>JANAVB010018799.1:1913153-2513153 GCA_029216955.1 Iris pallida
AAAAATATTTAAAAATATGAAAAATGACAAAATTATCCTAAATCTTAAAAACTGAAAGTGATAGGATATGGTTTAGTTAGCATCTGGAGTATACTTTATATATGTATATATAGTATACTTTTACATTGTAGTGCATCTGGAGTAAATCGATTAAATTGGGTACTTATTCAGATCGTATTAGCTAGCATGATTCTCGTTCTTAGTTCCTTCGTATCTGTGACAGAGTCAGCCGTCGGAGCCCCTTTCAATGTGAAACCTTTTCCCAGCACACACGAGATCATCGCACCTTCCCATGCCTGGAGCCCAGTCCTGGCCGTCGCTGTAGAAGCATAAATAAATTTTATAGACCAAGTCAAAGAAGTTGAGAGCTTTACGCAAGTCAAACTGAGTCAGATTCAAGTTTTACGCAGAGATTAAACAGAGTCTAGCTCTACGCGAACTACTTTACGCGAGAGCCATCCTCAGCCTTTATGCGAGAGACAGGCTGTCCACGTCGCATTTAATGCGCGTGATACTGCTCTGACAGAATGATTTTTTGACAGTACATTGCACAGAAGCTAAGAAGATTTTTATACCAAACCCAACACGTGTCGTTTAGCGTACAAATAGGCTACTTTACGCTCAAGAGACCACTTCCTTTACGTATGAAAGCTTATTTGAGTCTTTACGCTCAAGGCTTTCGTGTGCGTAGAATTTATTTGAGCTAATTATGTGCTCAAGGCTACTTTTCAGCCACTTTACGCAGGAAGTCTATTTTGGGTTATTTTATGCCCAGTCTGCTACTTTACGCAGGAAGTCTATTTTTGGTTATTTTTACGCCCAATATTTTCTGGCTATGTGAGAACATAGTCTGCATACTGTGACTTTCATGCCACACTTATCGAGGAACGTGTGTACGTGCTCTCCCCATATTGTTGAAGTTGTAGGACATGTGTCACCATGCGTAGAGATCACAACTCTATATGGGACACGTATCATCACACGTAAAGGTTGATTTTCAATCGTGGATGACAGTTACTTGCGTAGAGACCCAATTATGTTGCTTTTTACGCACAGAGGGTCTAGTCTATAAATAGACTTATTTTTAACACAAGAGGACATCAAGAGATATACAGAAGAGGAGATTCTGAGAAAGCTTATACTTTCAGAGTGATATTTCCAGAAGCATTTCTTCAACTTTTTCTCAAGAACAGGGTGAAGCAAAGCAGAAAAGCATTCGACTGTGCCATCAGTGCCGTTATGTCGATACCTTTCTGTGACATAGTTCTTTCGATTGTTTATCTTCCTCAAGAAGTTCTCTTCATCATCATCGTGTGGTCCAAGGAATAAAGTGATCGCTCTCAGATCAGACTTCCATAGCAATACTTTCTAGTATATATTTATACTTTTGTACTTTTTCTCGTTTTCTTTCAAAAGCCAATTTTAGACATTTTATTAAGTGAAACAAAATGGTGACTCTGCTGGGGACGACTTTCTCCTCTGACGAAAAGCAATTTCTCAATACGATGATGTGACGGTCGGATCGACAAAGAAGACTCTGGTTGTTCAATTCGACTAGACTGCTTACGAAGAAAATACTCCGAACTGGGGGTAGTACTCGCTGCTCCAATGTTCAAAAATCATGAAAGGTGCGAAAAGTTTGGATTCCTAAGTCCAAAGCATCCTCTGATCTCCCTGCTGTCTCTGAAGGTAAAGGAATTCTTTCCACTCCTGTTGTTGGGGCTCCCATCTGTGACGAGGCAGTCCATACTTCAGTTTTGTGCCCAGTACGTAAAATTCAGTCTCCCGTTTGTGACATGGTAGACACCCAAGTCTTGTGCTCTGTGCGTAAAAATCAGTCTCCCGTTTGTGAGGTGGTAGACACTCAAGTCTTACGCTCTACGCGTAAGGGTAAATCTCCCGTCTGTGACGTGGCAGATATTTTTGTTTTGCGCTCTATGCGTAAAGGTAAATCTCATGTCAGTGACATGGTAGATAAAGTTCACAATTATGCTTTTGCATCTAAAGTGAATTTGCCTACACGCATGCAGCGTAAAAATAAGAATTCTATTGTTGGTAAAACTTCAGTTTTTCACCAACAACCTTCTTACACTGCTTTATGCAAAGTACCAAACCTTCAGATTATGCGTAATGCTGATGGAATTCTTGTGCACAAAAATCTCAGGATTTATACACAGAACTCCAGGCGCGTAAAAATATACAGTTTGGTTCTTCTAATGAAGCCAATAATCTTTTTTATACGCAAGGGACTAAACGTTTCTCTGTCCCAAATATAATAAAGAAGACGACTCCTTCTACTCCTTCTGATTTACGCGAGTTACTTGTACAAAAGCGTAAAAACATAAAATCTCCTGTGATACTCCTCCAAGAAAATTATCATTGTGAATGTCATTAGATTGTAATCAAATGTTGCTGTTCGGCTTCGAAACTGTCAGTCTTTGACCGATTAAGCTACAATATGCCTCAGCAACAAATTGATGACCAAGAGCATGAGTTGTCCTATGCATCAGTCAATATGGCATCTCATATCAATAGAGGACGACGTCCAAGACGCAATTCATCCCGAACTCCAAGCCAACAACTGTTCAACTGACTCCTTGACACTTTTGAAGGGGTATATCAGCATACTCGGTCAAGAAGTCAAAGATCGTTGCAACCTTCAGATTTAGAAGCTGAGGGTACCCAGTCTTTGGAGTGAGAAACTGATAGCGTTGATTCATACCTCTACACCAATCCCTCTGTATGTTCAAGGGAGATTGAATCTTATGTTATCGAAGAAGAACCAGAGACGTCTACTTCTAATACAGAGCAACGTCTCTCAGCAGTAGAACAATCACTGAAGGACATGCTTGCCATGATGCAAAATATGTATCAAATAATAATGACTCAACAAACAGTTCAGCCGGCAGTGGTAACACCGGTGCAGGTAGCAGCACAAACTCAAGATAGTCAAGGGGTTGACATACCTTTGAATAATCTTAGTCAAGAGCCTGCTATAAATCAAACCTTCGCATCTCCAGATCCTCTCATTCTAGAAGATTTACCACCTCCGGTGGGGATTACGGTACATCCAGCCACTATTCAGTCAAATGTGCTTCCTCAAACTAGTGAAGCTATTCAAGCAGTACGTGAGTTAAAAGCACAGTTTGAGGTTCTTAAGCACAAAGATCAGCTCCAGAGGTTAGGGATCAAGCAACCTTATCCTCCCTATTGGAATGCTGTGCCTTTTCCTCCAAAATTCAAGCCACAATCTATGGTGTTATTTGATGGAAAGGCTTCTCCAAGTCAATATATCAATTATTTTGATATTATGACTGTGCATCTGCAAAAGAATGATGTTCTTATCACCCGAGTTTTCATTAGGTGTTTGACGGGCACTGCATACGACTGGTATCGTAGTCTGCCCGATAATTGTATATCGTCTTTTGACGAATTCAAAGCAATATTTGTCTCTCATTTCTATGAAGGAGGCATGGACATGAATATGTCCTCCTTAATAGAGATTAAACAGAAAGAGAAAGAAGATACTCGGACGATTATTGAACGTTTCCGACAGGCTACTTTGAAAATGCCTCCTAGTAGGCCAGATTCAGCATTAATTGATACATGCAAAATGAATCTGCGACCAACCATTGCTGCCTTTACAGGCTCTCAATTCACAGATTGGGCCTCGTTCATTATAGCAGCAGTTTTAGCCGAGACCAATGGTAGATTGGCTCGTGAATATGGGATGATCTTCGCCTCAGAAGATAAAGGAAAGAAAGCCACTTCAGGTAACAATTCCAGCGATCGCAATGGGAAAGGAAAGGAAACCCTAGTGGTGAATCTTTCAAAACCCAAAACGATGCCAAATAATTTAGAGTCTTCCAAACCAAAAGAAGAGTACTCTTTGATAACAGTGATATCCCAGGGATATTCCAATGTCTTATAAAAAGTGGTAAACTCCAGATTCCAGAGCCAAAATGACCTAATGAGGTGAATCTAACTGATAATCCCAAGTATTGTATATATCATAGATACATAAATCATCCTACCAAGGCTTGCTATATTTTAAAGAAGAAAATCCAAGAGTTGATAAATGCTAATGCCATCGCTTTAACCAATGATGAGCATACAATCACAACTAATATGATTTCTCTTTGTTACGACCCGCACCCACTTTTCCGGATATGAGACGTGTCTAAGCCAGCCTACGCCGCAGAGTCGGCGGAAGAACGCTGTCAAGCCCGCAAGAAATAAATGCTCAAAATATAACATTTGCTGCTCATTCACATTTCTAAATTTGTTACAATATTTACAACGTTCACAACTAAAGAAAATACAAGATTTTATAATTAATAAAATTGATACAATTGCTTTCTAATTCTAGGTTGACCTCAGCATACCCAAGCATTCCCAATGCTAAGAGTGATCGCGGCTAAACCTGAAAAATGTTGGGTTCCAGTCAGGAATGGAACAAGTACACAAACTGACGGCAATGCAAAAACAAAATAGAATTAACAAGACATGAAAATAACATATGAGATATAAAAACTAGAAAGTACTGATGACATGGCACGGTGGAGATGAAAAGGAAAAATAAAAGACATCTACCTAGGTGGTATGAAATATCCGTTTTGACATGTGAACGGCTAGGGGGTAAATACGGCAGACTGCACGTGTCGTGTGCAGCTGCTATCATTCACGAAAGACACGGGGGATAGTTCTGGGTGGTCCACATGTCTACTAAGATATTTCCCCTCCCGACTACTACGTGTGACGAGCGTGTCAACAAACAGCAAGATATATGTATAGACATGAAATGGAAAGACTACTATGAATCGAAAGCAATCAGAAAGTGCACTTGCCTGAGGTCCTTTGCTGGTGAAACCAATAACACTATACCACTCAATGAGCCACAATCAGTCAACACATACAGAAGTCTCCAGATACTGAAATAAACAGTACCAACATTCTCAGAATAGTCAAATTAGCTAGGATTACCTGTCCTTAAGTACAATTCTGGACACAGGGGCAAAAAGGTAATTTTAGACAAAAACGGTGTCCGTCGTTGGACCCACTTTGCACCGAAAAGCGTACCAGAGTCAACGGTCTCTAAAATCATCAAACTATATGTCTACAGGTCCGATTTTCTGATACGAATCCAACCATATGTCCAGAGTTGGATTCCGGCGGGCCTTGCACAAAATCGCCCGTTGAGTCGAACCGTGGGGCCCGCAAAACGGCGTTCCGATCCAACTGTCTCAGAATTGGACCAAACTTGGCATACAGGACCTGAAAATTGATACAGTCCTGTTGGCGCAAGTTTCGTCTCGATCTGACGAGCGTGCACAAAGTAATTAGAAAATTTGCACAGAGACCGATACGGTGAATTTTGTCGAATACGCATCAAATTCGTCGTGCACACGCGACCAATTTGAATTCCGTCAAAGCCCACATGAACCACGAAGTCGTTACTGCACCTTTCGATGCTTTCGGTTCACGACCACGTCGCCCGATTGGCGGGACGCACGTCGTATCGAAGGATTTTAAGTTTTTGGAAAACAGTTTATCTAGGTTTTTTTTTATTTTTAAACCAAATTAACCTAGTAAAATAATCCACTGAAAAATAAAACTAAAAGAAGGTTTTTGATCATGGTTATGTTGTCTAGTGAAGGTGTTCAAATAGGTTTCTAAAATTCCCAACAGATCGATCAGGAATCGCCTTCTAATACGGCCTCATGACAGTTCCTTTGTGTTCTATTTTTGTCGGTTTTCGACCAACTTCGGGTTGATCCCATGGACTGGTCTTGCATCCTATACGTAATATAGTTACTGGGGTTTTGAGGCGATTATGTTGGCTTCCCTAAATCAATTTACGGTTCGTGAAACAATGGAGTATCGAGTGAAGGGTCATACCGCGAAGTTGAGTCGTTGCATTGTACCTTGCTGCTGCTAACCCGTGCATGTGCGTAGCTGATGCGTGCACATGGCCGGCCTTTGGCCAGCGCGGTGGTGGCACCTGCGGCGGGTGGGTCGCCGGACCACGGGGGGTCGTGGTGGCGTCGGCGGCAGCGGTTGGAGGTGTTTAGGGTTTTAATCTCCCCTCACTTCCGCTCTCGGCTATATATACTTGGGTTCTAACAGAGCACGCGGGGGGGGGGGAGGGGTGTTTGTTCTGGTCGAGCTTGGTAAGCTCTGGGAAGCCAGGCCTGTGGGCTTGGCCTAAGGTTTGGGCCGAGCTGGCTGAGCCATTGGAAAATTTGTTAATTAAATTATTTTATTAACTATATATCTATTCCTTTCATATATATATATATATATATATATATATATATATATATATATATATATATATATATATATATATATATATATATATATTTCATATATATATATATATATATATATATATATATATATATATATATATATAGTTAATAAAATATATATATATATATATTTTTTATATATATATATATATATATATATATATATATATATATATATATAATATATATATATATATATATATATATATATATATATATATATTTTATTAACTATATATATATATATATATATATATATATATATATATATATACGCACATACCTGTATATATTTATATATTTACGTATACATTCATATATATATATATATATATATATATAATATATATATATATATATTCATTCACATACTCATATTTAGTATTTATTTATATATACATATACATATCCTTGTAACAATACATATATATTCATTCACATACTCATATTTAGTATTTATTTATATATACATATACATATCCTTGTAACAATACATATCTATATATATGGATAAATACTCCATAACCAAAATATTAATAATAATTTCTTGTATATAGTTTATAAAATATGCACATCTATATATACATATACGTATAATTCATTTGATAATGAATTATCGAAATAGACGAATACTAATAATATAATTTAAGAACAATATATTAATAACCATTCAAATAAAATAAATAATAATAAAATATTTCTAAATTTCTGGGAAGGGGAGCTACAAATCTACCCACCTTAAAATAATTTCGTCCTCGAAATTCTAATCCATAACTATGCCTTAAGATTCAAAATAAAAGTAAAAGAATAAATTCACTATTACCGCAATCTTCTCAAATTTAATTACTCATAAATATTTATACCTCCTCCTAGTCATTCTGTAACTACGAATCATCGAGGACTTCTACCCACCTTTGGTCACATTACTTCCTCAAGGCTATGTCCCTAAACTTCATAATCATCCAACTTCTTGCTAAAACTGCTACCAATAGATTACCTACTGTATATTGCATCTACATGCTCTCCCATCTATCAAGCAAACCAAAAAAAAATTACAAGCCACAAATTTATACAAGTAGCCAAGAATTATTGGTAGGTTCTAATAAGCATGACCATTCGTCACTCTACAATAGGAAAAGACAGGAAGAAAAGAAAAATAATCGAGAGCAAATATGAAGCTCCTAAAACGGTAGAGGGTATCCAATGATGTAGACAGAAAGAAAGTTTATAAGCCCTTGACTTATTTGCTAGATCGGGCTACTCTAGTCTAGTCACCTGCTAAATCGAAGAACTCTTCGCTTCTTATGGGGCTTGCAAACCATACAATACGAAAATTCTGTTCTCAGAGTTAATCTAAACAAGGTTCCAAAATAGAGCAGAATTTAGAAAATCAAGATTGTCATCTTTTTCGTTGTTACTTAAACACACGATTAAGGAGTATGAATATAGTGCAAGATCGTATTGCGACTTCCAGGTAGATGGAATAAGGGTTACGAATGACTTCACATTCTAAGAGGTGGAGACTTCATAGTAGGTATAGGGAACCTATTTCAAATAATTCGATTTTATAATCCAAATATGATGGTATGCATGGATGGATTTTGCTGGGTCTTAATGGGTTCCATATCTAGACATCACCCGTTGGTTGGATGAACTTTGGATTTCAATCTATATTGACTGAACAAGATTCTAATATAAAACTACGTTTACTAGGTTAGGGTTGAGGCTCTAGTGGAAATCAGAAAGTGTACCGGTACTATGGTAAGGGTTATAGCTAGTCCTTTTGTCCTGAAAGTCGTACCATAAAAATAGAGTACACTGGGGACGAGTTTGAGTGGGACATGATATACCTAGATGAAGGTGGGCTCGTCTAGATCTTGCTTATGAAATTCATTGGATGGTAACAGCTGGTCTCGTGCTCCGAATATTAATGACACAGCCGGGGACACAAAATGATCTAAGTGGAAAGTGGGAGTCCATGGGCACTAATTATCATCCTAATGGAAATCATTCTAATCAATCGATAGTCTTCGTATATCTCAAAATTGTTAGAAGACTTACAGTCTACCCACCTTAGAAGCTAGGATATAGTTTTAGGAATAATGAGATTAGAAAAATTTCGAAGTCCGATATTGTACCTCGACTCTTGTTAATAATGAATAAGGCACGACGTATCGGGATACGGTAGATATAAGTCAGGTCAAGGGTCATTCCTCAATTAATGGAAATCGAGTACGTGTGCAATAACACATGGTCGGTAAAATAGAGTGACCTACTCGTCCACAGTATACATGAGTTGTCGACGGGGTAACCAACTCTAAGGCACATCATATGAAAAGATTTCTACCAACTGAGTCGTGAATTTCTATTGGGGTCAAACCTGCCAGACTATTGTCACAAGGGTTCTAGTTGAAGCAAGCTTCAAACAAATGATTAGAGGCTCACAACATTTGGTCTCTGGAGAATAGGTAGTCTCCTAGGTTGGCATTTGGTCAAGGGAATGATCTTAATCATTCTCGGACTCCTATGACCAGAAGATCATGATAGTAGATTTAGGGTCGCAGAGAGGACGAGTAACTTAAGGCAAGGTTCTAGTCACCAGGCTGGCCGGTGGTAGTTACCCTTGTGTATACAACCATCATAGCCATGGGGATACCCTGTATCTCTCTACCAATTATAAGCTTTCGTCTTTCCAAATCAGTGAAAGGCAAAACAATAGGGTTCAAGGGAGATGTCATTGAACACAATTACGTGATTCAAAGGCGGATGTATAATTCAAGAGAAATTGTCAAAGCAGTCGCGGATGAGATCCTGGAGACATCTACATCTCAATCCACAGTAGGGTAATTAGATGAAGAGCGAACCAAATGCATCATAGTTGATCAGACCGTAATACAATGATTCTGATTAGACAATATGTTAGCGGACGTCCCCAATAAACATATGTCTCGAATCAAGCTCGATAAAAGGGCAAGCTTGCAAAACTAGGCTGTAATTACAGCGTTGGTCAAGATAGTCAAAATACAAGTGTGCGAGATTTTTGAAAAAAGATACAAGTAGTTCGAAGTTTTGAGAGAATTAAAACCTTGCATAGTCTCATTGCTTATATAGGCATCCTACTATCTTCTATCCATAAGGTCTTGGTCGACTAATGGGTTAAGGACTTCTGAATTCTATATTCTAAGTAAACCTATTAGTGTCAGTCAATTACCTCGTCGATAGGTCACAATGACCACATAATGCGAGGTTGGGAAGACATGCTACAGAACTTCCACTAGTATTAGCTTTTGATCTTATGGGACATACAGGGCATTTCTATTCTCTATATTATCATGAACTGGTAATCACGTCTGAAGTCATTTCACCGAGAATTATGCCTCGTCCCACTCTGGTTGTGGCAAACTCTTGGTTCGTGATTCAAATGCGATAGACTATCGGATACTCTACCTTATATTGACATAAGGTCAAAAGTGGTCAACAAGGATATAGTTTTAGCAATGATCCATAATCTACAATTCTTTGAAATGATCTCATTCTATGGGTTGTGCTTTGCCAGTGCGCTGCTGGCTGCAGTGAACCCACATTCTCCATTCTCGATAATTGGCGACAGTGTGCTGCTGTCTAGCTATCGCAGTCGTTAAAATTACTCCAACTATATTCCTAGGGACTTCAAGGGCTGCTAGAGATTCAAATAGGTTGACTAAAAATAAAGCGTAGGTAATTTTTCCTATCAGTCACAACACTTAAAATAAAGGAGTTAACATGGAGGAAATAACTAAAGACAAAAGGGATACAAACATTCTAGTATCTATTTCATATGCATTTCTATGGTTGAGGAAAAATCTCCAATCAATCTACCTCGAGATTCGTACACGAATTGCGAATCAAAAATTATAAACTAAATCCTTACAACAAAAGAGAATTTAAAATAGACAATTCTAACTTATGATATAAGATTTATATCTAATAAAGTAAAAGAAAATTAAACAGTTCATCAAGATCAAAGCCTTAATTATAGTAAGCCTAACTTACCAAGTGAATGGTATATCCACATCGGATCATATCGTCATACCAAAGGTAAGAGTGTACCTATAGGGTTCTAGCAAGCTATCTAAATTTAATGATTCTAAATTGCATGGCCTATCTAACAACCTTAACTACCCAATCGGTCAATTTAAACAAGGGACTCCTAGTTCTAGTCATTCTCTTAAATCATTTCAATCCTAGTTTGTGAATGAGCATTTCCTAGTCGCAGGCTCGCAATAGCACGACTAATATACCATCACGAGTTCGCATATTTTATAAAACTGACCTGCATGGGCCACCACAAAAACTTGTCACCACCCGCACCCACTTTTCCGGATACGAGACGTGTCCAAGCCAGCCTACGCCGCAGAGTCGACGGTAGAACGCTGTCAAGCCCGCAAGAAATAAATGCTCAAAATATAACATTTGCTGCTCATTCACATTTCTAAATTTGTTATCAACATTTACAACGTTTATAACTAAAGAAAATACAAGATTTTATAATTAATAAAATTATACAATTGCTTTCTAATTCTAGGTTGACCTCAGCATACCCAAGCCTTCCCAATGCTAAGAGTGATCGCGGCTAAACCTGAAAAATAGTTGTGTTCCAGTCAGGAATGGAACAAGTACACAAACCGACGGCAATGCAAAAACACAATAGAATTAACAAGACATGAAAATAACATATGAGATATAAAAACTGGAAAGTACTGATGACATGGCACGGTGGAGATGAAAAGAAAAAATAAAAGATATCTACCTAGGTGGTGTAAAATATCCGTTTCGATATGTGAACTGGCTAGGGGTAAATATGGCACACTGCACGTGTCGTGTGCAGCTGCTATCATTCACGAAAGACACGGAGGATAGTTCTGGGTGGTCCATATGTCTACTAAGATATTTCCCCTCCCGACTACTTCGTGTGACGAGCGTGTCAACAAACAGCAAGATATATGTATAGTCATGAAATGGAAAGACTACTATGAATCGAAAGCAATCAGAAAGTGCACTTGTCTGAGGTCCTATGCTGGTGAAACCAATAATACTATACCACTCAATGAGCCATAATCAGTCAACACATACAGAAGTCTCCAGATGCTGAAATAAATAGTACCAACGTTCTCAGAATAGTCAAATTAGCTAGGATTGCCTAGTCCTTAAGTCCAATTCTGTACACAGGGGCAAAACGATAATTTCGGACAAAAATGGTAGTCCGTCGTTGGACCCGCTTTGCACCCAAAAGCGTGCCAGAGTCAACGGTCTCTAAAATTGTCAAATAATATGTCTACTGGTCCCATTTTCTGATACGAACCCAACCGTATGTTCAGAGTTGGATTCCGGCGGGCCGTGCACAAAATCGCCCGTTGAGTCGGACCGTGGGGCCCGCAAAACGGCGTTCCGATCCAACTGTCTCTGAATTAGACCAAACTTGGCATACAGGACCAAAAAATCGACACGGTCCTGTTGGCGCAAGTTTCGTCTCGATCTGACGAACGTGCACAAAGTAATTGGGAAATTTGCACAGAGGCCGATACAGGTGAATTTCGACGGATACGCATCAAATTCGTCGCGCACACGCGACCAATTTGAATTCCGTCAAAGCCCACACGACCACGAAGCCGTTATGCACCTTTTGATGCTTTCGGTTTGTGATCACGTCGCCCGAATTGGCGGAACGCACGTCGTATCGAAGGATTTCAAGTTTTTGGAAAATAGTTTATCTTGGTTTTTTTTTCTATTTTTAAACCAAATTAACCTATGAAATAATCCATGAAAAATAAAACTAAAAGAAGGTTTTTGATCATGATTATGTTGTCTGTGAAGGTGTTCAAATAGGTTTCTAAAATTCCCAACAGATCGATCAGGAATCGTCTTCCAATACGGCCTCATGACAGTTCCTTTGTGTTCTGTTTTTTGTCGATTTTCGACCAACTTCGGGTCGATCCCATGGACTGGTTGTGCATCCTATACGTAATCTAGTTACTGGGGTTTCGAGGCGGTTATTTTGGCTTCCCAAATCAATTTACGGTTCGTGAAACAATGGAGTATCGAGTGAAGGGTCATACCACGAAGTTGAGTCGCTGCACTACACCTTGCTGCTACTAACCCGCGCCTGTGCGCGGTAGATGCGCGCGCGTGGCCGGCCTTCGGCCAGCGCGGTGGTGGCGCCGGCGGCGGGTGGGTCGTCGGACCACGGGGGGGTCGTAGTGGCGACGGTGGCGGCGGTTGGAGGTGTTTAGGGTTTTAATCTCCCCTCCCTTCCGCTCTCGGCTATATATACTTGGGTTCTAACAGAGCACACAGGGGGATGTTTGTTCTGGCCGAGCTTGGTAAGCTCTAGGAAGCCAGGTCTATGGGCTTGGCCTAAGGTTTGGGCCGAGCTGGCTGAGCTATTGGGAAATTTGTTAATTAAATTATTTTATTAACTATATATCTATTCATTTCATATATATATATTTATTTATTTATTTATTTTTCATATATATATATATATATATATTATATATATATATATATATATATATATATATATATATATATATATATATATATATATATATATATATATAAATATAAATATATATATATATATATATATATATATATATATATATATATATATATATATATATGTATATCTACATAAAATATATATATATATATGTATATCTACATATATATAATATCTATATACATTTATACGTATATATATACGCACACACCTATATATATTTATATATTTACGTATACATTCACATATACATATATATATATATATTCAATATATATATATATATATATATATATATATATATATATATATATATATATATATATATATATATACTTTTATATATATATATATATATATATATATATATATATATATATATATATATATATATATATATTACATATATATATATATATATATATATATATATATATATATATATATATATATATATATATATATATATATATATATATATATATATATATATATATATATATATATATATATATATATATATTCATACACATACTCATATTTTGTATTTATTTATATATACATATACATATCCTTGTAACAATACATATCTATATATATGGATAAATACTCCATAACCAAAATATTAATAATAATTTCTTGTATATAGTTTATAAAATATGCACATCTATATACATATACGTATAATTCATTTGATAATGAATTATCGAAATAGACGAACACTAATAATATAATTTTAGAACAATATATTAATAACCATTCAAATAAAATAAATAATAATAAAATATTTTTAAATTTTCGGGAAGGGGAGCTACACTCTTCAATTTGGTGGTTTTCCTCCACAGCAAGTTCCAGATGGGATTGTCCCAATTCCAAAGGCGACAATGAAGATTCTGAATCTCCCGCCAGCTAGAGAGCAAAGTAAAGGATCATTACCTCTCACATTAAAAAATGGTGAAATCATGTGGCTGTACCCTGACTTAGTACCTGAAATGGAAGATGAAAATAAAACTTCAAAATCCAAAAATGGTCGAAAAGTCAAAACCTGCAATATGATTTCTCATGTTGTTACTCCAGATCATGATGATTTGGATCATCTTTGGGACGGCATTCCTTTGGAAGATAGACTAAGGAGTCTGAATATATGCCCTCCAAGTTTGGCTCCTCCTACCAAACTCAAACTTACTCATCGGCAATGGTTAGCAATGAATAGTATCCCTTTATACAGGGCACAACAAGTTTTTGCTGCTTATGAGAAAGCTCCTGTAGGAATTTTTCCTCCTATCTCGAAAGCCACTACTCCTGTGGCTACAAAGGTCTATGTTCCTTCTTCCTCTGTTGGATCATTTGTTGAGAGTCTGCTACCCGCTCACATATACAGTCAACAATCAGTCCATCTCATGAAAAAGATGGGCTATGACTTTCAAAAGGTGGAAGGCTTGAACTATGATAAAGGAATACGAATTCCTTTACAAATTCAAGGTCAAAAATCTACCATTGGATTGGGATTTGAGGTTCCTCATAAAAATCCTCATAAGAAGAAGACTAAGGGAAAGAAGACTAAATCATGTAATATGGTACTTCATTCTTCTGAGTCTGAAGAATAAACTTTTGCTGGTACGAGATCTGGGAAAGAGTACCACAAAGATTATGAGGGAACTCTCAAAGAAGCAGATGACGTCACTGAAACACTACCAATTCAGTCATCTTCTATTCCTGCTTAGACAAGACCTTCTAAACCATCAGCGGTTGAAAAAAGGAAACAGAAAGCAGTACGCTTTGACGTTCCATTGAAGTCTGCTTCAAATCAAGGGGTAGTGATGAAACCCTACAAGTTCGATATTCTAGACCAATTAGCTAATACTCCGGCTAGACTTTCTATCTTTGAGTTGCTTCGTCTTTCTAAAGAAAGTCGAGAAACTTTGAGCAAAGCTTTGCTACAGGCAGATTCATGCTTAGCTCATCTCAAAAGTCCTGACAATATACCAGTGTCGTGTCCCCAATGTCATAGTGTGATGGAATCAATTCCTAACATTACCTTCACACAAGAAGATATGCTGTTGAAGCATAATAGACAGGATTTACATTGTTCCTGGGTCTTCTATTAGCATTATTCTTCAGAGTATGCTATGACCCTTGAGGATTCCTACTAGTGATTTGATTTACACTAGTACAACAATAGTTGGTTTCAACTCTGGAAAGAGTAAACCATTGGGGAAGATTCGTCTGAAGATTCAAATAGGTGATCTTCGAACTACGGTGACCTTTTATGTTATCAACTCAGATGTATGTTACAACATCCTACTTGGAAGACCATGGATACATGAGCATAATATTGTGCCTTCAACTCTCTACCAATGCTTCAAGTATGTGGATTCTCAAGGGATTATGAAGACTGAATTCGCAGATATCAATCCTTTTAAGGATGTTAAAGCCTATTTCTCTGATTCAATACTCTACAAATAGGAGCATGTGAAGGAGATATCGGATATGGCCGAAGATCGATCACCTCCAGAAGATCAATCGCCTTCAGAGGACCAATCGCTTTCGGAAGATCAACTTTGAAGATTAAAGTCGAAGGTCGAATCTAACCCCAACCTGTCAATGACAAACCTTTGATGATTAAGGTTAAAGGAAGAACTCGAGCTTTGTTTGAGGAATCTGTGAGAATTCCAGTCAAGAGCCAAGTTTAACCTCTCATGATCAAGGTTAAAGGACGTACTTCTCGTACAATTGATCCAGAACCATTGGTCATCAACCTTGGAAAGTCTACGTCGAAGACGGATGCTAGTCCATTAATGATTAATCCAAAGCGTAGTAATCAATTTGTCAATGATATAAATATTATCATTCTGTACTTTCTTATATTAATGAAGATTTCCTTTTGGAGTATATGGCTATCAAATTTATTGAAAGAATGAATTTATCTGCTGATAATCAAAGTCATCAACATAAAAATAACATAAATACAGAGGAAACCTTATATATTAATCATAAGAAAAATTATTTTCCTCCTCATGTCGATGTTGGACCATATGCTCAAAGGTTCCTAACATCTTCTCCTTATCTTCTACCTGTAGCCTCATTATCACAAAGCTTGTGTAACTTATAGACGTCACGAAGAATCTTATTTTGTGATCCCGTCTAATAAGAAAAACAAGTGCCCAAATTGTGTTTGGCTTGGCTAGAAATATCCCTGTTATTCAGACAGATGATCTCATAGAGAAAGAAAAAGGAAAAATCAGAATTGACAAATATAGTCAACAATCTCTTAAGATTATCCAGAATATGGGATATGATTTGAAAACTATGCTAGGTCTCAATCGAGGCAAAGGTAGACGGTTATCGTTATGTGGTGATCCGTTTTACCAAAAAACTCGTCATGGGTTGGGATACGATCCATCCCATATGTTTAATGAAGATATGGAAGACGAATTTTCTTCCAGTTCTTCACAATCCTCAGATTTTGAAGAAATCCAGTTCATTGAATCTGATACATCCCACATGTTTAATGAAGATATGGAAGACGAATTTTCTTCCAGTTCTTTACAATCCTCATATTCTGAAGGAAACCAGTATGTTGAATTTGAGTGCGTCTTTTCAGTCAATATGGTTCAAACTGATGGTGAATCTGAGCTATTTGAAAATGACCATTGGGCACAACAAATGGACACTCAATGGGAGCTTCATTTTGAACAGCGACAACCACCTACAGAAGATAAAATTGTCCAGATTGACGTTGGAGACGAAACTACGTTTAAGCCTATATTCATCAGTAAAAACCTTTCTGAAGATGAAAAAGAAGAGTTGATAAAGCTGATTAAAGAATATAATGATATCTTTGCATGGAGTTATGAGGATATGTCGGGTCTGGATCCTAAACTAGCTACTCATAAACTCAATATTCTTCCTAATGCCAAACCTATAAAATAATAGTAGCGACGTTTTCGACCAGATATGATGGATGCAATTGAAGCAGAAGTCAAAAAGCTGATCACATGTGGCTTTGTTTGTGAAGAACAACACCTAGACTGGGTTGCCAATATTGTTCCTGTCATGAAGAAGAATGGAAAAGTCCAAGTTTGTATAGATTTTCGAGATCTTAATACAGCTTATCCAAAAGACGAATTTTCACTTCCGATTACCGATGTCATGATAGACAATACATGTGGTTTTGAACGCATGTCTTTCATGGACGAATTTTCAGGATACAACCAGATTAAGATGCATCCAGAAGATGAAAATCATACTACTTTTCGTACACCTCTTGGGGTTTATTGCTATACAGTTATGCCTTTTGGTCTGAAAAATGTCGGTGCTACTTATCAAAGAGCCATGAGCAATATTTTTCAAGAACATCTACGAAAAATAGTTGAATGTTATGTGGATGATATCGTTGTCAAAAGTCTATTAAAAGATGATCACATTCAAGACTTGAAGACAGTATTTAAGATGATGCGTCAATATCAACTGAAGATGAATCCCACTAAGTCTTTCTTAGGGGTTTCCAGTGGCAAAATTTTGGGATTTGTCATCACTTCTCAAGGTATCTATGTTGATCCTGATAAAATAAAAGCAATTCTTGAAATGCGTCCTCCACGCAATCTAAAAGAACTACGTGGCTTCCAAGGTCGCATTGCTTATATCAGAAGATTTATATCAAATTTTTCTGGGAGATGTCAACCTTTCTCTCGTTTATTGAAGAAGGGTGTATCATTTGTTTGGGATGAAGCATGTCAAAAAGCATTCAATGACATCAAGCAATACCTTACAAATCCACCTGTTCTGGTACCTCCAGTAGGAGAAAGACCATTTTTGCTATATGTTCGAGCCTTAGATCATTCTTTTGGTGCTCTTCTTGCACAGAAAAGTGATAAGGATCATGAACAGGCAATTTATTATCTTAGCCGAATGATGGTTGGAGCTGAACACAGGTATACTCCTGTGGAAAAAGAATGTCTAGCCTTAGTTTTTGTCATTCAAAAGACACGACATTATGTGTCAGGACAAACTATTCATGTCATATCTAGAATAAATCCTATTTGGGTATTGATGAGAAAACCAAGTATCCTTAACTCCCGGTTAGCCACCTGGGCAATGTTGCTTACTCCTTATGATATGGTCTATGTACCTCAAAAATCAGTGAAGGGTCAAGCATTAGCTGATTTCTTAGCAGCTCACCCTATACCTGAAACCTCTAAGCTATATGAGGACATTCCAGATGAAGTCGTGGATTGCAACATAACTTTGAGGGATAAGATTTGGCAGCTATACTTTGACGGAGCATCACGAGTTGGGCCTAAAGGCAATATTGTCTCCGGAGTAGGCATCGTATTGGTCTCTCCTGATAAAATGGTCATATACTGTGCTTATTTTCTTAATGAACCATGTTCCAATAATGTGGTAGAATATAATGCTCTGCTAATTGGTCTTTAAGTAGCAAAACAATTGGACATTGAGTTCCTAGAAGCTTATGGAGACTCTCAACTGATTGTTAATCAAGTCAGAGGGACATATGAAGTCAGAAATCCTGACCTCATTCCTTATCATCAAGTGGTAATCGAATTGGTTCTTTCATTCAAAGGATTCTTCATTGAATTCGTACCATGTTCTAAAAATTTGGAAGCTGAGGCTCTTGCTAGTTTAGCTGCAGATTTAGCAGTTCCAATTAGAAGACAAAACATCCATTACTTTGTTGGATAGAGATCTGTTCTGTGTCAAGAATAATTTGCATATCGAACAGAGTTAGACTACAGAATCAAATTCTCAGTAAAGGGATTGGAGAAGTCCATTTATTGATTATGCGGTCGATGGGATTTTACCTGAAGATCCAAAAAAGTTGCATCAATCAAAAGACGATCATTTCGATTCTAATACTATTCTTCTTTGCTTATGTTGTATCGTCGTTCTTATGACGGACTTTTATTGCATTATCTTTCAGAAAGTAAAGCCAAACAAACACTACATGAAGCTCATGATAGAGTTTGCGGGGCACATCAACCAGGTTCGAAACTATAGGACCGTATTCGAAGAATGGGTTATTATTGGCCTTCTATGGTAGCAGACGCTGTAGATTATGCCAGACGGTGTAAAGCATGCCAGATTCATGCTGACTTTATTCACCAACCTTCTGAATTTTTACATCCTACAGCAGCTTCTTGGCCTTTCGAAGCTTGGGTCATGGATATTATTGGTCCAATTAATCCTCCTTCTGTAAAAGGGCATCGGTTTATCTTGGCTATAACCGATTACTTTTCTAAATGGGCAGAAGCAGTTCCTCTTGTGGAAGTGAAAACGTCTAATATGGTTAGCTTCATCAAACATCATATCATTTATCATTTCGGAGTTCCCCGAAGGATAATCCATGATAATGGACCACAATTTGCCAGTCAGGCATTTATCAATTTTGTGATAAGAATCGGATTCAGAACATAGCTTCTACGGCTTATAATCCAGCTGATAATGGTTTAGCGAAAGCTTTCAACAAAACTATTATTAAACTTCTCAAAAAGTTCGTCTCTTCTAATAAACGTGATTGGAATGAGAAAATTGGAGAATGTTTATGGGCCTATCGAACAACAGTCCGAACTTCCACTGGTTTTACACTATTCTCACTGGTTTACGGATGCGAGGTTGTTCTTTCATTGGAAATTCAGATCCTGTCTCTTAGAATAGCCATTGCTAATGAGCTAACCTCTGAAAATAATGATCGCTTACGACTCCAAGAACTTGAGGGTCTAGACGAGAAGCGTCTTCAAGCACAACAGCACATCGAGCTATATCAAGCTCGTATATCTCGAGCATTCAACCGTAAAGTTAAAGAGAGGGTATTCAAAGTCGGTGAGCTAGTCTTAGCTGTCCGAAGACCTATGGTTATGACTCATAAGAGCAAAGGCAAATTCCCAGCAAAATGGGAAGGTTCTTATGTAATTGAGACAGTATTCTCCAATGGTGCCTATAGGTTATCGAAACCTAATGGAGATTTGATAATGATACCAATTAATGGCAAATTCTTGAAGAAATACTACGTTTAAATTTCTTCTTTATTCCCCAGCTACCAAGGTTTGGTTAAGCTGATTATTTATTCTCCTAAAAGAGAATTTTAGATTTTCTGTCTTACCATCTGATTTCAGAAAGAAAAAGATTTATTATTTATCATGTCCACATTACCTCTGAATAAATATTAAATCTATTTCTTTTCCTTATTCCATCTATCATGTCCACATTACCTCTGAATAGATATTAATCTATTTTTCTTTGAGTCATTACGATCTATTATGTTCATATTACCTCTGATAGTATTGTGTGCTCTAAAAAGAAAACAAGATTTATTATCTATCATGTCCATATTACCTCGGATAGATATAATCTACTTTGTTGAGTTTGGAAGACTTATCATGTCCATATTACCTCTGATAACTGTTCTCTATCTCACAACCATTTTATAAAAAAAAAGAAAATGTTTCATTCATTGTATGATTTGAAATATTACAGCAAAAAGAAAGACAGAATACAAAATTCTTTATTGATGATATGAAAAGAAGAATACAAAATTCTTTATTTCCTAAGGTGGAGCAGATACATCTTCAAGTATTTTTTGCAACTCTGCCAAGCGCCTTTCATGAGAACTCAATACATTTGTAGTAGCTATGGTACTACGAGCTTTTGGAGTACAGAGATGTGAGAGTTCGACGAAAGTAGCTATCATTTTATCCTTGGCATCATCAAAGGTTTTAATGGTAGCTTGATCAGCACCAAAAACCTTCTTCCAATATTGAGCTCTACGTCAAATGTTGGTCTCGAGCTGCAATCATCTGCTCTCTTTCTGCTTTCAAACGAGCTAACTCTGACTCAACTTCACGAAGTCTATCATTTTGTTGATAGATTCTTATATTTGAAGTTTCATATGCTTCTCTATGTGTCTCCAGCAGGGGTTTATTTTTGTTCAGAAAAGCTCACTCCTTGGCAACTTTACTACTATATTCCTAGAGAGATTTCTTAAAAATAGTCTCCCGAGTGATGTATTCTGCAGATAAAGCATCATACTCGGTTTGGATGAGACTTTCAAGGGTTTCACTTGACAGCCTTAGATATTCTTTAACAGGCTGTTCAAGTCCTTCTACTACCTTCTCCAACGCTGCTGCACTCTCTACATCATTGAACATAGCAACGTTCCCAATGGTGGGAGCGATTGCAGCCTTCAAGCTTTCGTAATTTAGGCCCTTCTTCAGGACCATCTTGATCAAAGCCACCAGAGTTTTATAAAAAGCTTCTGTATGAATCTCAACCAAAAGATTTATTTCTGTATTAGAGCTTGGTGTGGTAGCGAACTCTACTAAATCCCTCTTCTGAAGACTGGGAGCAGATGTTGTTGCCTTGGTTGCAGGCTGAGAGGAAGTCATAGTTGTCGTTGCTACTAAGGCTAACTGATCCTCAAGAGGTCCATAAACAATATTTTCAGTATTTGTATGGATTATATCTCCAGCCATTTTTGGAGCTGAAACTAATTGAGTTTCGGTGGCGGTGATTGTTGCGGGAGGAATGGTGATTATTGTGATTGTTTCGGGTTCAGACACTGTCTTCTCAAGAACTTATGCCAGATCAGTAACAATAACTGAGGATGCTATTACTACGTCTCCGACTTTGGTTGATGGGTTGACAATGTCTTCATCACCTTCAGTTGGCTGCAGGCCCTTCAAGTTCTGGGAGTATTTCAGTTGCAGTTGGTTCTTCTGCAACTATTTCTTCATCTGCAGCTGGTTCTTCTGCAGCTAATTCTTCTTCTCTGTCTTCAGCAAGAGAAGGAAATTCTTGCTGAGCCTCTACTACAGGCTCTTGTTGTACCTCCATAGATGGGGAACATTCTTCTTGAACAGTATCTTCTTTTGAAGAAGAACTCTTTCTTCAGACTGTTTCTTCTTCATGGATAGTCTTTTGAGAATGAGGAGGGGCAACAGGATTTACTGCAGCGATGACACCTACAAAGATTAAGCAAAATAAGTTAATATACAAAATCATAATATATAATTTTACCTGGAGTAGGTACAGGACGTGCCAAGAGCGAGTCATAATCTTGATCCCAGTCATCATCATCTAACTCAAGGGCCGGTTCATCTGAAGGGATGGGTTCCGGATCATTAGTAGGAGTCGTGGCGGTATCTTCGATAGCTTGCGCATTTTGTAGCAAAGTGAGATACATCGAAGTGCTGAGACAGTCTAGGAGATAGGAGCCCCACAGTTTCTGTTGCTGCTGCTGATTGAGATGCTGAAGACCCTTCTCCAGGATGAGCTGAAGAAGATGCAATGTTTTGAGGCTCTTTAATTGGAATCTCTCTTTCCGGAGTAGTAGCCCTCTGCCTGGAAGGCCCTTTAACAGTGACCTTTTTCTTCTTCTCTTTGGGAGCAACCACTGTGTCGGATTTACGCTTCCTGCAGGAGGTAGAAATTCTGATTGCTCCCGCTGGTGCCTCTCCAGCTCCCGTTCGGATCACTTCCAGATATTCATCTGGAACAGCAGTATCATCAGGTACGTCCGAAGGAATTCTAACTGGTTACTTCGACGTTCCCTTCCTTGTTCCATCGGAGACTTCATTTCATGTTATAGTCATTTACGAAGGAACGGATGGAGGTATAGAAACGAGCATACGAATGAAGTATTCGTAGCTCAGTTGTGCTGGTGGCAGTTGGCATACGGAATTGAGTACCAGTACATCCAGTGCTGAAATATCTCCAAGCCCTTACACCATCAACTAACTTTCCATAATAGTTGAAGGAGGTAGAGGGATTACCAACGTGAAGTTGGTCATACCCGAATTGACGAGCGAACCGACTGGGCAGATACGGTTCGAAGGTGCAGTTATCATCAGTTCTATACATCAGATGTGATGGTCTGATGCATATCAGCCAATTAAAAACAGGCAAAGGGAGTCTCGTCCTCTTTTCACCTACATCTTCAAATTGTACACCGAAGCAGTCAGCCGGAACTAGCGATCATATGCAGAAAAAGTTCCACCCATGAGAGTAGTTTAGTGCTGCTCGGGTATCTGCCACTGAAGTTGCAATCCATGAGGCTTCATAGAACTTCTGGAGGAATACCTTCGCTTGATCTTCGGGGCCTGGTGGCAATAAACTGCAGTTGTGGTGTAGCAACCAGCCCATTAAATAAGTATTGGGCATCTCCACCCTAGGGAAATCCTTATGGTAGGGAGCATTACTGATTAGCCTCCTCACTAAATGCTCGCAGACCAGCATTTATCCGACACACCATTGCCGGTAATAAGCTGAGTATGGTCTTGAACACCAAACGTACCGCTGGCCATAGTACGTTTCGGTGAATTCTGTCGACCGTACCTGTCCCTGGTACGACCCATCTCCGCAGCCACAGAGAAAGAAAGCTTGCCAGCAAGGCTTCCTTTGAGATTTTCCGACTGCCATGCTTCAGATAGCTCAAAGCTTCAGTCTCCGCAGGGATTTCTCCAGTCTTAGTAGTCAGATACTGATCCGGAGACTTATGTGTGATCATCAAACCATGGATCAGATTCGAAGAAATTATGGAACAAGGGTTGATGGTTTGAGCCTTGTTGTCTTGGAATCTTTCCTTGTCATCCTTGGATATTCTATTCTTATGGTAGAATAGATAGGTTGTCCATTTATTGGTGTATGCCAAATGCGACCCACTTTCATACATAGTGGTGCAAATCAGATAATGGCACATCAATTCTTGATATACTTTAACTAAACCAGGATTTGTCTTGCTAGTCTCTTCTAGTTCCTGGTTGGAGGGAACGTACGTATTTTCATATGGAGCTCACCCCATTGGCAGCTTAGAGATGAATTGCATCTCATGCAGTGCAAAACCCATTTCTCCTATTGGGGTTGTAAAAGTCCCTGTTGAGCTGATGTACAACTCCATCAAAGCTAAGAACAGGTTATTGTTCACTGGTATGCCCTGACTGGTAGAGGCTACTGCTTCAAACAGCCCAATGGCTCGTAGCTCTGTTTCAAAGTGCTGCATGACCCAGGCACTGAGTTGAATCCAATTCTTATTATGTGGGGTTTCCATCCTGGGAGCCTAGGGTTAACTTGAGGATATAATACTGAAACGTTAATAAACCTGTTTATGAACATTGGTATCTGTACTGGCTAGATCAGAGCTGAATCCTCGCTTGGTGTGAATCCAGGCTGTAAATCGAAAAAAGGGACAACACCACCACTGGGAGTGCTGATATGATAGCCCATCTGGTTGGACCCATCTCTCTTGAAAAAAATCTTGCCTGGTCTACCATGACTGTTGGAAGTCAGGTTCCAGACCATATGTCTTGTGTGGATGGCATGAACGAACGAAGACAGAGGATAATCCCTTGACATTGACAGGAGGTACATCGCTCCCTCCCCAAATCTAAATACCCAGGATTCATTCTTGGGATTTGTTTGAGATTTGAAGTCAATGGCATCTCCAAACAAGAAGGCAGGCTTCAAAAATTATTGGCCATCCAGTGATGTCAACCGCTCTCCATTTATCAAAGTCAGCAGCATCCTGTCTCCCTGAGCAGCTATCAGTTGTTGTCTCTCTTCAGGGTACTGTTTATCTAATTATGGGAACTCAACATGAGACAGATTCTCCAAGTAGTTGGAACCCAAAATACCAGTTGGAGAACCAAAGATTTCAAAGAGAGGATGAATCTGCAAGTCCACTGAAAAAAGAAGATCAACAAAAATCAAGATTAGTAGAATTTAGAATTGATCTTTATACAAAACTTTACGCAAATGCTTCTACGCAAATGAGTATTCGTGCGTAAGGATTTTTCTCTACACCAGAGTTATTTTACGCAAGAGAAGATTTGTGCGTAAAGGATTCTTGTTGACTAAAAGTTTTCTACGCATACTTTTCTCTGTTCAAAAGAGTAAAGTTATACGCATGAAAACATATAGTCTTGTGACTTACTTTACGCTGACACGTATGAACGTGGGTGACTTGTGTATTTTTACGCTGGCACATATAGATGTGGGCGTATTTAATGCTTAATATTGTACGCTAACACGTATAGACGTGAGCGTATGTTGTTTTTACGCTGGCACATATAGATGTGGGCGTATTTAATGCTATTTTACGCAGGCACGTATTGACATGAGCGTGTTTACATTTTTGTACTGGCACGTATTGACGTGAGCGTATTTTTACATTCTACGTTGGCATGTATAGACGTGAGCGTATGTTGTTTTTATGCTGGCATATATAAACGTGGGCGTATTTGGTGATTCTTATTCTATGCTGACACGTATAAACGTGGGCGTGAAGTTTAGGGTTCGGTTCTTCTTCTTCTCCGACGAACCCATGGCCAAATTAGGTAGGGTTCTACCTATCATGCCCGGAGCCACAGCGGGGTTGGTCCTTCGGGTTGCCTCCGATGGTGCGACGGCAGTTTTCGTACGCTCACTCCTCGACGAAGCAGCGACGAGCTTCTTGCCCTTGGCGCCGGCGGTGGTCTTGCTCTTGGGGGCCATTGATTTGAATTGAGATTTCGAAGAAGAAGATAGAGATTGCAAGAATAAGTAATGATTCTCTCTCTACTCGCAAAGCTCTATTTATAGAGAATTTTGAAATCGGTTCAAATTCCCGAAATTTACGCTAACTGTTGGATATCCTGAATATTACGCTTCTAAGCTGACTGTTGGGTATCCTGAACTTTACGCGGACTGTTGGGTATCCCGAACTTTATGTGGACTGTTGGATATCCCGAATTTTTATGCTTCTGTTCAAAGTATTTTAAATCTTAGAAAAAATTTGAAAACTTTGAAGGGGGTCTTGTAGAAGCATAAATAAATTTTATAGACCAAGTCAAAGAAGTTGAGAGCTTTACGTAAGTCAAACTGAGTCAGATTCAAGTTTTACGCAGAGATTAAACAGAGTCTAGCCCTACGCGAACTACTTTACGCGAGAACCATCCTCAGCCTTCACGCGAGAAACAGGCTGTCCACGTCGCATTTAATGCGCGTGATACTGCTCTGACAAAATGATTTTCTGACAGTACATTGCACAGAAGCCAAGAAGATTTTTACACCAACCCCAACACTTGTCGTTTATCGTGCAGATAGGCTACTTTACACTCAAGAGACCACTTCCTTTACGCATGAAAGCTATTTGAGTCTTTACGCTCAAGGCTTTCGTGTGCGTAGAGTTTATTTGAGCTGATTATACGCTCAAGGCTACTTTTCAGCCACTTTACACAGAAAGTCTATTTTGGGTTATTTTACGTCCAGTCTGCTACTTTATGCAGGAAGTCTATTTTGGGTTATTTTTACGCCCAATATTTTCTGGCTATGTGAGAACGTGGTCTGCATACATGGCTTTCATGCCATACTTATCGAGGAACGTGTGTATATGCTCTCCTCATATTGTTGAAGTTGTGGGACACGTGTCACCATGCGTAGAGATCACAACTCTATATGGGACACGTGTCATCACACGTAAAGGTTGATTTTCAATCGTGGGTGACAGTTACTTGCGTAGAGACCCAATTATGTTGCTTTTTACGCACAGAGGGTCTAGTCTATAAATAGACTTATTTTTAACACAAGAGGACATCAAGAGATATACAGAGGAGGAGATTCTGAGAAAACTCATACTTTCAGAGTGATATTTCCAGAAGCATTTCTTCAACTTTTTCTCAAGAACAGGGTGAAGCAAAGCAGGAAAGCATTCGACTGTGCCATCAGTGCCGTTGTGTCGATACCTTTTGGTGACTTAGTTCTTTCGATTGTTCATTTTCCTCAATCAGTTCTCTTCATCATCATCGTGTGGTCCAAGGAATAAAGTGATCGCTCTCAGATCAGACTTCCATAGCAATACTTCCCCGAATCTATTTGTACTTTTGTACTTTTTCTCGTTTTCTTTCAAAAGCTAATTTTAGGCATTTCGTTAAGTGAAACATTCGCGACTGAGCCAGCTCCATTGCTTGCCATCTCCTTGGCCTCCCAGCCCACGACATCGCTCCTCCCCGAGCGCCGTGTTCGTTCTCCACCAAGCGCTTTTGCCGTGCCGTGAGCAGCCCCTCCAGTGAGCTTCTTTTCCCATCATCTTTCTTCTCCCGATCTGTTTCTCTCTCCTTGATTCTTGTCTTCCTATGTTCTCTCTCTTTATATTTTCACTATTTAGGGGAAAATTAGTTTTTATCCTATGGGCTCTAACCTAGTGGGCCTAAAACCTTTTGGATTATGGCTGAGTGGCTTTGTATAAACTACTTTATTAATATTTAATGATTTGGGCTTATGATTTTGGGCCTTGGGCCTAAACAATAAAAGAAAAAAATCTTTTCTATTATGTGGGCTTAGGACTTGGGGCCCACTTAATTTTGGTTAATAATTTTGGATCGTGTTTATTATATTTAAATTAGGCTTTGAGCCCTAGATGTTAAGAATTTTAATTTTAATTCTATTTGTTTAACTTGGGCCTTAGGCCCTACATATGGAATTAATATTTGTTGTTTATTAAAAAAAATTAGTTAGCTTGGCTTGGGCCCTAAATTATAAAATTGCTAATTATTTGGCTTTGAGCCCTAAATGATCTTTTAGGATTTTTATTATATATTTCTTAATAATTTTTTGTCACGACCCACTCCCGGATAACCGAGTACGAGTTCGTAGCCAAGCCCAGCCTACGTCGCAGTATCGACAGTAGAACGTTGTCTAGTACACAAAATAAAATTATCCACAGATACAAGTGATCAAAGATACAAAACATACTTAGCAGACACACAAACCAAGGAAATAAGAGTATGATAGATAATAAAATAATAATATCCAAATCCAATAACAAAGAGACTAAATCCAGAATAATAAAAACACGGTCCATCCAGGAACAAATCCGGTCCAACTAAGAAAGTAAACTAAAGCATAAATAAAGGTAAATCTAGATCCCTCCAGAGATCGATCATGGCTCTTGAGTCTCGGTACCAACATCGACCGTCAACACCATCCTCTGAGGGTCCATAATAAGAAGTGTAGAGATACTCATCATCCTCATCTATATTAATGATCCAGTCAGGAAAGGAGCAAAGTACAACCATATTGCATTTGAAGTTGTTAGCACAAAATAAGCTAGGAACAATAACAAACAGTAACGGTAAAGAACATACAAAGAACTAGCAAGATATAAACTAAACATAGAAAGCAATAATCATGAACGAGTAAGCTAATGGAAAAGAAGCATGAAGATAAAGAACTGAACTAAGATCATGAACAATGAAAATGACTATGTGTGTGAAATACCTTTCAATATGTGAACGACTGGGCTAATACGACACATCATAGATGGCTATCATCCAGTAATTGGTACGGCTAAGTCATACGTGAGGTTTATGACTTAGCTATCATTCAGTAATTGTAATTGGGTTTGTTCACGTACCTACCAAGTATTTTCCCTTCCGACTCACTAACAGTAATGGTCAATGATACAATAAGAAGGATACAATAAACCTATCGTGTTACCATCGTGTCTCAACGGAATAGTAAACAAGGAAACGATAAAGAAAGCGTTATAATGTACCAAAACATAATGCAATACTGTACTTGTCGGAACCCTTGAAAAAACTGTAGTCATAAGTCGAGGATGAGAGGGACGCCGATCTAGAAGCTATCAACCCATATCGCAACATCGTACCACGAACCGTGCACGAAAATCACAACTCAATTCTAAGATTCTAATTCTAAAATCGTAGAATAAGTGGCTAATGGGTTAACTTATCTAATAATAATTAATTCTAGAATAAATTACTTAAAAATCTATCTAATCTAATAATAATCTGAAATATAACTTAAACGGGAAATTTTGACCATAGAAAGTCATATTTCCAATTTTGAAAACGATGACACGTAAATCGAGACGTACCGTTGACTAACTAGTCAAATGTTATGAACTCATGATTTAGAAAGTGCATCTTTGTAGATTTCCCATGAGTGCACCGGAATCGACCATGCCGCAAAATCACGCTTTGGTCAAAAGATATCTTCGTTATGGCTAACCGTGACCAAATCGGTAATTTATCAATCAAATCTGAGTTCAATGTAATAAATAAAATAGTAAACGAACCTCTAAAATTTTGGAAAAATTATATGTTGAAGATCGTCATGTTAGCTTTCCAAAACTTCAAATGGATCGTGAATTGGAGTTCGAAATCTCTCAGGATCTCGAAAACCGTGCGACGTGTCGAGTTTTAGACAACCAACACTAAAATAATTCTCCAAAAATTTAGAAGCAAAATCTCAGAAATAAAATATATATTCTAAAACGAGGTCGTGGCTGTCCGCAGTCACTTCGAGAAGTCGGGGATATCCAAGGAATCAAAAACTCAAAAGCATCCAAAAGAATAATAGGTTTTCGAGTTTTAGGTAATATATATATATATATATATATATATATATATATATATATATAGCGGCTTGGAGTCGGTGCGAGTGCGAGCTGCCATGTGGCAAGGATCTGATGGCTCCACTCAAGAAACGGACGGCCAGTTGGCCAGCCGGCTCTGTGGAGTCGGCTAAGAAGCCAGCTCCCTAATTAGGGAACACGATGAGTCAGCTTCTGGGGCAGCTAACAGCTGGGCCCTGTTTGGAAAAAACAAAATTTTGTTTTATTCCAGACTTGTAAAAGAGTACAAAGTACAATGAATTCTGGGGAAGTACAACTTTAAAAATCTGATCAGGAGACGATCACTTTATCCCTTGGACTATGTGAACTTGAAGACGGTAGCCTCTAGAGAACGCAAGCAGCAATTTTGTAAGAGTTCTTGATCTCTGTCTGATGATGATTGGAAACTCTATTTATAGAGTTCAGGAAATAACTGTTTTAGCAGTTACTCTGATGTGCGTGAAGCTGGATTATGCCATACTGGATTGCGCCAACCTCCTGTTGCGCCATCTTTCATTCAGTTGTCAATTGTGTACTAACTGTATTTAGACACTGTGGCATCATATGATTGAGATACGCGTGGTCGTGTACAGGATAGTAGACACGTTTTGAGAGATTAGTGGCATGTGCGCCACATCATCCTGCTTTAGAATGTAAGTTGTCTCAACTTTATCAGGTTGCGCGAGCTTCAGTCAATAAGTCAAACTGTGCTTGATTTAAGCTGCGCCTACACACGTGGCAGCTTCTGAGTAAAAGTCATTCAGGTTGCGCCCAGGCGCAACTAAGGATTTTATTTAGATTGCGCCTGGGACGCAACTCACGAAGTGTATAGGACAGCTGTCCACCAATTTCTCTTGAGCGGCACAATTCACGAGATTCGAAGATATTTTCCTCGTTCACTGTTGTGTCATCCGTCAGTATTGTCAGGTAATATGACCATTGAGTGTCAGATGCCACGTAGGTTTTGGCGCAAAAAGACTGGGCGCAATCTGATATCGGGCGTAACCTGATCAGTGGCGCAGTCTTTTCTCTGAGCTTTACATCAGTGGCGCAACTTGATTTTTAGGCTCTACAAGGCCCACCCCGCTCGGCCTAGCGGCTGACAGGTGGGCCCGACGGGCTGACTGGGCCTACAACTGTGTAATTCTTTTCTTAAAATGATTTAAAAAAATTATTTTAAACATAAATAACTCCAAATAAATCCCTAAAAATTCCAAAAAATTATAGAAAATATTTATAAGCTTCTAGAGCCTTAAAATATACTCAAATGTCCTTGTAGTAAATATTGAAAGACTTTGAAATATATAAAACTTCATGAAATAAAAATCTAAAAATCCCCAAAAATTATGGAAAAATATAAAATAGCTAAATAATGTTTTTATCAGCTATCTAGGGACCATCTGCCCATAATATGGTCATAGCTCTCCTATGAGCTAAGGCATGAACCCTAATAATCATAAAAAGTTTAAACATAACCACATTTCTTAATCTAGAAGGCAGGTGCCACATACTATCTCCCTTAAAGATATTTTTCTCCTCAAAAATAAAATAAAGTACGTATGCAACAATCATACCTCAATCATGAAAAAAATGGAAAAACTGTTCGTACATTTCATCTTCTCGCTCCCACGTAGACTCTCCGGGGGAATGATGCCTCCAAGCTACGTAAACCAAATGTATTATTTGGTTGTGCAGTACCTTCTCCCTACGGTCCAATATCTTAACTGGTTGCTTCGGGTAGGAGAGGCTCGGCCCAATCTCGATCTCTGAGTAATCCAATACATGACTCGAATCAGCAAAGTAACGTCTAAGATGCGATACGTGAAACACGTTCTGCACTCCTTCCAAAGCAGGTGGCAAAGCAAGTCGGTAAGCAACTGCACCAACTCGCTCCATAATGCTAAATGGTCCAATATATCTTGGACTAAACTTTCCAACCTTCCCAAATCGAATCGTTCTATGTATAGCAGAAATCTTCAAGAACACCAAGTCCTCCACCTCAAACTCGAACGGCTTATGACTATCGGCCCAATGATTCTGCCTATCCTGCGCTACGCGAAGCATTTCTCTAATCTTCTTCACCTTCTTTGTGGCATCCACTATCATCTCTGGGCCAATTAAAGCTATTTCTCCTACGTCGTCCTAAGATAGAGGGATACGACATCTTCTTCCATATAATGCTTCGAAGGGTGACATATCAATGCTGGCCTGGTAACGATTATTGAATAAGAACTCCACTAGGTGTAAATGGTCTTCCCAAGAGCCTCCAAAGTCCAATACGCAAGTCCAGAGCATATCTTCAAGTGTCTGAATGGTTCTCTCCGACTGTCCGTCTGTTTGGGGGTTATAGGCAGTGCTAAATTTGAGTTGAGTACCCAAACTAGCATGCAAGATCTTCCAAAAGTGGAAGTGAATCTACTGTCTCGATCCAAGATTATACTCACCAGAACTCCATGCAATCTGACAATTAACTTTATATATAACTCAGCTAGCTTTTCTGTAGATAAACCCACTTTGAATGGTATGAAGTAGGCTGACTTGGTCAACCTATCAATGATGACCCAAATTGCGTCCTTCCCTCCTAGTATGCGTGGAAGTCCTGAAATGAAATCTATCGTGACATATTCCCACTTCCACTCTGAAATCGACAATGGCTACAACAAATCTTCTGGTCTCTTCCTCGACTTTGACCTGTTGGCACACTAAACATCTAGAAACAAAGCGTGCCACTTCCTTCTTCATCGCATACTACTATACATGCTCTCGTAAATCCTTATATATCTTCGTAGCTCCAGGATGAATAGAATACTGTAATATATCAGCCTCCTGCATAATCTTCTCACATAGATCTTTGTTAGGCACACACAATCTAGTCCCATGCCGCAATAAGCATCCTCTGTAGTGATGAACTCATCCACTAATCCAGCCCGTACTTGATATAAGCTGCCTCAGACCTTCGTTCTCATACTGAATCTCTCGGATCTTGTCCATCAAACTAGACGGGATCCACCTGCCCATAATCTGACCATCTATCCCCGGAATAACCACTTCTATGCCCAAACTCTCTAATTCTTCTAGGAGATGCCAATCCATCGTCAAATACATAGCTATAGGATATCTACTCAATGCATCGACGACAACGTTGGCCTTTTCGGGATGATACTGCAAACTGATGTCAAAATCACTCATCAACTCTGACCATCTTTGCTGTCTCATATTCAATTCCTTCTGGGTGAATACATACTTCAAACTCTTATGATCGATAAAAATTTCAACCCTCTCCTCATATAAGTAATGCTTCCACAGCTTCAAGGCAAAGATTAATACTTCCAATTCAAGGTCATGGGTAGGATATCTCATGTGGTCATAGTTGGCTGGACTCATATGCTACTACCTTCTTATTCTGCTCGAGACCACATTCCAATCCCTTGCCCGAAGCATCACTATAGATAGCGAAGCCTCCCAATCCATATGGCACTGTCAAAATAGGAGTTGTAGTCAATCTCTTCTTCAACTCATCAAATGCGGCTTGGCATTCTTCAGTCCGTACAAATTCTTTATTCATTCGAGTAAGCTTCATCATGGGTTCAGCAATTCGAACAAAATCTTTCACGGACTTTCTGTAGTAGTCAGCCAATCCCAAGAAGCTTCTAATTTCTGCAACAGATGTTGGAGTAGGCCATGATTCAACGTCCGCAGCCTTCTTTAGATCCACTTTTATTCCTTCTCCAGTCACGATATGCCCCAGAAACTCTACTTTATCTTTAAAAAAATCGTATTTTGAGAGTTTCACATACAACTTCTCCTTTCTCAAAGTCTCCAACACTATCCTCAAATGCTCTCCATGTTCTTCCGGGGTCTTCAAATATATGAGGATATCATCTATAAATACTACTACGAACTTGTCAATTCATCAAGTTTAAAAAAACAGTTGGAGCATTCGTCAACCCGAACGACATCACTAAGAATTCATACTGGTCGTACTTCATTCGAAATGTCGTACTTCATTCGAAATGCAGTCTTTGGTATATCTTTCTTCTTTACCCTCACCTGGTGATAACTCGATCGTAAATAGATCCTCAAAAATACCTTGGCACCGCTCAATTGATCAAAAATATCATCTATCCGCGGCAATAGGTACTTATTCTTTATGGTGAGGCTTTTCAAGGCTCTATAGTCGATGCACATCCATACCGTCCTATCTTTCTTTGGCACGAACAACACTGGAGCTCCCCAAGGCGAAGAACTCGATCGGATAAAGCCTTTCTCTTCCAACTCATTAATTTGCTTCTTTAATTCTACTGCCTCGTTGTTGTTGATCTCGTAGACATTCTTCGACATTGGTTCTGCTCTCGATATTAAATTAATAGAGAATTCAATATCTCTATCGGGCGGAAGTCTTGGCAACTCTTCGGGGAATACATCCAAGAATTTTACAATAATAGGATGCGATGCTTCAATCTCCTTCATCACAGCTCCAAAGCTAATTCCATCAGCCTGCTCCACGGCTCCTCTAGCAAACTCAAACTCGGCCTCTCCCGGTGGACGAAAGATAACACAACCTCTATAACAATCAATGGTAGCATAATGATTACTCAACCAATCCATCACGAGAACGATATCGAATCTCGAAAGTGGCATTATGAGTAAGCTTACACGCAAATTCCTGTCTCCCAAGGTTATAGTACAACCGTTGTAAACCTTACGAACTAGAAAAATACCTCCTCCAATTATGATCTTGCAACCCTAATTGATAGGTTTGGAGGCTATACTATATTTTTGTACAAAACTTACAGATATGAAACTATGAGACGTATCAGAATCAAATGAAATAATAGCTGCTACTGAATTGAGTAAAGTAGAACCTGCGATCACATTTGTAGTAGCCTCTGGCTCCTCGACTGCCATAGCAAAAGCATGTCCCTGTTGTGGTGCTCATCTCTGCTGGTGGTGGTGAGTAAACTTCTGCTGCTGAGTAGGAAGTGGTGGGCCCCTCTGTTGAGTCGCTAGTAGTCCTCATGGTCCTCCCTAAGTAGGTGCTGGGCCCTGACGAATAAATGATGTTGGATATTCTTTCACCTAGTGCGTAGCTGATCCACATGATAAGCATTATCATAACCTTCTACGACAGTAAATAAAATGATGTCTTGGCCTCTGACAGTAGGAGCATATAATAATCGCCTGAGTCTGATTCTGCTGTTGTGGTCCTCAGGCTCTATCGGAAGGTTGGAACTATTACTGCTGGAAACGAGGCTAATAGTGATACTGCTACGGTGAAGTATTTTCTGGCACATTTGGACATTTCGCTGGTCCTGATTGGCTGATACCTCCTCCGTATGCATCTCGATTTCTCTTTATCCTGGGCTCCAATTCTTTCTCTACTACTTGTGCGACCTTTAAGATATCCTGATAGGTAGTGGCTCGACTGGTAACGATAGATAGACGAATCTTGCGAGATAATCCTTTCTTGAATCTTTGATCTTTGCTTTCAGGGGTGTTGACCATGCTCTCCACGAAACGACTGAGGAGACTAAACACTGCGGTATACTCGTCGACGGTAAAGTTTCCCTGCTCAAACACTCAAACTGACTCTTTAATGCTTCTTGAGCTACGTCGAGGTAGAACTTCTTCTTGAATAGCTCTTTGAACTCTGCCCAAGTCACATCAGGTGTAGGAAGTCGGGGCTCATCTCGATACCACGTCCGGGCGATATTGAAAAGTTGTATGTTGGCTGACTCTATCTTCAAGTCTTCAAGAACTCGAGCCATCCGAAGAAACCGCTCCACATTCTCTGTACACTCATCAACATAGAGAATCCCTTTCGTCCCACAGAATTCTAAGGGCCTGAGGTTCATGAAGTCCTTAGAAGTTCTTGGGCGAGGTCGAGGAGCATCTATTGTCTGAAGAGCCTCTCCTAGACTATCGTGGAAGATATTAGCCTGCTTAGTCTAGGATTCGATGAGTCGCTGGAAGATCATAAGAAGCTGAGCATTGTCCAGTGCATGTGTTGGAGGCAGTACAGATGCTAGAGGTAGAGTCTGCGGAGGAAACTGCAGGAGTGGTGGAATGTTATCTCTGCGGAACCTCGATGTGTGCAGATGTAGCGGGTTGCCATGATGAGTAAGCTGGCCTCTATGTGATGGTGGGGTCCCGTCTATATAAGTTCCTCCTGCAGCTGGTAGGTTGTCCATGGGAGCGGTATTCCTGTCTGAGAATCCATTAGATGCAATAAAATAAAATTATTAAATGGCAAAAAGATTCAAGTAGGATGCAAATCAAGGAAAAATTGAAGTAAATACGGAGATAAATAACATGTCAAACATGTGGAGGATATCCTAACAATCTAATCCTATTCTCAGGCCCGTAGTAGTATGAATAACTTAAGTACTACCACGAGTTCATAATCTTTTGCAAAAACTGACCTGCATGGGCTACCATAAAAACTTGTCACGACCCGCTCCCGGATAACCGAGTAGGAGTACGTAGCCAAGCCCAGTCTATGCCGCAATATCCGTGGTAGTACGCTATCAAGTACACACAATAAAATCCTCCATAGATACAAGTGATCACAGATACAAATCATACTCAGCAATAACACAAACCAAGGAAATAAGAGTATGATAGATAATAAAATAATAATATCTAAATCCAACAACAAAGAGACTAAATCCAGAATAATAAAAACATGGTCCATCCAGGAACAAATTTGGTCCAACTAAGAAAGTAAACTAAAGCATAAATAAAGGTAAATCTAGATCCCTCTAGAGATCGATCATGGCTCCTGAGTCTCGGTACCAACATCATCAGCACTATCCTCTGAGGGTTCATAATAAGAAGTGTAGAGATACTCGTCATCCTCACCTATATCAACGATCCAGTCAGGAAAGGAGCAAAGTACAACTATATTACATTTAATGTTGTTAGCACAAAATAAGCTAGGAACAATGAGAAACAGTAACGATGAAGAACATATAAAGAACTAGCAAGATATTAACTAAATATAGAAAGCAATAATCATGAACGAGTAAGCTAATGGAAAAAAAGTATGAAGATAAAGAACTGAACTAAGATCATGAACAATAGAAACGACTATGTGTGTGAAATACCTTTTAATACGTGAACGGATGGGCTAATACGATACATCATAGATGGCTATCATTCAGTAATTGGTACGGCTAACTCATACGTGAGGTGTATGGCTTAGCTATCATTCAGTAACGGTAATTAGGTTTGTTCACGTACCTACCGAGTATTTACCCTCCCAACTCACTCACAGTAACGGTCACAGAAAGAAGGATACAGTAAACCTACTGTGTCACCATCGTGTCTCAACGGAATATCAAACAAAGAAAAGATAAAGAAAGCGTTATAACGTACCAAAATATAATGTAATATTGTACTTGCCTAAACCCTTGAACAAACCGTAGTCACAAGTCGAGGATAAGAGGAACACTAATCTAGAAACTATCAACCCATATCGCACCATCCTACTACGAACCGTGCACAAAAACCACAAGTTAATTCTAAGATTCTAATTCTAAAATCATGGAATAAGTGACTAATGGGTTATCTAATAATAATTAATTCTGGAAAAAATACTTAAAAATCTAATAATAATCTGAAATATAACTTATATGGGAAATTTTGACCATAGAAAGTCATATTTTCAATTTTGGAAACCATGACACGCAAATCAAGGCATGACGTTGACTAATTAGTCAAACATTATGAACTCAAGATTTAGAAAGTGCATCTTGGTATATTTTAGCACCACGAGTGCATCAGAATTGACCGTGCTGCAAAATCATGCTTTAGTCAAAAGATATCGCCGTTATGGTTAATCGTGACCAAATCGATGATTTATCGATCAAATCTAAGTTCAACGTAATAAATAAAATACTAAACGAACCTCTAAAATTTTGGAAAAACTATATGTCGAAGATCGTTATGTCACCTTTCCAAATTTTCAAACGGATCATGAATCGGAGTTCAGGATCTTTCGGGATCGTGAAAATCGTGCGACATGTCGAGTTTTGGACAACCAATACTAAAATAGTTCTCCAAAAATTTAGAAGCAAAATCTCAAAAAATAAAATATATATTAATTCTAAATCTAACCTCGAGATGAATCCAATAAAAAAATGGCACACAAAAATAAGGATGGGGTTGTCCGCAATCGCTTCGGAAAGTCGGGGATCTCCAAGGAATCAAAAACTCAAAAGCAGCCTAAAGAATAATAGGTTTTCAAATTTTGTGTTATATATATATATATATATATATATATATATATATATATATATATATATATATATATATATCGTACCACAACACCACCGAGTCAGATCACTCACCTCTCCTTATTGAGATTAGTAACAATTCGAACCAAATCAAGAAAAGCTTCCGATTCTTCGACTTCTGGAGCCACCACCCCCAGTTCAGGAATATCGTTACTGTATCGTGGAGCGGTATAGACACCCTCCCCTTGTCCGTGTTGCAAACAAACTCAAAGCTACCAGGAAAGCCCTCACAGTTTGGAGTAAAGAAGCATTTGGAGACATTTTTCAGGCTGTCCGCACAGCTGAGGATGACATTACCCGCGAGGAAGCTCACTTTCCTATTGACAGATCTCCTGCCTCATGTGCCGCCCTGTACCAGAGCACTGCTAAAATTTTGCCTGAAAGTTGAAACTGAATTCTGGAAACAGAAAGCCAGACTGACTTGGGACAGTGAGGGAGACAAAATCACTAGCTACTTCCACTCACGTGTCAAGGGGAGCAGACAGCAACTCAAACTCCATCATATCGCAGATGAGAACGGGCACATTATCAAAGATCAACGAGGTATCCAATTGGCAGCGGTCGACTTCTACTCCCGGTTGTTCTCCAAATAAGACATAATCAGGGACGAGGAATTACTAGCGGAGATCCCTCGCCTGATTGACGTCAGAGACAACACCCAGTTGGAGCTCATCCCTTCAGAACATGAAGTCAAAGATGCAATTTGGGCTCTTGACGAACACAGCACTCTTGGACCCGACGGTTTCACCGGAGTGCTCTTCAGATCGTGCTGGGACATTATCAAGTCGGATATCCACGAGGCGGTCATCGCATTTTTCCAAGGAGCCAGGTACCCCAGATTTATTTCTTATGCTAACCTGATTCTTATCCCCAAACAGGAAAACCCGAAGACCTTTAAAGACTTTCACCTTATAAGCTTGTGCACCTTCACTAACAAAATCAACTCCAAGATTATCGCCAATAGTATGACAGAGATCCTCCCCAAAATTATCTCTGAAGAGCAGAGTGGCTTTGTCCGCGGACGTAACATCTTAGACAACATACTGATGGCCCCGAAAATGATCACATGCATGAAATTACGAGCTAGAGGCGGAAATATTGCTATCAAACTGGAAATGGAAAATGTGTACGATAGGCTGGACTGGCAATTCATGATTTAGGTCTTCAGGGCCTTCGAGTTTTTGGAAAACTGGACCAACATCGTATGGAGATCGATCAGCAACTCGTGGTTTTCCACAATTATTAACGGCCAAGTCGAAGGCTTCTTCAAATCTAGCCGTGGTATCAGTCAAGGAGATCCTCTATCCTCCACTATCTTCATCATCGTCGCGAAAGCCCTGAGCAAAAATCTGAACAAAATGGCGGGCAATCCGAATTTCTAGCATTTTTATACCACCAGCGGATGTCCGATCATCACCCATCTAGCATACGCAGATGATATTCTTATATTCTCCTCCAGGGACGTCTGGTCCGTAGTAGTAGTCTACAATACGCTGTAGAAATACGCCAGATGCTCGGGTCAGAAAGTCAATCCTAGTAAGAGTGTTATCTACATCCACCACAAGACCAACAGAGACCACGCCTCTACGTTTTCCAACATTACTTCCTTCTCCGTTGCGTACCCATATTTTTCCTACTTGGGGTGTCCGTTGGTTTACAACAGATCTAATGCGGGCATATTCGAAGGGCTGGTGGGCAACATCAGGAAAAAAATTAGAGGGGTGGCACAACGCTGCACTTTCGCCTGGCAAAAAGATGATTCTGATTCAACATGTGCTCTCCTCTATCCCCATATACACCTTGGCCACCTGCTCCCCCTAAGAAGGTGCTAGCGTCTATTGAAAATCTCTTTGCCAACTTCTTCTGGGGCCACTGCTACGGTAAGGATAAGCATCATTGGACGAGTTGGGACACTGTGGCCAGACCTACTGATAAAGGAGGCCATGGATTCTGTAGGCTGTCGCACGTCATTGATGCTTTCTCGATGAAACTGTGGTGGAAGCTCTGAGTGAGTCGAAATCTCTGGCACGATTCATGAAGGCCAGATATTTCAAGCACATTCACCCGTCCACCACTGATTTCAACTGTAGATCATTCGCATCATGGCGGCGCATCCTTCATGGACGGAGCCTCGCTGAGCCCATGATTCGTCTTCAGCTAGGATCATGCGAATCATCGTTATTCTTCGAACGTTGGGCCGGTGACGATCTCCTTCGTCAGACTCCGGCCGCACCCACCAACAGTTCGATTAGTGAGTTGTGGGATCCCTCGGGCGACTGGAACTGGGATAGGGTTCGAGAATGGGTTGAAGATGAGGCAGTAGCTTTGATCCGTGCGAACGGGATGAAGATCAGACCAGATCCTGACGCTCTGTAGTGGTCTATTACGGCCAACGGATCCTTCTCCGTAGCATCGGCCAGAAGAGTCACCCGCGGCATTGGGGTGTATTCCCCCACCATTGGATCTTTTTGGCAGTCTTACATCCCAAAAAAATAGTCCTTTCTGATGTGGAGAGCATTTCGCAAGAAGCTTCCCACTGACGACACTCTCACGACTATCGGCTTCAGTTTAGCATCTGCGTGTCATTGGTGCTCTACGAGACAATCAGAAACGGTTGAACATATTTTCCACTCTGGAGAGTCACCAGCAACGGTATGGGCAGTTCTCTCTCACCGTTGCAATCAGGATCAGGTCGGTGGGAGCTTCAACAATCTTCTGGCCACTTGGGCTAATGCCTCCCACGGCCACCAGATCGTCGTAGCTGCCATCACATAGGTCATCTGGAAGAACCGTAACAAGTTCAGATACGAGGGCCACCAAAATTCGTCCAATCAACTTATCCAAGCGGTACTTTGCCAAATTTACAAAGTCGACAGGCATTACAACCACGGCATAGAAGACTTCTAGAAGTCCTGCTCCTTTAATTTTGTCCTTGGACCGGGAGACCGCCTTCTTTACTGTTCTTTTTCTGCCTTCTTTTTTGCGCTTACTTGTAAAGGCTTTGGCATTTTGTGCCTTGTTATGAATAAAATTGGAGAGGTTTTATATATATATATATATATATATATATATATATATATATATTTATATATATATATATATATATATATAGCAGCTTGGAGTCGGTACGAGCGCGAGCTGCCACGTGGCGTGGATCTGATTGCTCCGCTCAAAAAACGGACGGCCAGATGGCCAGCCGGCTCTGTGGAGTCGTCTAAGAAGCCAACTCCCTAATTAGGGAACCCGATGAGTCAGCTGCTGGTATAGCTGACAGCTAGGCCCGCCCCATTCGGCCCAACGGCTCCGGCGGACTGACTAGGCCTACGACTGTGTAATTCTTTTTCATAAAACTATTTAAAAATTATTTTAAACACCAAATAACTCCAAATAAATCTCTAAAAATTCTAGAAAATTTTTAAAAAATTATAGAAAATATGTATAAGCTTCTAGAGCCTGAATAAAAATTTGGGTCTCAAAATAGCCTCAAATGGCCTTGCTGTAAATATTAAAAGTCTTTGAAATATATAAAACTTTATGAAATAAATATTGGGTCTCAAAATAGCCTCAAATGGCCTTGTTAGTAAGCTAGTTATGCAACACCCCCTTGCGGGGCTCTTGATCCGGACCACACACACACACGCACACACGCACACACACACACACACACACACACACACACACACATACACACACACACATGCACACATAGAGAGAGAGGTGTCATTTTCTCCGGGCCGACGAGCAATGCCAAGGGGGGATTTGAACCGTGCCCATCCTATGGGACCCCCTGGTGTACCTAACGGGCTACACCCCTACGGATATATATTTTTGGAAGAAGGTAATTATATTAATAAAATCAAAAATTACAAATACAAGAGGCAATTCAAGGATGCGTCTTCCTTCTCATTATACTGACATCATGTTCAATATTATGGATAATCCTAATAGTGAAAATCATCGACCCCTCAAAAATATGATTGTTCTGCTCCTTCCAAACATGCAAGACCGCTACAATAAATCTGATCCAAGCCTCGTTGTACCAAGCAAAATCTCTTTGCTTCTCTCTTCTGTAACCTCGATGATTACACTCCAGTCATGAATCCTCCTACTGGATAAGCCCAACCTATCATGTTGGGCTAGCCAATATCCCATATCGTCGAACATTAGAAGAATGGGTTGTCGTGGATTCATCCCTTTGTCTACACAATATACATCTCTGGGCCTCCAGCTGCAGTCCAAATCTCTGTAACCTATCCAGTGTGACTAGTCTTCCCAGGCTCAATTTGTATAGACACAACTGTATTTTATGAGCAACCCCTTTGGCCTATACTATATTCGCCAACTCCATTTTTGGGTGTGGGACTCTGACAGCATTAGCTACAACTCTATGTGTGAGCCGCTCCGCCATAGTATTATCCTAAATCCATACATCAGTCTGAAGTGATGTGTCCACCCTCATCGTCCGAATGATCTCCCCGAATTATCATGTGCCGCCATGTAACTCTAGAAGCTAGACTCTATTCCTCAGAATGACACTCACAAGTTTTCTCCTTCCAGTCCCTCGATACGCCATTGACCCTCCTCGCTCTATCAAGTTTTGGTGTGCAATCTATGGGTCAACCCATAGGTTTGTGGTCTCACAATCTTTGAAGACCCTCGAGATCAACTGCTTCAATTGGGAGCGGTATGCAGTAATACTTTTAAAAATAATGGAGTCATTATTGTTTGAGGACCTCCTCCAAAAATTTTGACCTCCCCTAAGTATATGTTTTCCATCTAAGCTACCCATAACGAGTCTTTCGAAAGAAACTTACAAGTAAGCTTCAGCCCAGCCACATCCCGGAGCACTCGTAAAGGCTGCAGACCTACTCCTCCCTCCTTATGCGGTCGAAAGAAGTGCAATATGTAAACAAAGTTGGCACAAATTTTTTCAATCATATTAATCGTAGAGATCGAAAGAAGTGCAATATGTAAACAAAAATAGGCAATCGTCGTAATGATTGTGCAAACCAGCTCAATCCGTCCTCCAAAAGATAGGTTTTAGACATGCCACCCTGCAACTTGCCTCTGTATGTACTCAACTAGACTCTGGCAATCCATATCTCTGGCGTAATTGACAGATAGCGGAATCCCAAGTATTTGATCGGAAGCTCACCCCGCTCTACTCCCATATGTGATGCAAGTTCCTCCTTATTCTGGTAGTGCTTATTAAATTAAGCCTTACTCTTATCCCGGTTTATGTGTAGACCCGAGTATAAATCGAATATGTTCATGATAGAGGCCAGCTGAGTAATACCCCCTAGTTGGTTTCAAGAAAACCAGTAGATTATCTGCATAGATCAAATGCGACATATGAAGCATCACCCTCCTGTAAAGTGGAATAATCTGGTTCCTGAGTACCGCAACCTCCATGAGACATAAGAAATACTCTATAACCAGAGTAAACAAATAAGGTGACAGTGGGTCACCCTGCCTCAACCCATTGTTACTTCTAATGAATCCATGAGGCTACCCCCGGATGAGCACAAAGAAAGTTGGGGTTGTGATACACTTCTGAACCCTAGCAAGCTACCTGCCATCAAAGCCCATAGCAAGCATGATCTGACAGACAAATTCTCGATTCATGGTGTCATATGCTTTTCGAAGGTCCAGTTTGATGCAAGCCTTGTCCCCTACTGGTTTATTAAAATTTTGTACCATCTCATGAGCTAAAAGGTTTTGTCAGAAATATCCCTCCCTTTGATGAATGATGCCTGGTATGGAGAAATTATCTCCTGCATAATACCCTCCATTCGTCGATACATCAAAAACGTAATCAGTTTGTAGAGGTAGTTGTAACATGCGATAGGTCTGAAATCCACGAGTGAACTGGCACCCGCCTTCTTCGGAATAAGTGTGAGGAAGGTATGGTTCAACTCCTGTAGAAGACTGTCCTTCTCAAAGAAATCTGTGATCACCTCCAATACTTCAAACTTAATCTCCTCCCAATGCACCTAGTAAAAGTGGCTGCCAAACCCGTCAGGCCTCGGTGCTTTGTTTCTATCTGCCATGTTCATAATTCCTTCTACCTCTTTCATTGTCACCGGAGCCAATAAAACATGATTACCATGTGGTGTGACCACACACTTGTAAACCAACTTAGAAAACATGGTTAGATAATTATATTGATTGTTTTAATTCTGAGTAATACCTTACTGCCTTCGCTTGGATGTCCTTTGGGACCGCCACCTCTTTTCCGTCACCAGTAATAAGCTTGCTGATATGGTTATGATCTTGTTGGTCTCTCACAACATCGTAAAAGTACTTCGAGCATCTATCGCCATCCCATGAGAACTTTTCCCTCTATGCCAGTTCTATCTGCTCCTGGAACCTGATAGATCTGACATTTTGGACAAGCTTCCTTTCTTCTGCAGCTATATCTTTATTCATAATATCTTCTTGAAGCTGTTGTTGCACCTTCCGGAGGTGCTGCTCCTCTTCTTGGAGCTTACGGCCGGAACCAGCCTACTACTAGCCTTTGGACCCGTATTTACTATCTTTAGCCTGCTGACGAGCCGGAATTGAGGGTTTCCTCGAACAATTCCCTGTAGCCCCTATCATACTACATCCTTATATCCCTCGAGAAGTACCCAATTTTTGTTGTATCAAAAATGTCTCGTATTGGTCCTCGTTTGGTCAACAAGATGAATGCAGATCGGAGATTGGTCCGAAGTGCTAGCCATCAACCCTTCTTCCCTCAGACCAGGATGCTTGTCGAACCAACTTCGGTTTTCCAAAGCCCGATCCAACTGACACGCTACTCGCTTCTGGACAGCCTTATTGTGCCACGTCCACAGATGCTCCGTCCTCTCCAAAGGTCGTAATCCAGACTGAAGGAATGAGTATTGAAAATCTTGGAGGATACAATTCGGAACCACTCTACCGCCCACCTTCTTATGTCTGTAAAGCAATGCGTTAAAATCTTCCATAACAACCAGAGAAAATCCGTATTGGGCATCCACCATTCTCCTCAGGCATCCGAGATCATGCCATAAGCCCTCCTTCATCCGACTATCATCTTGTCCATAGGCTACACCAAGAAAAAACTTGAAGCCTCCCATCTTGGCAAAATATACCACAATCAATTGGTCAGACAAGTGCAACACTTGCCCATCCCAACTCTGAGAATCCCACATAACCCAAATACGGGCTATGTCACAAAAATGCAAGTTATGGACCTGACTCCAATTGGTAGGTGTCCTCCGTACCAACATTTTGTCCATCTTAATTTTAGTATCTAGCAAGGCGCTAATACAACAAATTTTCTTCCTCAACACATCGCAGATCTCTTTCCATCTACCCAGGAAGAAAGCCCCCATCATGTTCCATGTGATCACTGACATTAAATCATTGATTCAGGCACATGTATATCATCCTAGTCATTAACTGGGTAATTAACGACCTCGTTTCGACCTCCTCCTATACTGCCTCCTCAGCAGCTGCCTGGTAGACTTCCTTCCATCGTAGGTTATCAATGCACAAAACCTCCTCTACTCCCTTCGAACACTGTGTACTACATCCAGTGTCGTCTCGCAAAGGCCCTACGTGTCTTTTTCTGCTCTCATTACCCGGAACAACGTTGCCTCCTCCTCCCTTCGATCGACTGCTGCTACTTTTGTTCTTTTGAGCTCCTCTGGTATAATGCCTCATTGGTTCCATCCTCTCTCCGGCCTAACCCGCTACACCCCTGTCCGGTGTAGTATTTTGCGCTTGGAAGACAACCATGATTTGATCCCCTCTAGACCCGCACTTTTCTGTTCCATACAAGCTATCCTCAGTAGATGTACGATGAGCATTGGACAAAACTAATGCTTTATCGAGCCCAATTTCGATCTCGATTTCTATATCCTGCTCATTCGGTATTCTAATTATCGTCCTCTCTGCTACTCCCGTATAACTGCTCTGAACATGCCTTCCCTGACTACTAGAGGTGCTTGCCATGTATATGTTTGTCACCATACCCTCCTGTCCATTCTCGTTGTTGTTGTCAATTGCATCACCTGACTGATGCATCCCAACCGTCTTGCAATCTCTAACTGGATGGCCAAAACACTTGCAATGCTGGCAAACCGGTGGGACTCATTCATATTCAACCAGCTGCTGGCACACCTCCCATAAAGGTAGCTCATACTCGATGGTATGTGGCAGAACCCTTCCTGCCTCAATCTTAACAAAGATCTGGGCATAACCCAGTCTGGCTCTCTTCGTAGTCGCTTTATCTGCCTTCATAGGTGAACCAACTATTCTTGCTACCAGCATCATTATGTTTATGCTCTAATAGTTGATCGGCCATTCAGGAAGTCGGATCCAGACTAGAACCGACTTCAATACTTCCCTTTTCTACTTCGACTATTGGCTCCAGGCCTTCATGATGATTAGCCTTCCATCAAATGTCCACGGACCCCCCTGTAGGATTCTGTACCGAACATAATAGAAGCTGTTCTCGCACGAGAATATTTTTATGCTCCGGTCGCCATACTTGGACAGAATAGGCACGAATCTGTCCGTAGAACGGACGGTTGCCAAGGACACACAACACGACTGTGTTCTTCCAGTACTCTGTCGTCTCCGTCAGATGTGCCTCCGTGAACACAGCCTGGACCTTATCCCCCACACGTTTGGGGGCGACAAACCTTATCTCTCTCGACACCTGAGCGTCGTCCCAAAAAAATGAAGACCACGATTTACCACGTGCCTGACCATCCATCAGTTATTTTTCTTTCTCCGCCACCGTGAAACGTTTCACATCCGTATTTTCCTAGGTTTCAGATTGCTCTCCGAATTGTCGTGTCCCATCGGCCCCGCTGACGGCCCCCCTGCTATGGTTGATCACCTTTTGGGCATCGTATCCTATGCCATGCCTCACCGATCACCGCTGTCGACCGCATCTCCTTCCGCCTGGCCGCCATGGCCGCCGACGATCTCTGATTGCTGATCACCCCCTTGTGGATGCTTCCTCCGGGACAACTGTTGTCCAGCCACCTCCCTCCGCCTTCCCACCTAACCGTGCCGGTCCCCCCACCACCTCCGGGTCTTCCCCTCGGTCGGGTTCCCACCCTGGATCTCAAGCAATCTTTGGTGTTGGCTGATCGCTTAACCCTAACGACATTGTTAGGGTTCCCATAGATGGTGTTATATATCCATGGGTATATATACACACGCTTAAAGCTTCCCCTACTAACCAATATGTCAAAGTTAATTTAATATTGTAAATGTATATAAATATAGTATATATAGTATACATACTAATTGCCAATGACCCTAGCCTAGTGGTAGGGGTGAGATATGCGACCCAAGTGGTCAGGAGATTGATTTTCGGTGGGAGCATTCTGAAGTACAGGTAGGCAACTCTAGAGGGGGGTGAATAGAGTTTATAACGATAATGATCAATTAAAACTTAAAATCTTTTCACCAACAAAATAATCAGAGTAATATAAATACGGAAATAAAATAGTCAAAGAGCAAACGCAAACACAGCAAGATTTTTAACCTGGTTTCTCTTGTGGAGGACTAGTCCAGGCCAGAGAACTCTAGCACAGGATTGAAATCCATTATTTATGAAATAGGGTTTCAACCACGTGCCTTTTCTCAGAAGAGCACACCAACTTCTTTCATTGATCGCTGTGGCAAAACTTGGACTTTTCCAAGTGACTTACAACTTCTTGCACTTCAAACTTCTAGCTGAATCGTACTGAGCAACTTAGACGGTTGGGAAGTTTGAAAGCTAAGTTGGATGGGGAGGTAGAGCTCTTTAATGTGTAGGCTTATGTAAGAGAAGAAGAAGAGAAGATTGGATGATTTGAAATGAGAGAATTCAAGGCCTATTTATAGTGTTCTGGGTAGGCAGAATTTGGCCAGAATTCTGTGTCCAGAATTCAAATTTTGGGCTGTTGGAAAACTAGCAGGGAATAATCCCTAAAAATTAGCTTCCTGTAATTTAGGGGACAGTGTTCGGCCCAAACTCTGTATGGAGGCAGAGTTCGGCCCGAACTCTGTCTCCTTTGGACAGAAAGTGTAAGCCCCCTGAATTTAGGGTTTATTTTTTTAATTTTATAAATCAATTATTTTGAATAAATATTATTATTTGATTATTATTTGATTTAATGTTCTTTTCCGTGACTTTGACTTCTGGAGCGTCAGGGACGTCAATCTCTGGAAACTCTCTTCATCAGAGTGTAGTAAACAAGATTACCTTCAAATTGATATATCATGTCCCATCCAAACTTGTTCCCTTATACTCTTTTTGCTTCACACAACTTCGGATCAATTTAGACCATTTGATCACTAAATAATTATTAATTGATTTTCCCACTTTTATCTTTGATCATCATATGCACGTTACCGTGACTTTTAATTTAGGAGCACAATGCTAGTCATTTTCTTGAAACCAACTTCTCATGCATGATCTACTCGAGACACTCCACACCCATGACTTTCGTGTCCCAAACAGACACACCATCTTGTGCTTCATTTGCTTCGCACAACTTTTGGGTCAATTTAGGCCAATTAATTATCCACCGTAGAATGTGACCCGACTTCCAATTTAATTTCGGGACCCGACATCGATCCAACCTAGTCGACCCAAAATATGGACATAGACTACATGAAGTCTACTACTCGCCTGACACTTGTGTCCTATTTATTTGAGTCCCTACATGTTACTTATTTACCCATGATCATAAATACCTAAATTAATTTAATTATTGTACCATGTCCGATTTTGACCCGACCCGGCTCAACCGAACCCAACCCAAGCTTCATGTTACCCTCCCTCATGACACCCTCACTCTCATTGTCTTTAAAAAATATTAAATACCTAGACTACCTATTCAAATATTTACTGGATAACCCCCTTGATTTAAATCCCTAAAAATAATCTATTCCTACATTTAATCCCAACCCTTCATTCTACCCATATGTAATCCCAAGCCCACATGCTCACAACACTCAAACTCACACACCCTATCATTCATGGTCGGCCCTAACTTTAATAATTCTCTTTCTCTCTCTCTCTCCTCCCTTAATAGCAGCACACACACACACATACTTTTCTCTCTCCCACTCATTAATAATCCTCTCTCCCTCTCTCATTTTTTAACAGCTACCATCCCCTCTCCCATGGCCGACAGCCCATGGCTGAGCCCCCTCCTCCTTCTCCTCCTCCTCCTCCTTCCGAGCACAGCCACTAGCAACTTCTCTTCCTTCTCCCTTCTTGAGCTCTCCCTCATCATCATCTTCTTCTTCTTCTTCATTCGACATCAGCATCACCACCATCACCACACCATATCCACCACCATCAACCGCTACCACACGCCACCCCAGCAGCCATTGGCCATCGCCGGGCAGCCACCGTCGTCGTCGTGCCAGGCCAGCGCAGCCATATAACAGCAGCAGCGGTCCAGCACTGGCAGCAGCGTGCGCACAGCCGCGCACCGCCGCGGCCGTCGCCATCACCGGTGAGCCCTCCTTGCTGGGCGAACCCAGGTGCACCTTCCCACGGCGGCTACCGTCCTCCGGGATGCGCCGCTTAGGCGTTTCGTGCTTTAGGCACGGGTTTCCGACGGCGCGAGCTCGGAATAGATCCAAAAATGGCATTCTGTCGCAGCGACTTTGTGCATATTTTTCGAGAAATTCGACCGTTGGATCGGTAATTTTATTGCTCCACCTTAATCTCGGTATATAGCTCTTCACTCCCCTCAATTTTTGTCCGTTAATTTTATCGTTTGATACATCATAACCTGCCACCAAGTTGATCGTTTAAATTGTGTTATTTTTGGACAGTTTTATGGAGCCAACTTCGTCGGTTCGTATCTCCTCCATCGCAGCTCTGTCTGGCATGCCACTATTTCCTATGCGTAGCTGATATAACCCTCTTCCTAACCCTTAAGTTTTATTTCATTGTGAGCACGTTTGATTGGTTGAATTCGACGCCAAAGTTGGTCGTCCGAATTCATAATTTCCATGTTGTAAAATTCTATTTTTGAACCCGGGACTCCGAATTCAATTTTTGACACCACCAATAGACTCGTGGCGTCGTTCTGGCACATTTTCATATAAAGTTTGTTAGATTTGGAGGACGTGGGCCCTGGCACACATTTTGGTGCAAAACGGGTCCCACAATTTGGGTCAACGGGACTTTTTGACGTCGACTCATCGGAATCCAATTTTGGATATACCGTTGAGTTTGTATCGTCATTCTGGACTCGTTGACATATAATTTGCTAGGTTTTAGTGGACATTGGTTCCGGCACGTATTTCGGTGCAAGACGGATACCAATATCCGGGTCAACGGGTCATTTTGAGATCGGCTCATCGAAATCCAATTCTGGATATATCGTTGAGTTTGTATCGTCATTCTGGACTCATTAACATATAATTTGCTGAGTTTTGAGGACATTGGCTCCGACACGCTTTTTCGTGCAAATCGGAATTTCAATGTCTCGGTCAACGGACCAATTTGAGATCGGGTCAACGGAATCCAATTCTGGATATACCGTTGGGTTCGTATCGTCATTCTGGATTCGTGGTCATATAATTTGTTAGGTTTAGTGGACTAGTATTCTTGCACATTTTTTGGTATAAAGCGGATTCGACACAGACACCGTTTTGACCCAAAATTACCTTTTTGCCCCTGTGTCCAAATTGGACTTATGGATAGGCTCTCCTAGCTAATTTGACCATGATGTACACGTTGGTGATGTTTGTTTCATCATCCGACAATGTTTGTAGATATTTTCTGTGTATTACCTTTTATTATAATTAATTCTTATTAAGTTCGTATTTTGGAATTAGTACAACGAAACTGAGATCAGTCGATTCCAGTGATCTCACATCGCTGAAATTGGCAAGATGATCATGTGGATCACTATGATAAGATTATTAACCTTACCATTGATTATCTTATCTCGATTTGCGTATCGTAGGTTTTGATGTACGAATAACGAGGTGCAACTTGATATTTTAATTCTTAAATTAGAGCAATCCTGTTTGACCAAGATATATGGTATCTTGGTAGGTAAATATTATGAATAGTATGCTTAGGCTAGTTTGACCTAGAGTTGACCAAAAGTCAACTGTTAGTCAACATTAGACTAGTTTGACCTATAGTTGACCAGTTGACCAAAAGTCAACTGTTAATCAATATTAGCCTAGTTTGACCTAGGGTTGACCTAGAGTTGACCAGTTGACCAAAAGTCAACTGTAAGTCAACCTTTGACCCAGTTTGACCTAGTTGACTTGGTTTGACTTTCTGAGACCTAGTTTGACCTAGTGTGACTCAGTGTGACCTAGTTTGACTTAGTTGGACTGAGATTGACCTAGATTACATAGCTTATACTATATAATCCTGCATAACACTGTTGAACCCTAATTAGCTTATATATATATCATCTTTAGGTTTGTGGCATCACTCTGAGCATCGACCCCATTTGATAGCTCAGGATCGCAGGTGAGTACATTCACTGATAGTTTTTATTGTCTTGATATCTGCTATATCCGATTCAGTTGTAGTATCTTACTCGATTTTCAGTCACGATAGTTCACGGACTAGTATATGTTGGATCATGTCATGAGATGTTGTTCCTAAATTTTCTTGGTATATTGGTACATTTTCTGTCTTATTCCCTGTACTATTATAGACACCAATTTCTAAGGGGACTTGCTACCCTCTTATGAAATCCCGTGTCATGATGTGTCATGTCCAGATCCATTATACTATTCGAGGGTAGGGAATTATTAGGGGCTATGTGATCAAAGCCTTCCTGTCACTATATTCTTCTGCTTGCGCCACTCCCACCTCACGTAGGGTGTAGCGAGATCTTATTCATGTGCTCGTTATCCAGGTTGGCCGACATGACCCTTACCAGATTTTCTTGTGATTGTCGGGCCAAGTGGATAGCCTGTCCTGTAATATTTCCCAAGCCGATCACATAACGTTCTAATAATTCAAGGCATATTTTATATTTATTTATCATAGGAGGCTAAGTTCTGTTCGGGAGAAGGGTTACAACCCCGATCCTTGTTTGGTTTAAGGGTTGTAACTCGGCTTCCGAATAGTTCCCAAGTCGTCCTATTCAGTAGTTACATCCTGTTATATATTTTCAGTTGATTTTGTCCTGTATTTCACATGTTCTACATGCTCTTATGCTATACTTTGATTGGAGGCTAGGTTCTGATCGGGAGAAGGGTTATAACCCCGGTCCTTGTTTAGTTTATGGGTTGTAACTCGGCTTTCAAATGGCTTCCAAGTCTTCCCATATCTTTGTCTAGTATTTCATTATACTGTCTCTTATAGAATTTGTCAATTCATATGGAACTGTTGTTAGTGTTTGTACTTGCTCATTTTCCTGACAGGATAACCGTTGATGTTTATAGTGTACATGTTAGCTGAGTGCTCTACCTTTTACGGGTATGGCAAGGATAGAGTTTGATGAGACATTACCCCTGGATCTCCAGCAAGATCCATTTGCAGTGGATGAGACACCATTAATTTAGATTAGTCATTTTCAGTTGTATTTATTCTCTGGATTATTGTATTTGAGATTTGGGATGTTTCTGGATTTGTGTTATCTTAGACACTTAGAACTCTATCTGGTTGTATCTCTGTGGTTTCATTTTATTTCATATCTATCTATCTTTTTATCGTATTCTACCTTAGATGTGATTGAGACTGTATTTGTTATGTCACCTCCATTCGGAGTGTATATACTGTACAGGTACCTTATATATTGTTAGATGGTTGACCTAGGACAGCGTTCTGCCGTCGACACTGTGGCGTAGGCTGGACGTACCCACTTCTCGTGCCCTTATTCTAGGGTGCGGGTCGAGACACGTTTATAGTGGTGGCCCATGCAGGTCAGAGTCGCAACTAGTACAATTTTGTAGTGGTGCTTGACTTAGAGCGCTGCTACGAGCCTGCTATTTGGATATAGGTTCTAGGTTATGATAGGAGGTGCTCAATCATAGTTAGGAACTCTTGATAGATTCCAGGGATAACCCCTGAGAATCTTATTTCAAAAAATTTTGAATCTGTTCCCGCTTGTCTCCATTTACACTTTCTTGATTTGTTGTTGATTTTGATTCCTGATGTTCGTTGTTGACTTTGATCTTGCATCAAGATAAATTTTGTGGATTGAATTAAGGTATATCCTGATAAGGTAAATTTCTGTTTTATTTATGGAGTTTAGAATTTATCGCAGCCATACAAGCTAGCATGACAAGGACATAGAGCCTAATTTTAGATATGCTTATCCTAGTTATGGAATTTGAATTTTCTTGCAGCCATACCGGTTGGCGTGGTAAGAATTCCAGATGACATAATTTTAGGGTGTATACCTTAGTTATGGACTCTATCGTTTATTACAGCTATTCTTACTGGTGTGGCAAAAATTTTGGCGACATAATTTCAGGAAGACGTATATGGTTATCAGATTATATCTTGAATCGGATCACTTCGTTATGACCGGATGAGTAAGAACAAATTCTTATCATCATTCTTCCCCGCCTTGGTTAACTCTGTCTATCTACAGCCACAAGTATGATTTTCTCAACATGATTGTTTGTGTTCCTTCTTTTCTATGATTTGACTAAACTCTTTTTCGCTAACCTCATGGGTAATTCTTCTTGTCATTCCCGATAATTGTTGAAAGTGCCTCATGGATTGATTCAGGAAAGGTTCGAAAAGTATATTTATTCTTGTATTACGGAATCGGAAGTTTGCATCCAGAGAAATACTGGCAAGGTATGACTTCGGATAACGGCATCATGGTTAAATATGTTTCTCGAATTTTACTTGGACCACTCCCTAAGCATTTTGACTAACATCTTCTCCTTTATTTTGCAAAAAAAAATTTGTTTGGAAATATTTCATGGATTTGGCCAAGTTAAGTTCAGGAACCTATATTATCCGGCGTAGCAGCTGTGCACTGCAGCCATCCATCGTATTATGGAATAAGAAAGTTAATCGCAGCCAGATGCACACTAGCACGATAGTAACTTCATATGACATAATTACGGAGGTATATGGTTCTTGAGTTTTACTTCGACTACGTCCTATGCATCTCGTTTGGCCTCGTACTATTCTTGGAAATATTTCGACAATCTTTCCTGTCTTGCTTAACCATTATCTTGTCTGAATATTGATATGGATTGCTAGACCCAGTCTTAGGCCCTTGTTACCTTCTATTTTTGATGGTTGGATAGCCAGACCTTGTTAACAGATTCTATAGTGTAACTATAATATGTTATTATGTGTGATTGTGATGAGTATATTTTCTTGGAGATTTATTGGGTTAAGTTTATAGGACAGATATGAGTGACTGACTATAGTGGACTTGGAAACCATTAAGAATGATTAGTTTGATAGTATAGATTGATTTTAAGGTATCTTAGATGGAGTAAAGAATATTATATTGTTGTGACTATGGATTTAGGACTAAAATTTTGTGCTTAGGTTCGATGACGTAGTTTATGATAGAATGACCTTGTTGAACCTGAACCAAAATACCTGCAGAGGGAAACAACATAGCTGATCACAAGGGTAGCACAGTGGGTACTGTAGCTATAGCTGTTGCATGTTTTAGCTTGACCTATTAGATGATTTTTAATTTCGAGAACGAAATTTTTATAAGGTGGGTATGATGTAAGCCCCCTGAATTTAGGGCTTATTTTTTTATTTTATAAATCAATTATTTTGAATAAATATTATTATTTGATTATTATTTGATTTAATGTTCTTTTCCGTAACTTTGACTTCTGGAGCATCAGGGATGCCAATCTCTGGAAACTCTCTTCATCAGTGTATAGTAGACAAGATTACCTTCATGTTGATATATCATGTCCCATCCAAACTTGTTCCCTTGTACACTTTTTGCTTCATACAACTTCGGGTCAATTTAGACCATTTGATCACTAAATAATTATTAATTGATTTTCCCACTTTTATCTTTGATCATCATATACACGTTATCGTGAATTTTAATTTAGGAGCACAAGGCTAGTCATTTTCTTAAAACCAACTTCTCATGCATGATTTACTCGAGACGTCCTACACCCATGACCTTCGTGTCCCACTCAGACACACCATCTTGTGCTTCATTTGCTTCGCACAACTTTTGGGTAAATTTAGGCCAATTAATTATCCACCGTAGAATGTGACCTGACTTCCAATTTAATTTCGGGACCCGACATCGATCCAACCTAGTCGACCCAAAATATGGACATAGCCTACATGAAGCCTACTACCCGTCTGACACTTGTGTCCCATTTATTTGAGTTCCCACATATTACTTATTTATCCATGATCATAAATACCTAAATTAATTTAATTATTGCACCATGACTGATTTTGACCCGACCCGGCTCAACCGAACCCAACCCAAGCTTCATGTTACCCTCCCTCATGACACCCTCACTCTCATTGTCTTTAAAAAATATTAAATACCTAGACTACCTATTCAAATATTTATTGGATAACCCCCTTGATTTAAATCCCTAAAAATAATCTATTCCTACATTTAATCCCAACCCTTCATTCTACCCATATGCAATCCCAAGCCCACATCCTTACAACACTCAAACTCACACACCCTCTCATTCATGGCCGGCCCTAACTTTAATAATTCTCTCTCTCTCCTCCCTTAATAGCAGCACACACACACACACATACTTTTCTCTCTCCTACTCATTAATAATCCTCTCTCCCTCTCTTATTTTTTTAACCGCCACCATCCCCTCTCCCATGGCCGACAGCCCATAGCCGAGCCCCCTCCTCCTTCTTCTCCTCCTCCTCCTTCCGAGCACAGCCACCAGCAACTTCTCTTCCTCCTCCCTTCCCGAGCTCCCCCTCATCATTATCTTCTTCTTCTTCATTCTACATCATCATCACCACCATCACCACACTACATCCACCACCATCAACCGCTACCATATTCCACCCCCGCAGCCGTCGGCCACCGTCGGGCAGCCACCGCCGTCGCCGTGCCAGGCCAGCACAGCCATACAACAGCAGCAGTCGTCCAGTACTGGCAGCAGCAGCGTTCGCACAGCCGCGCGCGCGCACTGGCAGCCGCGTGCCGCCGCGACCGTCGTCATCGCCGACGAGCCCCCCTGGCTGGGCGAACCTGGACGCACCTTCCCGTGGCGGCCACCGTCCCCCGGGACGTGCCGCCTAGGCATTTCGTGCGTTTGGCACGGGTTTCCGACGGCGCGAGCTTGGAATGGATCCGAAAATAGTATTCCGTCGCAGCGACTTCGCGCACGTTTTTCAAGAAATTTGACCGTTGGATCGGTGATTTCTTTGCACTGCCTCAATCTCGGTATATAGCTCTTCACTCCCCCTCAATTTTCGTCCGTTAATTTTATTGTTTGATACATCAAAACCGGCCACCAAGTTGACCGTTTAAATTGTGTTATTTTTGGACAGTTTTGCGGAGCCAACTTCGTCAGTTCGTATCTCCTCCATCGCAGCTCCGTCTGGCGTGCTACTGGTTCCTATGCGCAGATAGTATAAACCTCTTCCTACACCATAAGTTTTATTTCATTGTGAGCACGTTTAATTGGTTGAATTCGACGCCAAAGTTGGCCGTCTGAATTCGTAATTTCTAAGTTGTAAAATTCTATTTTTGAACCCGGGACTCCGAATTCAATTTCTGACACCACCAGTAAACTCATGGCATCGTTCTGGCACGTTTTCATATAAAGTTTGTTAGATTTGGATGACGTGGACCCTGGCACGTATTTCGGTGTAAAGCGGGCCCCACAGTTTGGGTCAACAGGACTTTTTGATGTCGGCTCATCAGAATCCAATTATGGTTATACCGTTGAGTTCGTATTGTCATTCTGGACTCGTTGACATATAATTTGCTAGGTTTTAGTGGACATTGGTTCCGGCTCGCATTTCGATGCAAGACGGATACCAATATCCGGGTCAACGGATCATTTTGAGATCGACTCATCGGAATCCAATTCTGGATATACCGTTGAGTTCGTATCGTCATTCTGAACTCGTTGACATATAATTTGCTGAGTTTTGAGGACATTGGCTCCGACACACTTTTCCGTGCAAATCGGAATTTCAATGTTCCGGTCAACGGACCAATTTGAGATCAAGTCAACGGAATCCAATTCTGGATATACCGTTAGGTTCGTATCGTCATTCTGGATTAATGGACATATAATTTGTTAGGTTTAGTGGACTAGTATTCTTGCACATTTTTCGATACAAAGCGGGTCCGACACGGACACCGTTTTGACCTAAAATTATATTTTTGCCCGTGTCCAAATTGGACTTATGGATAGGTTATCCTAGCTAATTTGGCCATTCTGGACACGTTGGTGATGTTTGTTTTATCATCCGACAATGTTTGTAGATATTTTCTCTGTGTATTACCTTTTATTATAATTAATTCTTATTAAGTTCATATTTCGGAATAGTACAACGAAACTGACATCAGTCGATTCCAGTGATCTCACATCGCTGAAATTTGTAAGATGATCATGTGGATCACTGTGATAAGATTATTAACCTTACCGTTGATTATCTTATCTCAATTTGCGTGTCGTAGGTTTCGATGTACGAATAATGAGGTACAACTTGATATTTTAATTCTTAAATCAGAGTAATCATGTTTGACCAAGATATATGGTATCTTGGTAGGTAAATATAATGAATAGTATGCTTAGGCTAGTTTGACCTAGAGTTGACCAGTTGACCAAAAGTCAACTATTAGTCAACATTATCCTAGTTTAACCTATAGTTGACCAGTTGACGAAAAGTCAACTGTTAGTCAACATTAGCCTAGTTTGACCTAGGATTGACCTAGAGTTGACCAGTTGACCAAAAGTCAACTGTAAGTCAACCTTTAACCCAGTTTGACCTAGTTGACTTGGTTTGACTTCCTGTGACCTAGTTTGACCTAGTGTGACTCAGTGTGACCTAGTGTGACTCAGTTGGACTGAGATTGACCTAGATTACATAGCTTATACTATATAATCCTGCCTAACACTGTTGAACCCTAATTAGCTTATATATATCTCATCTTTAGTTTTGTGGCATCACTCTGAGCATCGACCCCATTTGACAGCTCAGGACCACAGGCGAGTACATTCACTGATAGTTTTCGTTGTCTTGATATCTGCTATATCTGATTTAGTTGTAGTGTCTTACTCGATTTCCAGTCATGATAGTTCACGGACTAGTATATGTTGGATCATGTCATGAGATGTTGTTCCTAGATTTTCTTGGTATATTGGTACATTTCCTGTCTTATTCCTTGTACTATTATAGACACCGATTTCTAAGGGGACTTGCTACCCTCTTATAAAATTCCGTGTCATGACGTGTCATGTCCAGATCCATTATACTATTTGAGGGTGGGGAATTATTAGGGGCTATGTGATCAAAGCCTTCATATCACTATATTCTTGTGCTTGTGCCACTCTCACCTCACGTAGGGTGTAGCGAGATCTTATTCATGTGCTCGTTATCCAAGTTGGCCGGCATGACCGTCTCCAGATTTTTTTATGATTGTCGGGCCAAGTGGATAGCCTGTCCTGTAATATTTCCCAAGCCGATTACATAACGCTCTAATAATTCAAGGCACATTTTATATTTTTTTATCATAGAAGGCTAAGTTATGTTTGGGAGAAGGATTACAACCCCGGTCCTTATTTGGTTTAAGGGTTGTAACTCGGCTTCCGAATAGTTTCCAAGTCATCATATATATATTGTCGTCCTATTCAGTACTCACATCTTGTTATATATTTCCAGTTGATTTTGTCTTGTATTTCACATGTTCTACATGCTCGTATGCTATACTTTGATTGGAGGCTAGGTTCTGTTCGGGAGAAGGGTTACAACCTCGGTCCTTGTTTGGTTTACGGATTGTAACTCGGCTTTCGAATGGCTCCCAAGTCTTCCCATATCTTTGTCTTGTATTTCATTATACTGTCTCTTATAAAATTTGTCAATTCATATGGAACTGCTGTTAGTGTTTGTACTTGCTCATTTTTTTGACAGGATAACCGTTGATGTTTTACATAGTATATGTTAACTGAGTGCTCTACCTTTTACGGGTATGGCCAGGATAGAGTTTGATGAGACATTACCCCTGGATCTCCAGCAGGATCCATTAGCAGTGGATGAGACACCATTAGTTTAGATTAGTCATTTTCAGTTGTATTTATTCTCTGGATTACTTTATTTGAGATTTGGGATGTTTCTGGATTTGTGTTATCTTAGACACTTAGAACTCTATCTGGTTGTATCTCTGTGGTTTCATTTTATTTCATATCTATCTATCTTTTTATCGTATTCTACCTTAGATGTGATTGAGAATGTATTTGCTATGTCACCTCCATTCGGAGTGTATATACTGTACAGGTACCTTATATATTGTTAGATGGTTGACCTAGGACAGCGTTCTACCACCGACACTACGGCGTAGGCTGGACGTACCCACTTCTCGTGTCCTTATTCTAGGGTACGGGTCATGACAGAAAGTTCATAAATGGGCTTTGGCTTGTTGGGCTATTTTGGCTATTGGCTAAGTGGACCTATGAAGGTTAAGTCTAGCCCAACGCTGCTCAGTATGACTCAACGTACATTTGCCTATACTTAAAAAAATAATAAAATTACAGACTCCAGAATACACAAAGAAGCAATTCTTCAGACAGCTATTGACTTGAACTGATGTAATGGGTTGATCGATTTAGAGCTTGATGTGTCAAAATGGACTATGACAAATATTGTTTTGTTAATTGTCAAGATTAGGTTGACTATGATCCGGTTTGGGTCAACAATCTCCCTCATTTTGATAATTGACAAAACGTGATATTTGCATGTCTCAATATTCATACCTGAACACATGATAGCTCCCCCGTACTCGAACATTTCTGCTCTCCCGTAAAAGGATAACCTGTGACAAGTTCTCATCCAAGTATACGATATATATAACTCATAACACAGTGTATCATGAAACCAAACAAAGACAAATATCAAGTGTTCTCCCCCTTTTGACAAAAATCAAAATGAAAAAAAACTCCCCCAACAAAATAGAAGAGCATCATAGAGACCATCCAGATAATTAAGAATAATAAGCTAGCAATAGTTTTTAATAAGTCTAATAAAAGCCAGAGGGTTAACAAGTTTTGATAAAAACATAAATCCAGAAGCAAAAAAAAACATAGTGCATAAATGAAAAATAGAGTCCTAAGCATCAGTGGTAGTCAGTGATACAAAAGCCATATCCATCGTAGAGCATGCGAAGGCACCAAACCATTGGAACCGGTACGTCGGAGATCAACAAAGGCTGAGGTCCGATCTAGATAACGACGGACCCAATAATCATTAATACGATAACCGTCGTGGGACGGATCACGCATGATCGGAATCGGCATCGTCGGATGGGAGGCCATGGAATACTGAATGTCATGGATGGAGTTACTGAGCGCACTCATCTACAGGGTGGTGCGACAGTCCATCTGCGTCCAGCAGTCGTCCATCTCAGCCCAGCGTTCGTCCTTCAAACGAAAGCGATCGCGAAGCATAGTCTGGATAGAATCAAGTGTAGCGGTAGACTCGGTCGCAGGGGAATCAGGAACAGCAGGGGGCTCAGGAGAGTCAGGCTCCTCAGCGGCATCGGACTCGGAGGAGGCCGCAGCAGCAACAGTTCTCCATGCCTTGGTCAGATAGACAGGAGGGGACAGAGACTGACACTAATCTAAGGGGACATAAAAGGCTCGAAAGATCATGGAAGATACATGGCGTAAACCAAGGACTTTCGTTTAGGACGAGCACGAATCGTCCAGTCCATCATCGTGCGAGAAAAGTTGAAAGGAATGTAAAAATACAGAAAGTAGAGAACAGTGATCTCATAGTAAGTTACTTCATCGATCGATCCTGCTTTCGGTAAGACCGAGGAAAAGATGATATGGTGAAGCTCATAGAAGTGGTTATTTAGATGTTTAGCTTTAAGTTTCCGAGGATGAGCATTAGGAGAGCATAAATCATCCTTGAAACTTTCCAGAGTAGTCTCTCCGGGGAAGATGAAATCCCGGGTATTAACAAGCCTTTCCTAAGAGTTAGGGTCGGGCAAGCCAAGGAGATCGGCCAGCTCAAAATCACCAAAGGAGATGTTGATACCGGCGACACATGAGTAGATACGGTCGCAGTCGGAAGTCATGTTACAATAGAAAATTTGGATAGCATTCACATAGATTGGTTCATGAATTGTAACAAGCTTATCTAGACACAAATCACGAAAGTTTGAAAGATAGTCCGAGAGCACCGTGAATTTAATAGGGTGTCCGGGGAACACGCTACGATGACAAAAATCGGTAAACCATTCAGTAGAAGCCTCTAACGAAACAAAGATGTGTGCATCATATGTGTCAGAATTTGGAGGCAGAGGTAGGTTGAATAGGGGGTGGACCATGCCTTGAGGAGGAGGAGGAGGAATAGGGTGAGGGTTTGGTGGAGGATTTGGTGGAGGGTTGGGTGGAGGATTAGTGGAGGATTCACCTTCACTCCTCCTTGGTCTCTTTCCTCTACCAAGCAACCTAGGAGCCATGAAAAAAATTGAGAGAGATGAATGAAAAAGATGATATACCTCAAAAAGAGTGAACCAAGAGTAAAGAGAATGATCCCAAGATTGAGCTCCTTGAGTTTGGAGTAGAATTTCTTAAGGATTTGAGACTTCAAGGGTTAGGATTTTAAGAGAAATTGGTTTGGAGAGGTTTGGAGAAGACAACGGAAAGGAGAGAGAGAGAATCCCGAGTTATAGAGGTTAGGGTCGACTGGTCGGATTAATTCTGGACCATCGGATCAAAGAAAATGGAGGGTTGTGAGTCATTTTAGGTTCTGGAACAAGGAGGCCGAACTCGGCCCGAACTCTGTGAAGGGGCAGAGTTTGGCCCGAGTTCTAGTTCCTTAGGCCAGAACTTCAAGCAGAAATAGGAAGGATAAAAATTTGAAGAAATTCAATGGAAGAAATTCACAAGCAAATGGCCAAGTAGAAAATTGGCAAATGTAAAAACGAAATAAAGTTAGAAAATTTAAATGTGTCAAGTTATAAATAAAATTGAACCATATAATAAACAAGGAGGTATGACACAAATCAGTACGATAAAACTGCCATGGGGTAGCTGCAGGGGCCGGATCCCAGCTAGCGGTAGTCCGAAGACTAGTGCACCGTGTCGCTTAGGCTTTTACGCCTTGTTGTCAGAAGGACCCTTTCGGCTTGTACCCATAGCAAAGTAATCATAGAGAATCGTGACATAATCGATATTTACGCAAGCCAATTTAATAAATAACTGATTCATCCAAAATTCCTAATTCACGACAAAGAAAGTTGAATCGCTCTTCGGATAGTGGTTTTGTAAAAAAATCTGCTAGCTGATGATCAGTGTCAATAAATTCTAAATTTATAGTGCCATTATGTTGATGATCACGCAAAAAGTGGTGACGAATTTTAATATGTTTCGTGCATGAGTGACATATAGGATCCTTAGTAAGGTTGATAGCACTAGTGCTATCATAGAATAAAGGAATGTGCATAAAAGATAGGTTGTAGTCTGCAAGGGTTTGCTTCATCTACAGAATTTGTGTACAACAACGACCAGCTGCGATATATTCAGCTTCTGTTGTTGATAGTGCGACAGAATTCTACTTCTTGCTAAACCAAGAGACTAGAGTCGTGCCTAATAAATGACACGTGCTGCTCGTACTTTTACGGTCAATTTTGCATCCTACAAAATCAGCATCCGAATAACCAATAAGGTCAAAAGATGTAGATTTGGGATACCACAAGCCCACTGTAACAGTACCCTTAAGGTATCGAAAGATACGCTTAACGGGGGACATGTGTGATTCCTTAGGACTAGCTTGATAGCGAGCACACAGACAAATACTAAACATGATATCGGGACGACTAGCAGTTAGGTAAAGTAGACTACCAATTATACCTCGATACTTATGTTGGTCAACAGATTTGCCGCTTTCACCAGGTTCCAGCTTGGTCGTAGTAGCCATAGGGGTGCTGATTGGTTTGATGTTGTCAAGATCAAACTTCTTCAGCATATCCTTTGTGTATTTTGACTGGCTGATAAAAGTTCCTTGAGAAGTTTGTTTGACTTGCAATCCAAGGAAGTAAGTGAGCTCCCCCATCATGCTCATCTCAAATTCATTCTGCATACACTTAGCAAACTCTTGACAGAGAGTTTCATTAGTAGAACCGAATATGATATCATCAACATAAATTTGCACTAAAAGAATGGTGTCTTTGAAAGATTTTATAAAGAGTGTAGTGTCAATTTTTTCTTTTGAAAAACCTTTATCTAATAAGAAAGTACTTAGGCGTTCATACCAAGCTCTGGAGGCTTGTTTGAGGCCATAAAGTGCTTTCTTGAGTTTAAAAATATGGTCGGGAAATTTATGATTTTCAAAACCTGGGGGTTGCTTGACAAAGACTTCTTCTTTAATAAAACCATTTAGAAAAGCACTATTCACATCCATTTGAAAAAGTTTAAAATTTTGAAAGTTTGCAAAAGCACAAAGCATCCGAATGGATTCAAGTCGGACGACTGGAGCATACATCTCATCGTAGTCGATACCTTCCTCTTGGTTGTATCCTTGATCTACTAGACGCTTTGTTTTGAGTAACTGGTCCATCTTCATTTACTTTGTTGCAAAAATCCATTTAGTACCAATAATCGAATGATTAGCTGGCCTAGGAACAAGTTTCCAGACCTGGCTCATTTCGAATTGGTTGAGTTCTTCTTGCATGGCAAAAATCCAAAATTCATCATTAAAGGCTTCTAAAATATTCTTAGACTCAATTTGAGAAAAAAAGCAGTCTAGCAATAGAATCTCTTAAAGATGAACGAGTACTTACTCCGCGAGATACCTCACCTATTACCAAGTTTTCTGGGTGTGACGGTTTGAACTTGAATTTCTTCGGTAAGTCTTCCAGATAGTTGGTTTCAGGATTGGTAGTCATAGGCGTAGAAGTTGATGGTTCATCATCATCGCTGGAGATGGTAGCTGTACTATTTTCCTTATCAAAAGTAACATTAGTGGATTCTTCTACTATCATTGAGCATTTGTTGAACACTCGATATCCCTTACTCTTGGCGGCATAGCCAAAAAAAATACCATCGTCAGCTTTGGCATCAAACTTACCTAAGTTATCTTTGGTATTGAGGATAAAACAACGACAACCAAACACTCTAAAATAAGATACATTGGGGGTCCTACCAAACCAAAGTTCATAGGATGTTTTCTTCGAAATAGGTCGAATAAGCACCATATTCAAAATATGGCAAGCTATACTGACAGCTTCTGTCCAAAAATATTTCGAAAGTGAAAATTTATTCAACATAACTCTAGCCATATCGCCAAGAGTCCTATTCTTCCGCTCCACAATACCATTTTGTTGAGGAGTTCGAGGACAAGAAAACTCATGATCAAAACCATTTGTTTCGCAAAACTTTTCAAAATCGGAATTTTCGAATTCGCCTCCATGATCACTTCGGATTCGAGTAATCATGTAGCCTTTTTCGTTTTGGACCTTTCTGGCAAAGATTTTGAAAACTGAAATCGCATCACTTTTGTTTGAAAGAAAGAAAACCCAAGTGAATCTAGAAAAATTATCTACTATAACAAAAGCATAGAGTTTTCCACCAAGACTGGCTACTCTACTGGGATCAAATAAGTCTATGTGCAGTAATTGCAATGGTCTAGTAGTACTTATAGTGTTTATGGAATGAAATGAATATTTGGTTGCCTTATTCAGTTCACATTCGGCACATACCATGTCCTTCTTAAATGTGATGTCGGGCAGACCTCTTACTAGCTTCTTTGTCGATAGCCTAGATATAGTATCCATATTGGCATGACCAAGACGCTGGTGCCACAACAGTCTCTCATCCTTGTGGGCATAGAGGCATCTTCCTGCACTGTTAGTATTTCTAGATAGATAGAAAATATAAATGTTATCTTCTCTTATCCCTTCAAAAGCAATGTCTTCCGTTGACCTATCATAAATATAGCATTTATTTTGTCCAAAGTTAATATCATATCCATGATCAGCAAGATGACTTATGCTGAGCAGGTTATGCTTTAACTCGGTCACTAGGCAGACATCCTTTATTACAGGAGAAGGAGGATAACCAATAGTACTATTACCTATGATGTAGCCCTTTAAATTGTTACCGAAGGATACATACCCTTCCCTCTTCATCGATATTGATGCAAAAAGATTTGCGTCTCTCGTCATATGTTGCGAGCATCCACTATCGAGAATCTACTTGCTTTTAGTTGAGGAAGGAAGGTCCACCTACATCACGAGTAGATGTGACCTTTGATACCCAAGTTCTTGTGGGTCCTGAAATGTTAGTCTTCGGTACCCATGCATATAGATTAATATCAACTAATTTTCTAATTCTATACTATGGTGAGATATGACCATATAATCCACAGTATGTACAAGTAGCATGCATATTTGTGTTTGAAGTATGTTGATAGTGATGTCTATATGCAACATGGTGATAGTTGTGTGGAATAGCATGATAGTGACTATATGTAGCAGCAGGATGATAGTTATGTCTATGTGCAGTATGGTGGTAGTTAGTAGGATAGTGACCATGTGTAGCAGCAAGATAATAGTTATGAGTAGATTGAGAATGATGTCTATGTGTATGTGGTTTACGTGTTGCATGTGAGTACGTGTACATATAAGCATGATTACGTGCTGCATGTGGATGACGTTTTTTACTATTATGAGTGGACTTGTGTTTTGTGTGTGTTTTGTGATTGTGTGATTGGGTTTGAGCTTGAGCAACCTGTTTCTCCAATCTAATCTCTAATTTCTTAGAGGCAGCATTTAGTTCATTACACTTAGCATTTAGACCATCAATCTTAGCAATAGAGATCTTGTGTTTGTTCTTTTCTTCAGCAATCTCTTTGTTGAGTGCTGAGATCTTACGTGTTTGTTTTTCAATAAGTACTTCGGCATCATGTAGGCTTAACTTAAGCTTGGACACCTTATCAATGACTTCCGTGGGTGGAGTGTCTCTAACATTATCAAGTAAGGAAAAGAGATTTTTGTTTGCCATTAAAATTCTTTGATTGTAAATTTCAATACAAACAGAACAGTGTTATAATATAGGACTTAGACGTAGTCCTAGGAGTACACTTTTGTTTAATCTGGGTTCCTTGTGCCAATGGAGTGAGTGGTAATGCGTTGACGATCTGACGACGGTTATCGGTTCTCTGAAGGTCTAGATTGCTCTGGGTGCTGGAGCTTGCTAGAGGAGGAAGACGTTGAGTGTCTGTATCTGCCTCTCTGGTGGTGCAAAGTCTCTGTCTGTTCGTTGTAGAGGTTGATATGTGTGCACGTAGGTGGCTGTCCCTGTGTGTGTCTGGAAGAAGGAAATGGTCCCTCTATTTATAGTTTTGCAGGCTGGCTGCTCATGCACACATGTAGGATATGCATATACGCGGGGACGCCACGTGTTGATTGCTGATGGAGGTACATGGACGATGCGCCCTGATCGAGGGGGTTGACTTCTTCATGTTGCTGTTGTGAACCGGCACGTAGCAGAGAAGAAGATCTTTCTGTTGCTGAGATCTTGGATGAGTTGAGTCAAAGGACACGTGTCATCGACCCATGGCTCGGAGATCTCTGATTTGGTGGAGAATGATCTGGTAGGATGCGCCTAGGATTGGGCGCATAAGAAGACTTTGGCTCGTGACCTTTAGGAGTCACGAACCATTCTGGCCGCATGGCTTTTGAGGCGCATGCAGAGCTTCAGTGGTAACTTTTACTCCTATCTTTTGGGATCGGGAAGAAGTCTGGGGCGCATGGCTTTTGAGGCACATGCAGAGTTGTGACGGTGACTTTTCTTCTGTCTTTAGGGATCAGTAAAAAGTCTGAGGCGTACAGCTTTTGAGGCGTATACGGATTTGGGCGCATGGCTGCGGAGGTGCATGCGAGATGGTTGGGTGGCCACGTGGCAGTAGTCGTCGAAGGAAAGTAATGATGATGCTGACGTTGGCGATGCTTCGTCTTCTGAAAAAGCTGCCGACTGTTCAAACTTTGGGAGGCGTGCTGCCAACTCTGTCAGTTCAGCATTTAATATTTATGACATTCGATGGACAGCTGAGTGGACGTGTCGGTTGGCGTTCCACTAGGCGTATGGGGACGCATGGGGGCGCATCCCCATGATGCTCTTGGTACTGAAGGGCGCGTCTGTGTGATGCGCTTAATATAGAAGGGCGCGTCTGTGTGATGCGCGGTCTGGCCGACGCATCCGCTTCATGAGACGTCATTTGATGGTGCAACTGTTACGTTCTTCGAGTGCTTTAAATAGCCGTTTTGACTTGGCTGAATTCGAAGCGTCCGGTTCATCCATTTAATGCAAATTTATTGCACAGAATTCGGAGAGCCATCCACTTGGCGCATGGGTTTGATTTGCCTGGCCTATAAATAGTGGCATGGAGAGAGGGTTGGCTTCTCGTTCTCTCACATCTTTCCGATATGAACTTGTGTACTCGAATGCATTCTGTTGACGAGATGCTCCCGAGAGTGAAGATGCGACGCGGTGTCTTTGTTGATGCACTTGAAGGTGACTGTTACATCCAAAAGTCGGGGTCGAGGGCTTCCGAGGCAGTCGAAAGGTGCCTGCTGCATCCAAAGATAGGGATGCACGGGCCTCGTCTCCGTTGTGCAGGAAGAACCGTAGATCGGAATTTTGGTGCTAGGCACTTTCTTCCTTCAAAGTGGGTGTTGCCCACTCTGGTTGTGTTGAAAGCTGCTCATTTAGCCGCATTTCGATTGTGGTCTTCCTTGGTCTTTGGAGGCTCCTTCGAAGCCTCTCCTGGCCACAGATTTGTGGTGCTCTTCTCTTCCTTGGTTTGGGGAGCCCTTCCTCCAGCTAGAGGGTTGATTGCTACCCTCGTTCTGCTCAATAAATGCTTCATTAGTCGAAGCATTTATCAGGTGAGCCTGGCTGGAAGAGCGACACATAACTGGACTGCTGAAGGGATGCACATAACTGAGGATGCACATAACTGAGCTGCTGAAAAGGATGTGCCTTGCTGAGGGCGCATGGTGGGATGCGCCTGGCTGAGGGCGCATGTTGGGATGCGCCTGGCTGAGGGCGCATATTGATTGCTGGTTGTAGACTTTAGGATCTTTTCTTTATAGAAATTCTCCTTTGTAGAGTCTTTCTTAGACATGTAATAGACTTTTATGTGTTAAATAAAAAGTCCTTTTTCAATGTCTATATTTGTTGCTTTTTGTTGTGAAGTACTTTGCCCAAGCTCTGGCGCATGTAGTCTGGCATATAGACTTTCTGGTTCTGAAATTCCATGCTTCTACAAGACCCCCTTCAAAGTTTTCAAAACTTTTGGATAAGTTTTGGAATACTTTGAATAAGAAGCATGGTAGTGGAGACGCATGACCGTCGGGGCGCATAGATACTCCGCGCATCAGTGATGGGGCGCATGCTCCGCTCAGTTAGTGCAAATGATGACGCCTCGATAACCGAAAAAGATTAATGATGATCTTTTTTTGGTTTTATTTGTGGTTATCTTTTCACAGAACCCGAGGCGACGGCTGAGATCACACATCATCGGTTCACGCGTGTGACCAAGCCCTATAAATAGGCGAGAGATGGAGAGAGAGAGAGAGTTCTTCTTTTCCTTGCTTTTGCTTTCTTTAGAGTTCTTCTTCAAAACCCTTAACTTTCTTCTCTCAAGCAATGGCTCCCAAGACTCCTCGCGGCGGTGCTGGCAAGGGAAAGGAGCCGGTGGAGTATGCCGAGGGGGGTGTCGGCAGTGATGGACGCCAAGGGGAGCTTTGCGACGGCAAGAACTCTGGCATTGCCTCATATCAACCTGATCCGTGTTCACCAGGGCCACGATCACCTGGCCGTCATTCTGGAAGCCACAGTGGCTGAGTTGGACCAGCGGCTTTCCGAATTAGAGCACATCCAGCGAAATGACCTCTCCGTCCTGATAGATGCGGAGAAGGAGAAGCTGCTCGCCGAGACTGAGTCTTTCTACCAGGCCATAGTGAGTGTCTGGGAACGCGAAGTGGCTGAGACTGAAATTGCAGTGGAGCGATTATCTCAGTCTACGCGGGAGACAGTGGAGACGCGAGCTGCATTGGATGCTAATATCGCGGAGATTGACGCGCAGATGTGCCGCCTTGAGGACCAGCGGGCCCGACTCCTATCGGGCGCCGAACGTGTCCAGGCTGAACACGTAGCATTCAAGAAGGAGGAAGCAGCTTTCACTCTCCGAGCTCTTATCCTGGCTCAGCAGAGACAGCAGCTTGATGAGAAGCACGAGAGTGAAACTTCTGCTGAGGCTGTTGAAGCGATGCGTCAAGAAGCTGAACGTCGAGTCTTGGCGACTGTGGAGACTCGGGCGGCAGACTTGAAACGCCGGATTGCAGAGCTTTCCGCCAACCCTGGGGATATTTAGGGCTCGTAGTCTTTGCTCTTTGTATTTTTGCAACTCTTGCTGGGGATAGTGTAATCCTTTACTCTCCTTTTCTAAAAATAAAGAAGTACACCATTTTCTGTGATGTGTTCATTTTTTGCTTGTCATGAACTTTGATGATTTGTATAGACCTATTATCTTTTGCGTACCTTGGTTTTAGGTACAGATAATAAGTTTGAAGGACCCAATATATTTGTTCAGAGGTAATGTGGACGTGACAAATATGGGGTTCAAATGATAGAATCTTCCTATTCAGAGGTGTTCATGGACGTGGTAGGAATGACTCTGGGGGATGCACGGAACTACTCAGAGGTGATGTGGACGTGGAAGTTCTGCGATCGATGTACGACAACGCGGGGGTTGTCTGTACGGGATGTTTACTCAGAGGTAATGTGGACGTGGTAAACATGAAGGATAGCGTAGTCTTACGGGGTGTAAGATTCTGCCTTGTAGGGTGTAGGAGGACAACTCAGAGGTGATGTGGACGTGGTTGCCCTTCTACTGGAAGATGCTACGGAACAGCTAGGCTCCGAAAGCGTATGATTTTGTGGAGTGGAAGTACATGTCTGAAAAGATGTCAAGAGTAGTACTTCTTTAGGAACATGCCGTTGATGGGCATCATGAACAAGTCCCTATTGGGTTTGGCAAGGCGGTAAGCACCATTTGAGTATACCGTCTCTATGATAAAAGGTCCTTCCCATTTGGGCTCGAACTTTCCTGGTGTTTTGTGAGTCAACACCATCGGCCTCCTGACTGCCAGAACCAGGTCGCCAACTTGGAAAGTCCTTTGCTTGACCTTCTTGTTGAAAGCCTGTGATATACGGGCTTGGTAGAGTTCGATGCGTTGTTGAGCTAGGAGACGCTTTTCGTCAAGTGCCTCCAGTTCCCACAGACGACGACGTTGATTGTCTTCTTCTGTGAGTTGGTTTGTGATTGCTACGCGGAGTGAGGGTATCTGAATCTCGAGAGGCAGTACCATTTTGCTCCCGTAGACCAAGGAGAATGGTGTGTTGCCTGTCGGGGTCCGTACCGTTGTGCGGTAGGCCCAAAGGCATTCGTCGAGCTTTTCAGCCCAGTCGCGTTTGTTAGATGACACGACCTTTTTGAGTAGCCTGACGATAGTTTTGTTAAATGCCTCGGCCAATCCATTTGCTGCCGGATTGTAGGCGGTTGATGCCATATTTTGAATGCGATTCTTGTCACAGAATCGGTTGAAAACATGGCTGATGAACTGAAGACCATTGTCGTGGATGATCCTTTGGGGTACCCCGAAACGGTAGATGACGTGGTGCTTGATGAAGCTGATCACCCTGGAGCTTTTCACTTCTGCCAGCGGAACTGCCTCTGCCCATTTGGAGAAGTAGTCGGTGATTGCTAGGATGAAGCGGTGTCCTCTCGATGAAGGAGGGGTGATCGATCCCACAATGTCCATTCCCCAAGCTTCGAAGGGCCAGGAGGAGACTGTAGGATATAGTAGTTCAGACAGTGTATGAATGAAGTCTGCGTGAAGCTGGCACGCATGGCACTTCTTAGCATATTCGACAGCGTCAGCGGCCATGGTTGGCCAGTAGTAGCCCATGCGTCACAGTCGATCCTGCAACTTAGGACCAGGTTGATGGGCCCTGCAGGTTCCATCATGAGCTTCTCGAAGGGCTTCGGCTGCTTCTTCGTTAGACAAACATCAAAGGAGAAGTCCATCGTAGGAGCGTCGGTACAGCATTTTTGTGGCCGTATCGTAGTAAAATTGAAGAGAGCGTCTTCTGACTGAGACGGCTTCATTCGGGTCCTCTGGAAGAATTCCGTAGACAGCAAAGTCGATGAACGGGAATCTCCAATCTCGAACGTTAACAACGGCACCCGTTGACATGCCATGGGCCATTCGTGAGCGTAGGTTGTTTTTGGGGCAGACCAAGTCTCGACCCACTACCGTGACGTAGTGTTGAGTTCCGAGGGGTGCCACTAAGGAGGCTGCGAGGCCAGCCAGAGCATCAGCCTCTAGATTTTGTAGGTAGGGTACGTGTTCGATGAAGAACCCAGTGAAGGTTGAAACGATGTTCAATACAACTTCATGGTAGGGGATCAGATCTTCATGGCAAACCTCGTATTGCCCTCTAATCTGGTTTATGACAATTTTTGAGTCACCGTAGGCTTCCAGATGATTCACCCCCAGCTGTTGTGCTAGCTGGAGTCCCATAATGAGCGCGTTGTACTCGGCAACATTGTTGGAGCACGGCTTCGAAAGGGAGTAAGCACGCTGGATGACCAGTTGATCGGGAGAGACTAATACCACCCCCACTCCTGCGACGATTTGGCCTTTGGGGCCTGTTCTTGAAGCGCCATCGAAAAACATCTGCCAGACGGAGCCTTCTTCGGTGACGTTTGATTGTTGGACCTCATCCGGAATGTCTTCATAGAGCCATGAGGACTCTGGGATGGGGTGTGCAGCTAAAAAGTCGGCCAGAGCTTGACCCTTAACAGCTTTTTGTGGAACGAACACCATGTTGTATGGTGTTAGCAAGATCACCCATGTGGCTAGCCGGGAGTTCAGTGATCCTGGCTTCGTCATGAGGACTCTGAGCGGATTGACTCAGGAAATAACATGGATTGTCTGGCCCGAGACATAATGGCGAGTCTTTTGGATGGCAAATAACAGAGCCAAGTACTCCTTTTCAACGGAGTTGTACCGGTGTTCGACCCCGATCAGAGTTCGGCTGAGGTAGTAGATTGCTTGCTCATAGCCTGTGTCGCTATTCTGAGCTAGCATGGCGCCGAAGGAATGATCCATGGCACGGACGTAGAGGAGGAATGGTTTGCCGGCGACGGGTGCCACCAGGACTGGAGGGCTCGTCAGGTAGGCTTTGATGTTGTCGAAAGCCTTTTGGCATTCCTCTGTCCAGACGTAAGAGACTCCCTTCTTCATGAGCTGGGTGAAGGGTTGACATTTGTCGGAAAGGTTTATTATGAACCTCCGGATGTATGCCAGACGTCCCTGTAGGCCTCGAAGTTCTCGAAGGTTCTTCGGAGGGTCCATATCAAGGATAGCTTTGGTCTTCTCGGGATCGACATGAATGTCTTTTGCCGTGATGATGAAGCCCAAGAACTTTCCGCTCGAAACCCCAAAGAAGGATTTAGCGGGGTTCATCTTGAGTTGATGCGCCCGCATGAGGTCGAAGACTGTCTTGAGGTCTTGCAGGTGATCTCCTTTGAGACGGCTATTGACTGCGATGTCGTCAATATAGCATTCGACTGTCTTGCGAAGGTGCTGACGAAAAATGGTGCTCATAGCACGTTGATATGTAGCACCAGCGTTCTTCAAGCCGAAGGGCATCACTGTGTAACAGAAAATGCCCTTTGGAGTCCTGAATGACGTATGTTTTGCGTCATCGGGGAACATCTTGATCTGGTTGTAGCCCGAATACCCATCCATGAAAGACATACGCTCGAAGCCACATGTGTTGTCGATCATCACGTCGGTGATTGGAAGCAGGAATTCATCCTTCGGGCAAGCAGAGTTGAGGTCTCTGAAGTCGATACAGACTCGTATCTTCCCGTTCTTCTTGGTGACGGGGACGACGTTGGCTACCCAATCTGGGTGTTGCTCTTCACGGATAAAACCGCTGGTCAAGAGTTTATCTATCTCCTGATCGATGGCGTTCATGATGTCCGGACGGAAGCGCCGCTGTTGTTGTTTGATTGGCTTGGCATCAGGTAAGATGTTCAGCCTATGCATCGCAATCTGGGGATCAAGTCCCGGCATATCTTCGTAGCTCCAGGCAAAGACATCGATATATTCTTTAGCCAACTGGATTAAAGATTCTCGGTCTTCTCCTTTTAGGCTTTTGCTGACGAAGATGGGTTTGGAAGAAGATCCATCCCCAAGGTCGATCTGCTCGACTTCGTCTTCGGTTGGAGGTTCACGTAATTCGAAACGGGACTCCCATTGTTGTCCCAGGCGTTGAGCCCAGGGTTCTTCTTCGAAGAACTCCGACGCTTGGTCTTCGCCTTCTTCTTCTTGAGATTGTACAGATGTCATGTTGGCTGACAGCACTCTCTTGAAGACAGATCCGATACTGGTATCGGAATCCCATATTGATGCTTCAGACGAGTGAGAATGTTTAACTTCCTCTGCGTCTGAACTCTCTGGCGTTGACGGTGGCGTGACATAGCCTACCCCCTGTCGAGTTTTGTTGTAGTAGTCCTGCGGCTTTCCTTTAGGTGTTGGAAGCCGGAGAGGGAGACGTCGACCTTTGTCGTAGTTCAGGCCTTTGTCGCTTTTTAGATCGTAACCCATCTTTTGGATGAGGTACTTTGCCTTATCGGTGTACCGATAGAGTTGCATTCTGCTGGCATCTGGTTCTGGCTCGAGTAGCGGGAGGTCTTGATGACGCTCGACCTTGCCAAAGATGATGGATTCTTCGTCTCGACTCCGTGGTAGGACTATGTAACAGACCCCTTGGGACGGGACTACTCGATTTACATGATGGGCGGTCGTTATTTGTGTTTGCAACGACCGTAGAGCGTTATCTAATGTATACATGGCATTCCAATGTGGAAGACTAGAGTAATTAAAAGACACTCTGTTATTGATGAAATACGAGATTTTATCCCGTGGGATTACATTGTCGAGAGATGGGGCATCTACATCGGCCGAGATATATTCCCCCAGCTCTTCATCTGTAAGCACTGGAGTAGGATCGGGAGGGTCCACCACAGCGCTGATCTGGGAGTCCGAGAGGACTACATGGGCCTTCTCTGGCGGCTGGGATGGTGGCGGCTTGCCCTTGAGACGCACCTTCAGAGGTGCTTCCGCTGTGCTTCCGGTGGTTGACGCCTTTCCCTGTAGTTTTGCCACAAGGGGAGCCGATGTTTGAGGCGGCTTTCCCTTGAGCCGTATCTTCAGGGGAGCTTCAGGAGCAGCTGGTGCTTTTCCGGGTAGCTTAATGCTCATAGGAGGCAACTTCTGAGGCGGTTTGCCTTTGAGTCAGATCTTCAAAAGAACATCGGAAGTGACCTCAGGCTCCATGTCCGGCTCTGCTGCTGTTTCTGCTTCGTCATCAGCATTATTGGCCTCCTCCTCGTCAGGTAACTTGTATAAGTCGGCATCGGTGAAGTAGGCTTCAATCCCTTTGAAAGGGTCGATGTCCGCAAACTCCGTACGGATGACGTTGTTGGTGGACACGTACTTCATACATTGGTGGAGCGTGGATGGCACCACCATGTACTCGTGCAGCCATGGGCGACCCAACAGAATGTTGTAGTTGACTTCAGCGTCCACGACATAACAAGTGACCTCGGTTCTGAGGTTACCGATGTGGCACTTTAGTCGTATTTTGTCCAGTGGTTCACTTTTGCTGGCGTTAAAACTACTGATTGTTGTGTTGGAGGGCGCCAGTCGGTACATTGGGATCCCTAGTGTTGAGAGCAGCATCTTCAAGATGATGCTGAGGGAAGACCCCGGATCGATCTGAATCTGCTTCACCTTGACTGAACCGATGTACACTGTATAATACAGCGGCCTGTTGTGTCGATTGTGCTTGAGCAGCATGTCCTGTTGGGTGAAGGTTATATTGGAGATAACCTCCTCCGCACAGTGACAATGCTTGCACACAGTCGAGAGATCTTCCGGCTGCTTGACCTGACTGAGAAAGGATTCAGCATCCTTCAGAGCTTCGCAGAGAGCTTCTCGGGAGTCTTTGGAAAGACGGAAGAGTTCGAACAGAGATAAGCGGGCAGGAGTACTGGCCAGTTGCGCCAGTATGTCGAAGTTGTGGGGCTTGGCTAGCCCCGAAGCATTCTCTTTTTGTAGGGGCCTATCGAAGCGGGCCTCTATCTGCTTCTGTTTATTGGCTGCTGAGGGCTTGGACGGGCCCTCGTCCTGGACAACAGGGACGGTGCCGGGAGGCACCACCTCGACAGCAGCTTCGTCGGGTTGGACGTTCTGTTGTAAACGCGTCTGCACAGGAAGTGCCTCTTCCGCTGAAGAAGAGACCAAGCGGCAAGACTTGATCTTCCTGTCTTTGGACTTGGAGGTAGGGCGTACCTCCGGTTGAGTCACCTCCGAGACGAGATCGGGGTGAACCCATAGGATCTCTCCCCGGGATGTGGTGAGTGGGATGAGTCCACTCACGTTGTCACGGGTTGGTGGTAAGTTAACCACCTCCATTGTCGCCTTAGGGATGGGGACGACGCCATCTTGTGTTGTAGTCGACGGCAGGGTGCCAAACTGGAGTGATACCACGTTGGCCGATACCGTCTTCTCTTCGTAGTCGACGGAGATTACATCCGCATTGATCATGCGCAGGATGTAATTCTTGAGGACATAGCAGTCCTTGGTTGGGTGTCCGACAAACCGATGGTAGTGACAGTACCTCGGGTTGTCCACTTTCCCAACCTCATCGGGACGTTTTGGGTCCGGAAGCTTGATCTTGTCACCCTGCTTCAGTATTTCAAAGAGCTGCAGGGTGTCTTCGTCGTTGAACGAATAAACCTCCTTCGGCCTTGGTGCAAGTGGAGGCTTCTAAGTAGGTGCTGATGCACCTTTTGAGGCATTGACAGTCAATGCCTGCTTTCCCTTTGCTTCTCGTCCATGGTTGTTGGTTGCAGGTCGTTTTCCCTTGTCCTCGAAGGCAGGGAAACTGACTACCAGAAGACGAGTGTTGGCTGCCTTCTTCTCCGCGGCTTCTGCTTCAATGATCAAGGAGCTCCAGTCGGAAGGAGGAGTAGAGTTGAGCCAGAGCTTGACTGCAGGCAGCATGTTCATGCTGCAGGAGAAGAGAAGCGCATGTTCTGGCATGCCTGGGGGCAGTCTAAAGCAGGCCTGTCGGAAGCATTCGATGAACACTCGAACTATTTCCTTCTCCTTCTGGCGTATCTCTATAAGGGATGCCATTGTCATGTCCTTCCCGCCGTCGTAGAAACGGTCGAGAAAGAGGCGCGTCAGGTCGTCGAAGGAAGATATTGAATTATCGGGGAGGCTGCAGTACTAGTCGTACGCCACTCCTTTCAGTGCCCCAACAAATATGCTGGTAAGTAGCGCGTCCTCCTTCGGAATATGTCCCGCCTGAGACTGGAAATACGTCAGGTAGCGACGCGAAGAGTCCTTCCCGTCATATGGCGTCAGTGTTTGTGGTTTATACTTTGGAGGATAAACCACCTTGTTCCACTCGAGGGGATAAGGCTGGGGGATGCCCATTTTTTGGCACTCCTCTTATTTCGTCTTGGACTCAAAGCGCTCGCGCAGGTCCCTGATCATCTCAACCATGTCTTCCGTGGAGCTGGGAGTCGGGGAAGGTGGTACCACCGAATGTTGAGCATTTGAGGGCTCTGACGTCCGAGGAGATTCTCGGCGATCTGCGTCCGAGGATACCCGTTGAAGGGGTACACTCGACTCTCTATTGGCCCCTGGATCGGGACCGGTAGTAGGTGTCCTGGTCAAAGCTGACCGTATTTCAAACATTGCTTGAGTCAGCGTTTGCATGGAGGTAGAGAGGGTTTTGAGTCCTTCCTCCAGGGTATCTATGCGCTGGACGAGGTCTGTTGGCGGCGCATCAGACTCGACATCAGCCTCAGTCACGTTTACTGTCATGACGCGGCCGGTAGTAGATGAATGGGTCGAGGCTTCACTCTCGGCCTCACTCTCTTGTAGGGGAGTCACCTCTCCTGGAGCTTCATCTTGGCTACCCCCGGTTATGTTCGGGAGAACATTTACCACGGACGCATCTGCAAGGGCCTGATTACCCTCAGCTCCGTCTTGAAGGGCCTCTTCGTCTCCGGAACTCGGGTCCACAGATGCTAAACTACCCCTAGCTATGTTCTGGGGGATGTTTTCGTCTTCAGGGGCTTCTGGGAGGCTGACTTCGCCTCGAGGATCTGCCCCAAGTGTGCTTTGGACACACTCGTCTTCGGAAGGAGGCTCGATAAGGGTCTGACTACCCCCAGCTTCCTCCAAGATTTTCTTCCTCGCTCGAGTGCCTTCGAACACTCCAGAGGACGAGACAGCTGTCTTAGTTTTCCTCGGCTGGCTTTTGGACGAGGAAGAGAGACTGCCAGTCGTCTTTCGGACTGACGAGGAGTTAGAGATCACGTTGCATGAAGCAATCGTTGGTTCTTCTTCTGTTGACACCTTCTTTCCGAGGCGACGTCGGAGGGGTATCGATGATTGCAGCAGCTGGAACACTGACTGCCTTGGTGGGACTACTGCTTTACAGCAGCAGTTGATGGTGACTACAGCACAAGTATGCCCTGTGAGAGGCGCATTGTGCTTGTCAGTCAACTCTCCTGATCAGCGCTTGTGAGTGATCATATTACGCAGATCGTTGGAGGAGAGTGCCACCTTCGTACCCCCTTCAGGTGCATGGCAAGGCCAAGCGCCGGAGTGGTCAAGTGAGTGCTGCGCCCCCTGATCTAATACCAAACAGGCATCCCGATCAGTAGTGGGGGAACCACAGTATTTGAAGTGACTTGAACGGACCTCAAACGCACAACCAGAGGAGGCGCGGGAGTTCAAGACCACTAGATTTGCCTTACTCGACTTAGTTGTGCACGCAGTAGATGCGCCCAAGTGAGACAAGGACTTCGAAGGTCGACTCGTTCTTGGCACCGCAGCACTCGAGTCGACCTTGTACAACTTACCATCAGCAGCGCGCATGATTGTGAGCGCATGCTTCTGGCTTGTTGCTGGCATGGCATGTTTGGGACGCATGGCCCGTGCTGCCTTGGACTTCTTTGTACCAGGCCGCTGGGGCGCGTAGTATTCAGAATCCAAATTTTTTTTGCCACTACAGCGAGTGAGTCTGTCAAAGACAGAGACCTTCTGTGGCGCATCAGAGGTGATGCGCGGGGCATTGGCTGCGCCCCTGCTCCGTCGACGTATCTTCTTCGCCTGAGAGGGAGATGGCTGGGGAACGTGGTTAGCCACACGTTTTCCCGAGAGATGTGCTGCACCAGCAGGTGCATCTTGGTTGTTGAGGACGTCAGCAGGAAGGGAAGGCTGGATTGGCGCATCCCCTTCGGTGGTGGTGCCCTAGGCGTCGACCTTGCGCACCCAGACTCGACGGGTTTTCTTCGGCTTCGGCAGCCGCTTCGAAGGACTCGCACTTCCTTCAAAGATGAACTCCTCATACGCCTGTTGATTGAGGCGTACGACCAGCGTCTTGTGGGAGGAGCCCACCTTCACGTCGTCGGATTGTGACACAGCTTTCTCGGTGGAGGAGAAAGAGGTCCCCAGCAGAGTCGCCAGCTTGTTTGCCATTAAAATTATTTGATTGTAAATTTCAATACAAACAGAACAGTGTTACAATATAGGACTTAGACGTAGTCCTAGGAGTACACTTTTGTTTAATCTGGGTTCCTTGTGCCAATGGAGTGAGTGGTAATGCGTTGACTCCGTTGATGATCTGACGACGGTTATCGGTTCTCTGAAGGTCTGGATTGCTCTGGGTGCTGGAGCTTGCTGAGAGGAGGAAGACGTTGAGTGTCTGTATCTGCCTCTCTGGTGGTGTAAAGTCTCTGTCTGTTCGTTGTAGAGGTTGATATGTGTGCACATAGGTGGCTGTCCCTGTGTGTGTCTGGAAGAAGGAAATGGTCCCTCTATTTATAGTTTTGCAGGCTGGCTGCTTGTAACACCCTATTTTCTAAAATTGGGGTATATTTGAAAATTTATTATTTTTATTATTATTAATGGTGTTTTAGTCATGATATGATTTTTGGTGATTATTAGTGTAATTAAAACTATTTCTAAGTCATGACTTATGACTTTGTGATTTTACTAGTAAAACCCTAGTGTAAACCCTAGTTATTCCTTAACCTAGAAGTTGCCATGACCATGTGAGCCTAGCCATAGGCTTAGAACATCAAATTAGTGATTTTAGCCTAAAAAGGTATTTTGGTAATTTACTAGATTTTATTGAGATTATGTGTTTTTAATATTATTTAATTGTTGTTAAGTACCATGATTAGTCCCTAACCTATCTTACCATAATCTAGAGGTTAGCTACTAACCTAGAAGCTTGAGGATGGATAATTAGTCAAGGGTTAAAGTAATGTAAATATCTAGATATTTACATAATTGATATTTTGCTTAAAACCCTCAAAATATCTCAACTTTGGCACCAAAGTCTTTGCCTTCACCTTGAAGGAAGGCCAAGGACACCCCCTGCCATGGCCGGCCATAGGGCACCCCCTAGCACTACACCATTCTATATAATCCTATTATATTCATTCATGATCAATTTACATGAATTTTAAGCCTACAAAATTCTATTTCCTTCAAACCTCCATAACTTGATCATTTTTTATCCAAATCACCTCTAGTCTTTTGCATTAGGACCCTACAACATCAAGGGAGCTAAGGGAGGCTAGCAATCCAGAATTTACAAGCTTTGGACATCACCAAGTTGAAGGACAAACACCCCCCCTCTCTTTGATTTTCTATTAAAATTGCACAAATAGGTAAATACCCATAAACCTTACTAATATTTTGTTTTTTCTTCATAAATGCATGCATATAGGTCTACCCTAACTGTGGGTCAAGTTTGGTAAAATTTAGGGTTGGTTTGGTGTCCGTATCGGACACGTATCCTAGGCTATTAAACCTTGTTTGATGAAATGCCACAAAGGATTTGATTTTGTTAAAATGTAAAACTAATTACATTTTCTTATAGCCCTAGACTAGTAGAATATATACCTAGTTGACTGAGCACAATTTAGATTCTTTTTCGTGTCCAAATCGGACACGAACCCACGTTTTTACACTGTGCACAGACACGAAAAATCCCCTCCTACTCGACCCCAATTTCGGACACGACACGCCATGAGGACACGTGCAAATTGACACAGAGGAGGGGGCAACCTCTGTCATACCCCCCCTCGAGTTTGAGACACATTTGTGTCGTATCGAGAACACACGGACACGTGCACTGGTCGTGCACTGTCATCGCACACGTGCGCGGGGGCCAACTTCGCGCGTGTCGTGTCGCGCGGACACGACACTTGGGCACCTCGTGGTGACACGAGGAGGTAGCCCATTATGTGGCGAACATATGGACACGAGCACGAGACGTGTCGTGTCCTGTGTCGTGAACACGAGGCAGTTGCACGCGTGCACGACGCGGTCTGAACACGCGTAACAGTCGTATTTTTTACGACTGATACGGACCTCGTATCGTGTCCTGGAGTAACGTGGACACGGGACAGGCCCTTGGACACGTGCACAACCACTAGGTGAACCTTCGTGCACGAGCACGAGACACGTGAGTGTGTGTGTCATGTCCTAGAGTGAGTTGCACACGTGCACGACACTGTGTACATGTGTGTGTGTCTGTGTTTACCCGATTGGGTTTTTGTGAGAATTGACACATCAAATTGTGTCGTGGTGTCGTGTCAGGCACCTAGGACACTAGAGGACACTAGGGGCTAGTGTTACCAACCCTTGGGTTCGAGCCTTAGCTCGGTTTGGTGTGTGTATTTGGGTTTACCCATTTTACCTGTGCACAGTACACATTTCCAGAAATTGGGACATTTCCCAGTTTTCCAAATCGAAATTCAAAATGATTTTTGTTATGATTTATACATATAATTCCATATTTTCAGTGTATGTATACGTAGTATATATATCTGTGTGTGTAGGAGGAATTTGGGGGTATATACGTGTGTGTACATGTGTATATACATATATGTATATATATAGGCGTGTGTGTGTAACTGTGTGGTGTGTGTGTGTGATTTCTGGTTCCAGAAATCTGGAACACCCCCCCCCCCTTCATGTCCAGTTCTCACACTCTCCCACTTTCACTCTATCTCACTATTCTCTCTATCACTTCTCTCTATATATATGTATTATATATATGTTTTGTATATATATATATATACATATATTGATATATATATATATATATATATATATATATTTTTTGATAGATATATATATATATATTTTTTTTTGATATATATATATATATATACATTTATTGATATATATATATATATATATATATATATATATATATATATATATATATATATATATATATATATATATATATATATATATATATATATTGATATATATATAAAAAAAATATATATATATATATATATAAAAAAAAAAAAAAAAAAAATATATATATATATATATATATATATATATATATATATATATATATATATATATATATATATATATATATATATATATTGTATTAGATTATATATTGTGTCATTATATATATGTGAGTGTGATTTGTATTATATATAGGGTATACATATATTGATATATATAGGTAGTAGATAGACTTGTGTATATCTATATATATAGATATCTATATATATATGACTTTCTAAATATAGGTTATATGGAAACCTATGACAACTAGCCTATGGCCTAAGTTACTAGCCTATGGCATTAGGGGCTAACCCTAATTGACCTAATGACCCAAACCCTAACTAGTTGACCCTTGTTTGACTAGAGTTGACCGAAGTCAACCCTAGGTCAAACTTGACCTAATTAACCTAGAATTGACAAGGATTAACCTAAAATGACTAGTTTAACTAGTTTGACTAAAACCCTAACTAGTTTGACTATGGTTGACCTAACTTTGACTAGTTTGACTTTAGAGTTGACTTTTGACCAGATTGACCTAGAATCATGTAGTATGCATAGTAAACCTCATTTTTACTATTTAGAATACATTGTGACTTGTGTTGCTCTGATCAGGAGCCAGACACCTCTCCTCAGACAGCATATTCTCTACAGACATTCATACAGCAGGCGAGTACATTCTCTGACCGTTTCATACTTGTTCAGGCTTTACTTTCTCGCTCTAGATTACTTTACTTGATGCTGTCACGTTGGTAACACGGATTGGTACTATATGGATCTTTACATGAGATGTTATCCCCCTCGGGAGCATCGGATACTTCATGTTACGTGTGTTTCACTTTCATCATGTACTCCTATGCTTCCATCATGCATGTGCACTCATGTGATCATGTACTCTCATGTTCACTGAGCCCTCATGTATAACTTCACGTATACTCATTTATGAGCCTCATGTGAAGTAATGTATAATAACGTAACTTGTCTCGATCCTTGTATATTGATTGGGGAAAACGGGGGAGTAGAAGTGGACATGTGAATAATTCTAAAGTAGTGTAATCATGTGCAAACTCAGTAGTGTATTCATGTATAAATTCTAGCCATTCACATGCCTATCTTGTACTCTACATCACTAGTCACTTACAGTTCTCTATATACAGTAGATATTTCCTTACAGCTATCTCTTTTACAGTGTATATTTTCTTTCAGCATTTCCTGTATTTTACTTTATTGTCTGTATCGTATTTCCTAACCTGATATGAACTGTGTGAGATGTATTATGCTCGTTCCTGTCCTGACTGGACCTGTTGAAAATATTACAGAGGATGAGGATGAGGCATGGGTGACTACATATTATGGAGCAGGACGAGATGACACTTGCGTTGAGGACCCTCAGCAGGATCCACCTGCAGCTGAGGATGTTGCTCCAGTAGTCTAGACCAGTTTAGCTAGACAGTCTTTTCTACATTATTATTTTGTCTCACATTCTGAGTTGTATTTTGAGATGTTGAGATGTATAGACCTTTAGACTATTGTATTATGAGTTGACATTCTGGATGTTATGTATCCTAGACACTTAGACTTATTTCATCTATGCTACTATTCTCTTGAGTTACTATCTATCTATCTGTCTTTCATTCTTCTACCTTAGATGTGATTGAGACTGTATATTGTGATGTCACCTCCATTCGGAGAGTATAAACTGTACAGGTACCTTTATATTGTTAGATGATTGACCTAGGACAGTGTTCTACCGCCGACACTGCGGCATAGGCTGGACGTACCCACGTCTCGGTCCCTTACTCTAGGGTGCGGGTCGTGACACGTTTTTAGTGGTGGCCCATGCAGGTCGTGTTTATGTGGTGGTAGTCGAACTAGAGTATCGCCACAGCCTGCGGTAGGAAATAGGATGTATGAGGTACTCAATCACATTAGGAAAAAACTCTTATCTAAATACCTGCTATCTAAATTCTTGCTGATATTGTCTTTCTTTTGAAATAAACTGTCCCCTTTGACTATATCGTTTCTTCTCCGTATTGATTTTCTTGTTGATCTGTCTTCAGGATGGTGGAGACACGATCGCAGCGTCTCGGTCCAGGTGACGCCACTGAGAGGTCTGCCACCTCTCGTCCAGCTCATCAGGACCCGGGGACTGCAGCTCCCCTTACTCCAGCTCATGTGGGAGCTTCTGCCACATTTGGGGGTGCACCTCTACTTATTCGGGGGACCATCCCAGCTACCCCAGACATGCCTCCCCCGCAGTTTCGTCAGCCACAGTTTCAGCAGCACCAGCCGCAGTTCCAGCCGTCGATGCCATCTGGATTAGTGGATGTTGCACAGATATTTTCATACTTCCAGCATTTCCTAGAGACGCAGCAGGCCCAGCAGCAGCGTCAGACAGCAAAGTTTACCAGGGGCATAGATGAGGCCCATCAGCTGGCTAGAGCGACGGTGGAGAGGTTGGCTGTCCAACCACAGGGAGGATTGGGACAGCCGCGACAGCAGAGGATTTCGGGCATTCAGGACTTCAAGAAGATGAACCCCAGGGACTTCTTGGGGACAGAGGGGATTCTTTATGCTGATGACTGGATTGAGCACATTGAGGAGATCTTCCGACTGACGGAGATACCAGTCGGACTCCAGATAGAGGCAGCAGCCAGCCAGATGCGGGATCTTGCCCGTACCTGGTATCAGACGGACCCGAGAGTAGGCACTCCAGGGCAGACATGGGGAGCTTTCAAGGAGCTCTTCAAGGAGAAGTTTTTCCCGGATCAGGCAGTCGGTGCTTTGGAGACCCAGTTCGAGAACCTGGTTCAGGGGAACCAGACTGTAGAGGAGTATTTTGGTGAGTTTTGCCGATTGAGCAGATTCGTGGAGGGCCTTAGCGAGACAGCGAAGGCGAGGAGGTTCAGGAAGGGCTTGGTCAAGGAGGTCAAGTCCTTGACCAAGAGTGACAGAAATGCCACTTTTGAGGAGATTCTGGCAGGAGCGATGGCGGCTGAGGATGATCTTGAGCTGAAGCTCAAGAGGGGCCACGACACTCAGGGAGCTGGCAGCAGTAGAGGGAAGGCCAAGAGGCCTCATTTTCCAGCAGGTGCAGCAGCAGCAGAGGCCATTCCAGCAGCAGAGGCCGTTCCAGCAGGTGCAGCAGCAGTCGAGGCACCAGCAGCAGGCACCCAGGCAGCAGGTCGTCAGTTGCACTTTCTACAAGAAACAGGGTCATGGATGGAATGACTACAAAAAGAGGCTTGGCAGGTGTCTACTATGTGGTTCTGGAGACCACCAGCTGAGGGAGTGTCCCATGTCTTCGGGACGACCAGTTCAGAGAGGCGGAGCCAAGGCTCCGGCAGGGCAGCAGAAGGGACCTTTGCCGACTCAGCAGCAGAGGTTCACCCAGCACCAGCATCAGGCCAGGGGTGGACAGCAGGGGCGAGCCTACGCCATGGCAGCAGAGGATGCTGAGGTTACTGGAGAGCTGATAGCGGGTTGTATTCTTCTCGACTCTATTCCAGCTTTTGTATTGTTCGATTCTGGGGCTTCCTATAGCTTTGTATCAGTATCTTTTGTGATTCGACATCATGTTATATCTAAATCGTTGCCTAGGACTTGCAAGATCATGACCGGGGGTGGCATTATCCTCATTCGTGATGTTTGCAAGGGACGGAGAGTAGTTTTGGGAGGCCGAGAGTTGGATGTGTGTTTGCTCGTAATGCCACTACCGAACTACGATATTGTACTCGGTATGGATTGGTTGAGCATGCACCATGCCAGCATAGATTGCCGCGGGGGTAGAGTTCTGTTCAGAGCGCCAGGAGAGCCAGAGTTTGTATATTCCCGACGGCAGGCAGAGCAGACTTGCAGAGTTTTCTGTGGAGTTTCGGTCGAGGAACAGCCAGCTCCATATCCATTGATAGCTGAGTTCATGGACGTATTTCCAGAGGAATTGCCTGGGCTTCCACCAGACAGAGACGTTGAGTTCTCGATAGACTTGGTTCCAGATGCGGAACCGTTTTCTCAGCATGTCTATCGAGTAAACAACAGCGAGTTGGTAGAATTGAAGAAGCAGGTGGATGAGTTGCAGGACAAGGGCTTTATCCGCTCTAGTTCTTCACCATGGGGTGCACCGGTACTCTTTGTACCGAAGAAGGATGGGTCGGTACGGATGTGTATCGACTACAGGGCACTCAACAGTCTGACGATCAAAAACAGATATCCACTGCCGCGGATCGACGATCTCTTCGATCAGTTGAGCGGAGCTCGGGTATTCTCGAAGATCGATCTGAGGTCAGGCTACCATCAGGTAAAGGTGAAGAGGGAGGATATCCCCAAGACGGCGTTCAGGACGCGGTACGGCCAGTTCGAGTTTATGGTGATGCCGTTTGGGTTGACTAATGCCCCGGCGGTGTTCATGAACTTGATGAACAAGGTGTTCCACCAGTACTTAGATAAGTTTGTGGTGGTGTTCATCGACGACATCCTGGTGTACTCGAAGACAGAGGAGGAGCATGAGGAGCACTTGAGAGTGGTCCTGGAGACTCTCAGGCAGAAGCAGCTTTACGACAAGCTCTCGAAGTACGAGTTCTTCCTGGACAGAGTGGACTTCCTGGGTCATGTGGTGACTGGAGATAGGATCTCAGTCGACCCAAGGAAGATATCAGCAGTTGAGGCTTGGGCAGCACCTACGTCAGTGGCAGAGATCAGGAGCTTCCTAGGATTAGCAGGCTACTACAGGAGGTTCGTCCAGGATTTCTCTCGGGTTGCAGAGCCGTTGTCTAGGCTGACCCGGAAGGACGCAGAGTTTGTCTGGTCAGAGGAGTGTCAGGCCGCTTTCGATGAGTTGAAGAAGCGGTTGACGACAGTCCCGATTCTGACATTGCCATCAGGATCAGGCGGGTTCACTATCTACAGTGACGCCTCGGGGAAGGGTTTGGGTTGTGTCTTACAGCAGCATGGAAAGGTGATTGCCTATGCTTCCAGGCAGTTACGTCCCCATGAGAAGAACTACCCTACCCATGATTTGGAGTTGGCGGCAGTTATCTTTGCTCTGAAGCTGTGGAAATACTATTTGTATGAAGAGCGCGTGGAGATATTTACAAACCACAAGAGCTTGAAATACGTGTTTACGCAGAAGGAGCTCAACATGAGGCAGCGCAAATGGTTGGAGCTGATGAAGGACTTTGATATTCTGCTGCAGTATCACCCAGGGAAGCCAACGTAGTTGCCGATGCTTTGAGCAGATATCCGACAACTATGTGTTTGACGATGGATCGTCACTTGTTAGCCGACTTGGAGAGCCTTGGGATCGAGGTGATTGTGTCGGAAGTGCAGATACAGATGTGGGGCCTCCAGATTCAGTCGAACTTGATTGATAGGATCAAGTCGGCTCAGTTCGATGACATGTCTCTATGATGCATCAGGGAGCAGGTCATAGCAGGATTTGCGGACGATGAGTTCACTCTTGCAGGGGATGGCGCATTGAGGCACGGTTCCAGACTGTGTGTGCCCAGTAGAGACTTTCGGGAGAAGGTTATGCAGGAGGCCCACCGTTCTCAGTACTCTATACATCCGGGAGCCAACAAGATGTATAGGGATCTGAGAGAGCATGTATGGTGGAGTGGGATGAAGTGCGAGGTGGCATACTTCGTAACCAGGTGTTTGATCTGTCAGCAGGTAAAGGCAGAGAGGCAGAGGCCAGGAGGACTGTTGTAGCCATTGCCCATTCCGGAGTGGAAGTGGGAGCACATCACGATGGACTTTGTTTCGGGATTGCCGCGTACTCCAGGAGGGAAGGACGCGATTTGGGTCATCGTCGACAGGTTGACCAAATCGGCCCACTTCTTGCCATTCAAAGTGGGTTTGTCTACCGAGAAGCTATCAGAGATGTATATGAGGCAGATAGTCAGACTTCATGGAGTTCTAGTGAGCATTGTATCGGACCGGGACAGTCGTTTCACTTCACATTTCTGGAGGAGCTTGCATATTAGCTTGGGCACTCAGCTCAAGTTTAGTACTGCATACCACCCTCAGATAGACGGACAGTCAGAGCGGACCATTCAGACACTGGAGGACATGTTACGGACTTGTGTCCTGGACTTTGGAGGATCTTGGGAGTGTCACCTGCACTTAGTAGAGTTTGCATACAACAACATCTTTCAGGCCAGCATTGAGATGTCCCCTTTCGAGGCACTGTACGGGCGTAGATGTCGTACACCCTTGTCTTGGGATGATGTTGGGGAGCGAGTTTTATTGGGGCCTGAGATGGTTGTGGATGCAGCAGAGAAGGTGAAGCTCATCAGAGATCGACTTCGCGTGGCGCAGGACAGACATCGGCATTGGGCCGACAGCCACCGCAGACCTTTGGAGTTTAAGGTACAGTTTAGAGATAGGATTAGAATTAGGTTGTCTTGTTTGTGTTTTGTTAACCATGTTGATTATCATAATTAAATTGAGACCTTGCTTGTGATTAGGTTGGAGACCAGGTATTTTTGAGGATATCTCCGACACGTGGCACGATACGTTTTGGTGGAGGTGGGAAGCTTAGCCCGCGTTTCATCGGCCCTTTCGTTATCAGCGGGAGAGTCGGTGACGTGTCTTACAGGCTAGACTTACCACCAGCATTGGTAGGAGTCCACAACGTATTTCACATGTCGCATTTGAGACGGTACGTGGCAGATCCTAGCCATGTACTTGATCATTCCGAGATCGAGGTGGGTCCTACTCTTTGTTATCCAGAGCAGCCTGTTGAGATTCTGGATCGACGGGAGAAGGCATTGAGGAACCAGACGATACCATTGGTTCGTGTCGCATGGAGGCATCATTCTCCAGGAGAGTCCACCTGGGAACGGGAGGATGAGATGCGCGAGCGATACCCTTATCTATTTGTACCTTGAGGTATGATTTTCTATCCTTCTCATCAGTTTCAGTTTCGTCTTAAAATTTCGAGGACGAAATTATTGTTAGGAGGGTAGACTTATAACACCCTGTTTTCTGAAATTGGGGTATATTTGAAATTTTATTATTTTTATTATTATTAATGGTGTTTTAGTCATGATATGATTTTTGGTGATTATTAGTGTAATTAAAACTATTTCTAAGTCATGACTTATGACTTTGTGATTTTACTAGTATAACCCTAGTGTAAACCCTAGTTATTCCTTAACCTAGAAGTTGCCATGACCATGTGAGCCTAGCCATAGGCTTAGAACATCAAATTAGTGATTTTAGCCTAAAAGGGTATTTTGGTAATTTACTAGATTTTATTGAGATTATGTGTTTTTAATATTATTTAATTGTTGTTAAGTACCATGATTAGTCCCTAACCTATCTTACCCTAATCTAGAGGTTAGCTACTAACCTAGAAGCTTGAGGATGGATAATTAGTCAAGGGTTAAAGTAATGTAAATATCTAGATATTTACATAATTGATATTTTGCTTAAAACCCTCAAAATATCTCAACTTTGGCACCAAAGTCTTTGCCTTCACCTTGAAGGAAGGCCAAGGACACCCCCCTTGCCATGGCCGGCCATAGGGCACCCCCTAGCACTACACCATTCTATATAATCCCATTATATTCATTCATGATCAATTTACATGAATTTTAAGCCTACAAAATTTTATTTCCTTCAAACCTCCATAACTTGATCATTTTTGATCCAAATCACCTCTAGTCTTTTGCATTGGGACCCTACAACATCAAGGGTGCTAAGGGAGGCTAGCAATCCAGAATTTACAAGCTTTGGACATCACCAAGTTGAAGGACAAATACCCCCCCCCCCCCCCCCTCTCTTTGATTTTCCATTGAAATTGCACAAATAGGTAAATACCCATAAACCTTGCTAATATTCTATTTTTTCTTCATAAATGCATGCATATAGGTCTACCCTAACTGTGGGTCAAGTTTGGTAAAATTTAGGGTTGGTTTGGTGTCCGAATCGGACACGTATCCTAGGCTATTAAACCTTGTTTGATGAAATGCCACAAAGGATTTGATTTTGTTAAAATGTAAAACTAATTACATTTTCTTGTAGCCTTAGACAAGTAGAATATATACCTAGTTGACTGAGCACAATTTAGAATCTTTTTCGTGTCCAAATTGGACACGAACCCACGTTTTTACACTGTGCACAGACACGAAAAATCCCCTGCTACTCAACCCCAATTCCGGACACGACACGCCATGAGGACACGTGCAAATTGACACGGAGGAGGGGGCAACCTCTGTCATGCCCCCTCTCGAGTTTGAGACACATTTGTGTCGTATCGAGAACACACGGACACGTGCACTGGTCGTGCACTGTCAGCGCACACGCGCGCGGGGGCCAACTTCGTGCGTGTCGTGTCATGCGGATACGACACTTGGGCACCTCGTGGTGACACGAGAAGGTAGCCCATCATGTGGCGAACACATGGACACGAGCACGAGACGTGTCGTGTCCTGTGTCGCGAACACGAGGCAGTTGCACGCATGTACGATGCGGTCTGAACACGCGTATCAGTCGTGTTTTTTACGACTGATACGGACCTCGTGTCGTGTCCTCGAGTGACGTGGACACGGGACAGGCACTTGGACACGTGCACAACCACTAGGTGAACCTTCGTGCACGAGCACGAGACACGTGAGTGTGTGTGTCGTGTCCTAGAGTAAGTTGCACACGTGCACGACACTGTGTACATGTGTGTGTGTCTGTGTTTACCCGATTGGGTTTTTGTGAGAATTGACACATCAAATTGTGTCGTGGTGTCGTGTCAGGCACCTAGGACACTAGAGGACAATAGGGGCTAGTGTTACCAACCCTTGGATTCGAGCCTTAGCTCGGTTTGGTGTGTGTATTTGGGTTTACCCATTTTACCTGTGCACAGTGCACATTTCCAGAAATTGGGACATTTCCCAGTTTTCCAAATCAAATTCAAAATGATTTTTGTTATGATTTATACATATAATTCCATGTTTTCAGTGTATGTATACGTAGTGTATATATATGTGTGTGTGTAGGAGGAATTTGGGGGTATATACGTGTGTGTATATGTGTATATACATACATGTATATATATAGGTGTGTGTGTGTGTGTGTAACTGTGTGGTGTGTGTGTGTGATTTCTGGTTCCAGAAATCTGGAACACCCCCCCCCCCCCTTCCTGTCCAGTTCTCACACTCTCCCACTTTCACTCTATCTCACTATTCTCTCTGTCACTTCTCTCTATATATATGTATTATATATATATATATATATATATATATATATATATATATATATATATATATATATATATATTGATATATATATATATATATATATATATATATATATATATATATATATATATATATATATATATTGTATTAGATTATATATTGTGTCATTATATATATGTGAGTGTGATTTGTATTATATATAGGGTATACATATATTGATATATATAGGTAGTAGATAGACTTGTGTATATATATATATATATATATATATATATATATATATATATATATATATATATATATATATATATATATAAAATATATATATATATATATATATATATATATATATATATATATATATATATTTTATATATATATATATATATAAAATATATATATATATATATATATATATATATATATATATATATATATATATATATATATATATATATATATATATATATATATATATATATCACTTTCTAAATATAGGTTATATGGAAACCTATGACAACTAGCCTATGGCCTAAGTTACTAGCCTATGGCATTAGGGGCTAACCCTAATTGACCTAATGACCCAAACCCTAACTAGTTGACCCTTGTTTGACTAGAGTTGACCAAAGTCAACCTTAGTTCAAACTTGACCTAATTAACCTAGAATTGACTAGGATTAACCTAAAATGACTAGTTTAACTAGTTTGACTAAAACCCTAACTAGTTTGACTATGGTTGACCTAACTTTGACTAGTTTGACTTTAGAGTTGACTTTTGACCAGATTGACCTAGAATCATGTAGTATGCATAGTAAACCTCATTTTTACTATTTAGAATACATTGTGACTTGTGTTGCTCTGATCAGGAGCCAGACACCTCTCCTCAGACAGCATATTCTCTACAGACATTTATACAGCAGGCGAGTACATTCTCTGACCGTTTCATACTTGTTCAGGCTTTACTTTCTCGCTCTAGATTACTTTACTTGATGCTGTCACGTTGGTAACACGGATTGGTACTATATGGATCTTTACATGAGATGTTATCCCCCTCGGGAGCATCGGGTACTTCATGTTACGTGTGTTTCACTTTTATCATGTACTCCTATGCTTCCATCATGCATGTGCACTCATGTGATCATGTACTCTCATGTTCACTGAGCCCTCATGTATAACTTCACGTATACTCATTTATGAGCCTCATGTGAAGTAATGTATAATAACGTAACTTGTCTCGATCCTTGTGTATTGATTGGGGAAAACGAGAGAGTAGAAGTGGACATGTGAATAATTCCAAAGTAGTGTAATCATGTGCAAACTCAGTAGTGTAATCATGTATAAATTCTAGCCATTCACATGTCTATCTTGTACTCTACATCACTAGTCATTACAGTTCTCTATATACAGTAGATATTTCTTTACAGCCATCTCTTTTACAGCATATATTTCCTTTCAGCATTTTCTGTATTTTACTCTATTGCCTGTATCGTATTTCCTAACCTGATATGAACTGTGTGAGATGTATTATGCTCGTTCCTGTCCTGACTGGACCTGTTGAAAATATTACTGAGGATGAGGATGAGGCATGGGTGACTACATATTATGGAGCAGGACTAGATGACACTTGTGTTGAGGACCCTCAACAGGATCCACCTGCAGCTGAGGATGTTGCTCCAGTAGTCTAGACCAGTTTAGCTAGACAGTCTTTTCTACATTATTATTTTGTCTCACATTCTGAGTTGTATTTTGAGATGTTGAGATGTATAGACCTTTAGACTATTGTATTATGAGTTGACATTCTGGATGTTATGTATCCTAGACACTTAGACTTATTTTATCTATGCTACTGTTCTCTTGAGTTACTATCTATCTATCTGTCTTTCATTCTTCTACCTTAGATTTGATTGAGACTGTATATTATGATGTCACCTCCATTCGGAGAGTATAAACTGTACAGGTACCTTTATATTGTTAGATGATTGACCTAGGACTGCGTTCTATCGCCGACACTGCGGCGTAGGCTGGACGTACCCACGTCTCGTGCCCTTACTCTAGGGTGCGGGTCGTGACACTGCTCATACGCGCATGTAGGATGCGCCTGTACGCGGGGACGCCACGTGTTGATTGCTGATGGAGGCACATGGACGATGCGCCCTGATCGAGGGGGTTGACTTCTTCATGTTGCTGTTGTGAACCGGCACGTAGCAGAGAAGAAGATCTTTCTGTTGCTGAGATCTTGGATGAGTTGAGTCAAAGGACACGTGTCATCGACCCATGGCTCGGAGATCTCTGATTTGGTGGGGAATGATCTGGTAGGATGCGCCTAGGATTAGGCGCATATAGAGACTTTGGCTCGTGACCTTTAGGAGTCACGAACCATTCTGGGCGCATGGCTTTTGAGGCGCATGCAGAGCTTCAGTGGTGACTTTTACTCCTGTCTTTTGGGATCGGGGAGAAGTCTGGGGCACATGGCTTTTGAGGCGCATGTAGAGTTGTGACGGTGACTTTCCTTCTGTCTTTAGGAATCAGTGAAAAGTCTGAGGCGCACAGCTTTTGAGGCGTATGTGGATTTGGGCGCATAGCTGCGGAGGCGCATACGAGATGGTTGGGTGGCCACGTGGCAGTAGCCGTCGGAGGGAAGTAATGATGATGCTGACATTGGCGATGCTTCGTCTTCTGAAAAAGCTGCCGACTGTTCAGACTTTGGGAGGCGTGCTACCAACTCTGTCAGTTCAGCATTTAATGTTTGTGATATTCGATGGACAGCTGAGTGGGTGCGTCGGTTGGCGTTCCACTAGGCATATGAAGACGCATGGGGGCGCATCCCCATGATGCTCTTGGTACTGAAGGACGCGTCTGTGTGATGCGCTTAATGTAGAAGGGCGCGTCTGTGTGATGCACGGTCTGGCCGGCGCATCCGCTTCATGAGATGTCTTTTGATGGTGCAACTGTTACGTTCTTCGAGTGCTTTAAATAGCCGTTTTGACTTGGCTGAAGTCGAAGCGTCCGGTTCATCCATTTAATGCAAATTCATTGCACGAAATTCGGAGAGCCATCCACTTGGCGCAAGGATTTGATTTGCCCGGCCTATAAATAGTGGCATGGAGAGAGGGTTGGCTTCTCGTTCTCTCACATCTTTCCGACATGAACTTGTGTACTCGAATGCATTCTGTTGACGAGATGCTCCCGAGAGTGAAGATGCGACGCGGTGTCTTTGTTGATGCACTTGAAGGTGACTGTTACATCCAAAAGTCGAGGTCGAGGGCTTCCGAGGCAGGCGGAAGGTGCATGTTGCATCCAAAGATAGGGATGCACGGGCCTCGTCTCCGTTGTACAGGAAGAGCCATAGATCGGAATTGCAGTGCTAGGCTCTTTCTTCCTTCAAAGTGGGTGTTGCCCACTCTGGTTGTGTTGAAAGCTGCTCCTTTAGCCGTATTTCGATTGCGGCCTTCCTTGGTCTTTGGAGGCTCCTTCGAAGCCTCCCCTGGCCACAGATTTGCGGTACTCTTCTCTTCCTTGGTTTGGGGAGCCCTTCCTCCAGCTAGAGGGTTGATTGCCACCCTCGTTCTGCTCAATAAATGCTTCATTAGTCGAAGTATTTATCAGGTGAGCCTGGCTGGAAGAGCGACACATAACTGGGCTGCTGAAGGGATGCACATAACTGAGGATGAACATAACTGAGCTGCTGAAAAGGATGCACCTTGCTGAGGGCGCATGGTGGGATGCGCCTGGCTGAGGGCACATGTTGGGATGCGCCTGGCTGAGGGCGCATATTGATTGCTGGTTGTAGACTTTAGGATCTTTTCTTTGTAGAAATTCTCCTTTGTACAGTCTTTCTTAGACATGTAATAGACTTTTATGTGTTAAATAAAAAGTCCTTTTTCAATGTCTATATTTGTTGCTTTTTGCTGTGAAGTACTTTGCCCAAGCTCTGGCGCATATAGTCTGGCGCATAGACTTTCTGGTTCTGAAATTCCATGCTTCTACAATTTTGAATCTCTATTTCATAGTCTTTGATTTTCTACTTGGCATGCTTATATTTACTAATGACTTTTTTGTGGTCATTTAGTAAATCATTAAATGCATCGCCAAGTTCATCAAAAGTAAAGTCATCGACAGTTTCGCTAGTTAACTTCTCGGATGTTGCCATCAAGCAGACATTAGTGGTGTCTTGAGGAGAGTCATTTTCTTCCTCAGAATCACTTACTTCGCTTTCGTGCCAAATACTAGTATTGGCATACTTTCTTGAAGAAGGCTTCTTGTAGGGCTTCTCATATCTGTTGCTTTTCTTTGCAAAGGGGTAGTCCTTTCGAACGTGTCTAGTTTTTTTGTAGCCGTAGCACGTTGGTTCTTCCTCGTCGTCTTCTTGTTGTTCCTTCTTTCTTCGATTGAAACGAAGGAACTTCGAAGTTGCGGACTAGAAGAGCTTGATGATCACCTTCAGAATTGTCGTCGTCAGTCACTTCAGGATCAGCCCTTCGACGATGAGCTTTTAGGGCAATTTCTTTTGCCTTTGGAGCAGGTTCGTCGAAGTCTTTGAGGTCGAGCTCGTGGGTCATCAGCTTTCCCATCAAAGTTTCCATGGACATTTTGGTGAGATCATTGCCTTCTATAATAGTTGTTACCTTAGGATTCCAGATCTTCGGTAGCCCCTAAGTAACTTGCGGATCTTCTCGTGATTTGTATATTGTTTGTCAAAGGATGACAGAGGGTTGATGACGTCAAGGAATCTTGTGAACATTTAGGTGATCGTCTCATTCGACTTCATCTTGAACGCCTCGTATTCTTAAGTGAGACGACTAATTTTAGATTCCTTGACTTGAGTGGTTCCTTCATGCGTCACTTCCAGAAGCTTCCATACTTCGTGCGAGGTGGTGCATGTCGAGACCCTGTTAAATTCATTCATGTGTATTGCACAAAAAAAGCATTAATAGCTCTAGCATCTAGACTCGCCTATTTCTTTTCCTCGTCAGAATATTTGTCGTTGGGTTTCTCGATGAGATCTCCATCAACAACTATTCTGGCAGGCCTTTTGTAACCATCGATGACAATGGTCCACGGGTCAAAATCTAGACTTGAGATAGAAACTCATCCTAGTTTTCCAATAGGTGTAGTTGGTTCCATCAAATAGGGGTGACCTATGAGTGGACTGTCCTTCACCATGATTGGAAAACATAGGTTGTGTGGTTGCCATGGATCAGCTCTAGGATGTTAGTCATTGTTAAGAGAACAGAGCTCTGATACCAATTGAAGTACATGTAGGCAACTCTAGAGGGGGGTGAATAGAGTTTATAACGATAATGATCAATTAAAACTTAAACTCTTTTCACCAACAAAATAATCAGATTAATATAAATACGAAAATAAAATAGTCAAAGAGCAAACGCAAACACAGCAAGATTTTTAATCTGGTTTCCCTCGTGGAGGACTAGTCCAGGCCTGAGAACTCTACCTCAGGATTGAAATCCACTATTTGTGAAATACGGTTACAACCACGTGCCTTTTCTCAGAAGAGCACGCCAACTTCTTTCAATGATCGCTGTGGCGAAACTTAGACTTTTTCAAGTGACTTACAACTTCTTGCACTTTAAACTTCTAGCTGAATCGTACTGAGCAACTTGGACGGTTGGAAAGTTTGAAAGCTAAGTTGGATGGGAATGTAGAGCTCTTTAATGTGTAGGCTTATGTAAGAGAAGAAGAAGAGAAGATTGGATGATTTGAAATGGAAGAATTCAAGGCCTATAATTTATAGTGTTCTGGGTAGGCAGAATTCTGCCAGAATTATGTGTCCAAAATTCAAATTTTTGGCCATTGGACAACTAGCAGTGAATAATCCCTAAAAATTAGCTTCCTGTAATTTAGGGGAGAGAGTTCGGCCCGAACTCTGTGTGGAGGCAGAGTCCGGCCCGAACTCTGTCTCCTTTGGACAGAAAGTTCATAAATGGGCTTTGGCTTGTTGGGCTGTTTTGGCTATTGGCTAAGTGGACCTATGAGGGTTAAGTCTAGCCCAACGCTGCTCAGTATGACTCAACGTACATTTGCCTATACTAAAAAAAATAATAAAATTACAGACTCCAGAATACACAAAGCAGCAATTCTTCAGGCAGCTGTTGACTTGAACTGATGTGATGAGTTGATCGATTTAGAGCTTGATGTGTCAAATTGGACTATGACAAATATTATTTTGTTAATTGTCAAGATTAGGTTGACTGTGATCCGGTTTGGGTCAACACGTTAATTACCGTTTCCATATATATATATATATATATATATATATATATATATATATATATATATATATATATATATATTAGTCCGGACCTGACCCAGACCAAAACTATTCAGGTATGAATCCGAGCTGGATTTGGAATTTTGATTCTAAAGATAGTTTTGGTCTGGGTCAGGTCCGGACTAATATATATATATATATATATATATATATATATATATATATATATATATATATATATTAGTCCGGACCTGACCCAGACCAAAACTATTCAGGTATGAATCCGAGCTGGATTTGGAATTTTGATTCTAAAGTCCGGTCCAACCCGACCCAAAAACCTATCCGGATTGGTCCGGACTGGCCATGTCCGGTCAAATCGGATTAATATTGGGTCCGAACCGATCCGACCTGGCCGATACACACCTTGACCCTATCTAATACTCATAGGCTACCTCTAGTATATTTCTGTTTTGAGCTGATGACACTGAGCTTTCTAATTTTGGCTCCCCTCCATTATTCCCGTTCGGTTAATCCTTGGCGAGTACCGTTATAAAACGTTTTAAGATTAAAAAACTCATACAAACAAATTTATTTAGCCCTTTGAAGAAGGGCCCCAACGCTTCATGAAACATTCTTCTCCTCCTTCCTATAAAAGCGATCTGCATAAGATCGCTTTCCTTCAACCTCTCAAGAATTAAACCTTCATAAAATCATCATTTAATTCTTCTCTTTCTCCTTTTTCCTATTAGATTTAGGAATCTATAGTAGGAAAAAGAGAGAGAGAGAGAACAACCACTTATAATGGGGGGAGGAGGAGGAGAAGGAGGTGGTACTTATGTTAGGGATCTCGATCAAACACCAACATGGGCAGTTGCAGTAGTATGTGGTGTTATTATCATAATCTCCATTTTTTTGGAAAAGGGTCTTCATCACATTGGAGAGGTAACCAATTGAATATTCTCAGTTTTGTCATTTTATTTTATAGTGCAATTTTTTTTATTTCCCCTCCTCAAATTGGTTTTCTGCAAAAACATGAGCATGATATTTCTTAATTTTGCATTTGTCATTCTGTACGATTTATGTTTGTGATGTTCCTTAGTGTCCAACCATTTGGGATTTAGTGCCATAAAATGCCACTCTTACAATAATATAAATATTTAACTTTGGTGGAACTTTGGCTTATTGGTGTAGCTAGTTGCAAGGACTTTAGCATGGTATCAGAGCAACCAATGTTTAAATATGGTAGAATGTGCACTTGAAGCAGATTTTTATCAAAAGATATCGTTGTGTGAATGCATCTGCCACCCATAATTAGGCATTAGATTCTGCACTGATGTGTTACAACAATAAAAGTATTCAACCCTTAACCCACACCATAATTCTAGAGTTTGCTGCAATAGGAGAGACTTAACACTCCTTTTGGTTTATTCTAGTATTAGGTTTCACAAAAGAAACATTATCAAGTAGCATCTTACTCCTTTGTCTTGACACTTTATAGTCTTGGATATTTTGGAGGGTAATCCTTGGTTGCATAATCTTAAAATTACATAGAAAAATTATGTCCACCAACCCAACATTAACCGTCTCGGTTTATCTCGACCTTCTCATACTCATAGCTTGCTTGTGGATAGGAATTTACCTACCTCAAACAGGAATTTGGTACTGACATAAGGATTGACGGTTAGGCGCACAACTGGTCATAATAATTTTGTCACTTCTTTAATGGAGCTTTATTATGTTCCATAATGACCACATTCATATAGTAGAAGGATTGCATGACAATACTGTTGGGAATGCAGTGTGACCCGAATCGGAGTTGGTCCATGTGGTGCGATATTGATTGCCTATATGCCTTAAAAGAATATTTCTATGTAAGGCCTGAACCAACCCCAATAATCTACACCTCATGTTCCCAACTCCTACCCGATGTGGGACTAAATTACCAACTCCATTGTCACCGGCTTTTGAGGGATTAACCGGAAACGAGATAGAATCTAACAATCTCCATCTTAGCTCATTTCCGCTAGCCGAACAACCGTACCGTCCATGCTACCTTTGCTCATTCCTGCCATCCGAACAACCGGGAGATCAAACATATTGTCATCTCGATCGTTCGACCACACAAGCAAATCGACATATTCATCCACACCTCTATTGTGTGCCAACCACAACGTCTTGCTCTACCTTGGACGCATCAAACCCACCTTTGATGCTAATCGGTGTAGTTGCATATACTCCTAACTCCACCTTGAGAAGAGAGCCCGTATATCCGTTTATACGCATGAACATTTAGCACCATCTGTCTCGAATCAATTAGAGCTATCCAAACAAGCCCTGTAACCATAGACTATGATACCACTTGTTAGGAACACAGTGTGATTTGAACCGGAGTTGGTCCATGATGTGCGATATTAGATTGGGCCCATATGCCTTAAAAGAGAATTCTCATTTAAGGCCTGAACTAATTTCAATTATCTACATCTCATGATCCCACCTCCTACCTGATATAGGACTAAATTACCAACTCCATGTCACCCCCATTTGAGTGCTCAACTGGAAACGAGATACAAGCCAACAAATATAGATGATGAAACATAATATTATGAACTATACTAGTATTTTTTGATATAACCACCAACTAGTGTAGCCAGACAAACTATAGACATGCTTTTTGTGGTGTTGGTGGTCAAAGGATGAACAAGACTTTGTCAGGTGAGTGACAGGAGAGCAAACGACTATCTAGAGCAGTGTTACTATCTAGGAAGCAAAAGTACTATGAAAATCGGAGTCCTTTCTGTGTCACATTGGGTTAGAAGTACATATCAAGCATGACTTCTCAACACTTGAAAATACACTCGAGCATACTGAAATCAATGGTGTGCATGTGTCATAGTGTTTGTTTCATGCATGTTTTGTCCTATATATTCTTGTCCGTGCAACAAAGATTACTATATTTAGTACCAATATGAGGAACTAGTTCCTTTTTTTTTGCTTATTGGAAGCGGATAAAGAATGCAAAAGAATTTGAGCTATATATATTTTCTTTCATGCCAATGAAAATTTCTCCCTTTACCCTCTCTAACTGGTCAGTAACAGGGTAAAAGTATGCACCTCTTGCCTACCTTGTTTCATTTTATTTATATAACCCTTGTGTAATCAATCATATCTTGAACATGGTCGTCATTCTTATTCCTAATTCTTTACATATAAATTTAAAATGCACATTACCCTGGTGTGTATATTGTTGGTAGTGATAGCCAATTGTAGTCCTATAATATTTAATAATTTCAACACCATCCAAGAATCATGTTAGAGTCAAGTATGGAGCACCAAAAAGCTCCAAAGAAGATTCGACAAAACTTTTATACCTGTTCACAACATGAAATCAAGCAAATTATTAGCCAAGGTAGGTGTGTGCAAGAGAGGGCCCCTTTACAAGCCTAAAAGATGAGTTTGCATGGATAGGCCAAATTAAAGGAATAACAAATGCTTCTAGGAGATGGATTACATTTTTATACTAAATGTGTAAAAGTGTCATAGTGTTCGTATGTCATAGTGAAATCAATGGTGTGCATGTTGTAGGAACGAATCGTAAAGCGCAATACTCTAGAGGGGAGGGGGGTGAATAGATTAGGCAGCAGAATTTAGCTAATTAAAAAGTTAGCAACAAGATCACAGAGAATGTATATATCACAAGTAAATAAATGTAAAGGCAGAGATCAGAAAACAAACGCAAAGACGGCGATGTATACTGATTTTCCTCTTGTGAGGACTATTCCAGTCGGAAGAACTCTAGTTTCCAGTTGAATCTACTATTGGAAAATACCACAAGTTTTCATACGAAATTTTTGTAACTTCTACAACGCGAGCTTTGATACAAAGTACTGAACCAACTTCAATTGTGAAGTGTCTTTCTTCAATCAAGCCTCTGATTACAATCACTCTAAAGCTTCTAGACCGTACCGCACTGACAAATCGACTAGAGGATTGTAACTGGCTTGGAATTTGAAAATAAAAGCTTTAGAGCACTTTGGAAGATGTTTAAGCTTAGAGATAAGAGATGAGAAAGTGAATGATTAAGTTCAAATTATTGAAATCCTTCTCTATTTATAGGTTTTTCAAAGTCAGAACTCTGACAGAATTCGGATAGAATTCGAGCAGCACTATGAGAGAATCTCGGCAAATAGTCGTTACATCCGTAACTGCAGGAAGACCAAGTTCAAAATCCAACGTACACTAGGCGAATTTGGGCCGAACTCTGCCTGAATTCTTCTAGGGTTATTTTGAATTTTTGGTAATTTTAAAAAGCAGATTTTGGTTTTGGCTTTTTGAAAAGTTTAAGCAGTTAAGAGTTTTTGTAAAATGAGCTGTTTTTCAAAACATAGGATATTTTTGAAAACGTTTTTGGGGTAACCTATTTGCCAGTACGACTCGATGTACAAAGTATTCCTAGACTCAATAAATATAAAAATTACATTGCATAAAGACTCATACGACAAAATCGGCTTCGGTCTTGAACAGATAGGTAGCAGTTCTTTAGCAGTTGTCCAAATAGTCTAAGTTGTCCCTATATCGAGACAGAGTTTGATCAATTATTAAAATCAGGTTCGACCATGACCAATGGGTCAATAGTCTCTCCCATTTTGATAATTGACAAACCTTGACTGATATAACATCTCGATCGTTTGAGATTTGAAAAGAATCAAAATATTGTACTGTGTCCTGAAAAAAATTTATGTAACCTGCAAAAGATGTTAGATCCTATTTCTCCCCTGTTGTCACTTAGCAAAATAATTGCAAGTAGAGAAGCTCCCCCGTAATTCATGCATAAGAAACAAACGTTGAAGAAATACAAAAATATAGGAATAAATATGTATTTCTCAGATAGTTTATATGTTGAAGCATAAAAAGAATATAGTGCTATAACATGAAAATAAGGAATAATGCTAAGCTGAAAATAGAAACATGCTAAGAAAAGCATAAAGATGTTCAGTACATCAACTCAGTAAATACAGTTTCAGTGCAAATAAAAAGATAAAGTACTAAATGATATTTTGGAATGTCGGAGCATTTCCAAGTAAACATAGACAAAAATAAAAGTCTCACTAAATGACATCTAGACAAAATACATCACGTCTAGATCACATATCCTCAGAGTCATCATCATCAGCAGCGCCGGTAGTGCCACCATGTCCGAATGGACCAGCTCCAGAAGTGCCAGCTCCAGAAGGGTGTGGAGTAGCACCAGAACCACGGTACCAATCATATGCGTTACCGAGATGAAAGAAAGAACGTACCGCCTCATCCTCATAGCGGTATCCTGAAACAGCTGGATCTCTGGGAAGAGAACTGGCATAATGTCCAGTCTGAGCGGATCGGAGGTCGGCAAAAGAATTGGCGAGAGCCTGAAACCGACTGGCATCACGAAACTCGCGTTCCCTAGATGTGTCAGTGATAAACGCTCGCAAATCCGAGAGATGCTGATGGACAATCTCAAATGACATAGGGTAATCCTGAGGAGGTGGAGCAGGGGCAGTAGGAGGAGCAGGAGGGACGACTGTGCTACGACGTGACAGCTGAAGATACTTGGGCTCAGACTCAAGAGCACAAGTGGATAAGTCAATATCAAAATGTTGGAAAATAACGGGGATAATCATCGCATAAGCAAGGTTGCGATTCCTTTCGTGACAACGACCCATCATTTGAATAATAGTGTTGGGACAGAAAATTGAATACCCTTAAGAATATGATAAAGGGCAGATAGTTCAAGGGTGGTAACATCATCTTTTGAGGTGGATTTGGGTAAGATAGTGGAGTAGATGATGCGGTACAACTCATAGTTGAATAAGTTCAAGTTAGCAGCCTTGAACTTACCAGAACGAACGCGGGCAGGAGAACAGAGTTCGTTCTTGAAACTACTTAGAGTTATGCCTGCGGGGAAATCAAATTCAGTAATATCATCAAGCGGGACGCCTTCGTTAGGGATACCAAGGATTTCCACTAAAAGGACATCATTGAGCTCGATACTAGTTCCACCGACACGAGTTCTAACATCAAAAGTGTCCAATGTAAAGTTGCAATAAAAAAGCCTAATAGCATTAGTGGCTATAGGGAATTGTTTGGGGACAAAATGATGTAGCCCTAATGTTTCAAAGAATGGACGTGGTCAGGAAATATAGTTCATTTAATCGGGGCTCCGGTGCATATGTTACGCATCGAAAAATCCGCGTACCATAGTAAGGATTGATCATGAGTTTCAAAGTAAAACTCATTATATGTGCCGTCGGCCGATTGGACCGGAGAAAAGAGTGAATCTACGTGAGGATTTGAAGACGAAGCTTCTTCACTACCCGTGGTCTTCTTTCTCTTGGATGGATTGAAACGCAAAGACATTGTGTCCAAAAAGATGAAATACTAAGAACTTGAAAGAGAGGGAAGGACATGGTTATACCTTCCAAGATTGGAGTACGTGGTAGAGGATGAGAATCTCCGCACGAATCCAAAGTTTGGATGGAAATCTCCAAGTAGATTGGAAGAATGGACTTGGAGAGGTTCTAGGGTTTGAAGAGGGGCTCGGGCAACTGCTGCTGTGTTTGAGGAGTTTAGGAGAAGATGAGAAGAAGGGGGCCCTCGGTTCTGACTTAAGACATACCATCAACCGAACTCTGGCCAAATTTAGGCAAAGTTCGCCAGGGGTTCTGGTGAGGTAATTTTTCAAACAGAAATTTGTAGGTCACTTTCTTTTCATCAACTCTTTTCAATTATTTAATTCCAAGTTTAGTTATTTTAGATTTCAATTAATATAATTAATATTATTTTACAAATTAAATTTTGTAACACAGCGACTGTTTCAGATTAGCTGTAGGGTTACTGTCCCAGCTAACAGGAGTTCACCGGGAAACAATTAAATACCGCTTCGCTTCGACCGTAGTCGTGGTGACAGACAGATCATTTGTAGGCTTGTCTCAAAAACAGTTTTTGAGTAGTGAAAAATAATCGATAAAACAAAATTAATTGATATCTAAAATTCCTAATTCTCGACGTAAATAATTGAAACGATCTTCCGCTAATGGTTTTGTAAAGATATCAGCTAGGTGATTCTCAGTGTCTACATATACAAGGTTTATATCTCCAGTTTATTGATAATCTCTAAGAAAATGATGTCGAATCTCAATATGCTTAGTGCGAGAGTGACATACAGGATTTTTAGTCAAATTAATAGAACTAGTGTTGTCACAGAAAATGGGTATGTGTATGTAAAGTAAACCAAAGTTTTCTAGGGTTTGCTTCATCCATAACATTTGTGCACAACAACGTCCTGCGGCGATATACTCGGCCTCAATTGTTGATAATACAACAAAATTTTGTTTCTTGCTAAACCAAGAGACTAGAGCCTTGCCTAGCAGATGGCACGTGCCGCTGGTACTTTTTTTCTATCCACTTTACATCTAGCAAAATCAGCATCCGAGTAACCGGTTAGGTCAAAGAAAGTGGTTTTGGGATACCATAAGCCGACAGAAGAAGTGTCTTTAAGGTATCGAAAGATACGCTTAACCGTGCACAAATGTGATTTCTTAGGATTAGCTTGAAAATGTGCACACAAGCAAACGCTAAACATTATATCTGGACGACTAGCAGTTAAATAAAGTAAACTACCAATCATACCTCGATACTTACGTATGTCGACCAGTTTACCTTGTTCATCAAGATCAAGCTTGGTTGAAGTTGCCATCGAAGTGCCAAGTGGTTTGACTGTTTCCAGATCGAACTTCTTCAATAAATCTTTTGTGTACTTGGCTTGATTAATGAACGTCCCATTGTTGGTTTGTTTGATTTGCAGTCCGAGAAAGAATTTTAGTTCTCCCATCATGCTCGTCTCAAACTCATTCTGCATACACTTTGGAAATTCTTGACAAATAGATTCATCAGTAGATCCAAAGATAATATCATCTACATAAATTTGAACTAAAAGAAAATTTCCATTAAAAGACTTTATAAAAAGTGTAGTATCAACATTGCCTTTTGTAAAACCGTTGTCAAGTAGAAAAGAGCTTAGACGATCATACCAAGCACGAGGGGCTTGTTTCAAACCGTATAAGGCTTTCTTTAACTTGAAAACATAATCAGGATTTTTGAAATCAGTAAAACCTGGAGGTTGACCTACATAAACTTTTTCTTTTATAAAATCGTTCAAAAATGCACTCTTAAATCCATTTGAAATAATTTAAAGTTATGAAAATATGCGAATGCACATAACATGCGAATGAATTCTAATCTCGCAACTGGAGCATAGGTTTCATCGTAGTCGATACCTTCCTCTTGATTGTATCCTTGAGCTACGAGTCGAGCCTTATTACGAGTCACTAAACTATTCTCATTCAGTTTATTTCGAAATATCCATCGGGTGCCAATGACCGGATGATCAATGGTCTTGAGAACAAGTCCCAAACTTGATTCCGTTCAAATTGGTTCAATTCCTCTTACATAGCATCTAACCAAAAAGTATCGCTACATGCTTCTTCAATAGCTTTGGGTTCAAGCTGTGAAATAAATACAATACAGAAAACTATATCTTATTGGAGGAACGAGTACTTACACCCCTGGTAATCTCACCTATTACCAAGTCCTTGGGATGGTCTGTCAAAAACTTCATTCTTTTTGGCAAACTCTCAAGGTAGCTGGGTCCGGTTTCTGGTTCTGTATGTGATCTGCCTGGAGGATCAGCAGGTGTTGTGCTTGTAGGTTCTGCAGGTGCTGTATTTGTTGTACTGATGTCTTCATCATTATCATCGACTGAATGTTGATTTAGTTTGTCAAATTTAACATTTATCGATTCTTCGATGATCATGGTTCTCTTGTTGAAGACTCGGTACCCTTTGCTCTTCGCGGCATAACCTAAAAAGATACCTTTATCGGCCTTTTCGTCAAACTTTTCCAGATTGTCTTTAGTATTAAGAATAAAGCATTTACAACCAAATATTTTGAAATAAGAAACAGTGGATGTTCTATCAAACCATAGCTCATAGGGAGTCTTCTTCAATATAGGTCGAATTAGAACCCTATTGAGAACATAGCAAGCTGTATTGACAGCTTCAGCCCAAAAGTATTTCGGTAGACTAAATTGGTTTAATATTACTCTAGCCATTTCGGATAGAGTCATGTTCTTACGTTCCACAACTCCATTTTGTTGTGGAGTCCTAGGGTAAGAGAACTCATGCAGATAACCGTGTGTGTCACAAAATTGCTTGAACTCTGCATTCTCAAATTCGTCGTCATGATCGCTTCGAATACGAATGGTCATGAAACCTTTCTCATTTTTGTAAAAGGTGACGAATTCTGACAATGCATCGTTCTTGCGTGCAAGAAAATATACCCACGTGTATCTAGAGAAATCATCTACTATTACAAAAGCATATAACTTACCACCTAGGCTAGCAATTATACTAGGTCCAAATAAATCCATATGTAGTAATTGTAGAGGTCTAGTGGTACTTACAACATTCTTGGACTTAAATGCGGATCGGGTAGCTTTATTCTTTTCACATTCACTACAGACCGTATCCTTCTTGAAAGTAATATCCGGTAAGCCTCGTACCAGCTTCTTTATGGATAATCTTGAGATTGTGTCCATATTTGCATGACCCAGTCTCATATGCCATAGTTGACTCTCATCACTTTTAGCCATTAAGCATCTACTTGCTTTGTTAGCATTTTTTAACAAATAGAAAACATATATATTGTCTTCCCTGATACCTTCAAAGATAGTACTACCAGTTGAGCTATCAACTATAGTACATTTGTCTTTGACGAAGTTAATACCATAATCATGGTCAGCTAAATGGCTTATATTGAGTAGGTTATGTTTTAACTCGATAACTAGACAGATATCTTTAATCACAGGTAGGGGGCCTTACCAATATTGTCGATACCAATTATATACCCTTTAAGATTATTACCAAAGGAGACGTATCATTCTTTCTTCTTCGACAATGTTGCGAATAATAAAGCGTCACCGGTCATGTGCCGTGAGCAACCGTTGTCGAGGATCCATTTGCTTCTAGCATGTGAAGGGTGTTCCACCTACAAAGAAATTTGCAGATGAAAACTTTGGTACCTATTTCTTGTAGTATCCTAGAATGTTAGTTTTCGGTATCCATGCATATATCTTTAAATCAACAAGCTTCCTTACACTACATGCAAGAGAGATATGACCAATGAGGCCACAATAATGACATTTAACATGTTGAGTGTTAGGAGCTGTGTGCTGTGCATGATTGGTAGGTCTTAATTTTCTAGTATAAAAGAATGCATGCCTATTGGTCTTCTTGGACAATGGTTTGGTTTGGTTTGGGTCTGACAGTGTTGGGTTTGACTGTGTTCCGATGTTTCGTAAGTGACACGTGTTAGGGCAAGTAGCAGCAACTTCAGACTTTTTTTAACCTAATTTCCAACTTTTTGGAAGTATCATACAATGCAGTATAATCAGCAGTAAGTGTATCATTCCTGATAAGTGCTTGCTGAAGACTCTTCTTCTCTTTGAGTAGGTCTTCCTCTAATTGGGTAATGGTCTTGTCTTTCTCTTCGAATAGTCTTATGGTCTCGTGTAGTAAAAGCTTAACAGAAGAGAGCTCACCTACCTCACTAGAATTATCGTTACTTCTAACCTCAGCTAGTAGGTCGGTAAGTCTTCCTATTTCACCTTTGTACTCCTTGAGTACCTTCTTAGAGTTTTGGTATTTACTACGCAGTTTTCTGTAATAACCTAAGAGGTCACTAAAGGCTTCACCTAATTGCTCAAAGGTAAAATCATCATATGTATCAAACAGGGGATTAGTAATTACCTGATCGAATGCTATCAAGCACACATTTGCAGCGCCATCTGATTGTTCATCTTCTGAGTCGGTGGCTTAACTTTCATGTTATATTCTTGTATTAGCATACTTTCTGGATGTGATTTCTTCAGGTAGCCTTTATCGTACTTGTTGCTTTTCCTGGTTGATGATGATGCTGTTGGACAGTCCTTCATGTGTCCTTTCTTCTTACAGCCATAACAAATAGGATCTTCTTCGTTGTTGTTGCTGTTGTGATCCTTTGTTCTTCTATTGAATCTCATGAACTTCTCTTTCTTACGAGGAGAGCTTGATCTTCAGAGTCAGAGTCACTGTCGTCGAAATTATCTTCGACAATTCTTCTGTGTTGAGCCTTGAAAGCGATTGACTTCTCCTTTAGTGCAACATCTTCGAAGTCTTGAAGTTCCAGCTCGTGAGTGAGTAGCTTACCCATGAGTGTTTCAAGAGACATAATTGAGAGGTCGTTCCCTTCAATGATTGTTATAGTCTTCGGAATCCAGTTCTTCGTGAGAGCTCGTAGAAATTTGCGAATCTTCTCATGGTGCCTAATGATGACAGAGGATTTACAATATCCAGGAATCTCGTAAACATCTGAGTGACAGATTCGTTTGGCTTCATCTTGAACGTCTCATACTCCTGAGTAAGTCTGTTGATCTTTGACTCCTTGACTTGCTCGTGCCTTCGTGGGTTACTTCAAGAAGTTTCCACACTTCACTTGATGTTGTGCAAGTCAGTGTTCTAAAAATCGGCCTAGGCGGCCGGCCTAGGCGCTGGGCGGGCCTAGGCGGCCCTAGTCGGCCCTAGTCGGACCTAGTCGGGCCTAGGGTTAGGGTTAGGGTTAATTTTTTTGAAATTTTCAAGGAAAAAAATTCATATTTGACATAATTAAATACTTACCTGCCGCCGTCATCGCCATCGTCGCCGTCGTCGCCGCCGCCAACTGCTGCTGTTGTTGCTGCTGCTGTCGTCGTCGTCGTCGTAGGGGAGGAGGAGGGAAGAGGGGAGCGGAGGGGAGGAGGAGAGGGGAGAGGGGAGCGGAGGGGAGGAGAGGGGAGCGGAGGGGAGGAGGATGGGAGAGGGGAGCGGAGGGGAGGAGGAGAGGAGAGGGGGGAGAGAAGTCTGTTGTGGACTCTCTCTCCTCTCCTCCCCCTTATATGTGTGTGTGTCTTTTTTTTTCAAGTTAAAAAAAAAAATTTGAAGCAAAAAACAAACATGGGATTCGAACACATAACCTCATGTACCAATTGAAGTCTTAAGTATAGCTACACTAGCTATAAAAGCTCAATAGTTTTTGTGTCTATAAGTAACATACATGTTATTTATATATACACTCATGAGCAAAAAAAAAAAAAATTAAATCAAATCGGCGCCTAGGCGCCCTAGGCGCTAGTCGGGCCCTCAACGCACCGACTCCGCCTAGCGAAATCTATAACATTTGTGCAAGTAGACACCCTGTTAAATTCAGTCATGTCTAAAGTACAAAACAAAGCATTAATAGCATGTGCGTCAAGACTGGCATGTTTCTTTTCAGCTTCAGTATACTTGTCATGGGGTTTCTCAACCAATTCTCCTTCAACAAGAATACGAGCAGGCTTTTTATAACCGTCAATAACAATAGACCATAATTCAAAGTCTAGATATTTCAAAAAGAAACTCATCCGTGTTTTTCAGGAAGTGTAATTTGTACCGTCAAACAGTGGAGGTCTGTTTGTGGCTTGGCCTTCACTTGTGAATTTCACAGTTGCCATGTGTAATACTGTGATCTATGTAACAGCTGAATTATAAGAAGTATAAATGCAGTGTTACCTCGCTTTACCTGTATAACCCGATCTTATACCAATTGTAGGAACGAATCGTAAAGCGCAATACTCTAGAGGGGGGTGAATAGAGTATGCAGCGGAATTTAGCTAATTAAAAAGTTAGCAACAAGATTACAGAGTGTATATATCACAAGTAAATAAATGTAAAGGCAGAGATCAGAAAGCAAACGCAAAGACGGCGATGTATACTGGTTTTCCTCTTGTGAGGACTATTCCAGTCGGAAGAACTCTAGCTTCCAGTTGAATCCACTATTGAAAAATACCGCAAGTTTTCATACGAAGTTCTTGCAACTTCTACAATGCGAACTTTGATACGAAGTACTCAACCAACTTCAACTGTGAAGTGTCTTTCTTTAATCAAGGCTCTAATTACGATTACTCTGAAGCTTTTAGACCGTACCGTACTGGCAAATCAACTAGAGGATTGTAACTGGCTTGGAATTTGAAAATGAAAGCTTTAGAGCACTTTGGAAGATGTTTAAGCTTAGAGAGAAGAGATGAGTGAGTTGAAATGATTGAAATCATTCTCTATTTATAGGTTTTCCAAAGTCAGAACTCTGAAAGAATTCAGACAGAATTCGGACAGAACTCTATGAGAGAATCTCGACAAATAGTCGTTGCATCCATAACTGCAGGAAGACCAAGTTCAAAATCCAACGTACACTAGGCGAATTCGGGCCGAACTCTGGCCAAATTCTGGCCGAATTCTTCTAGGGTTATTTTGAATTTTTGGTCATTTTAAAAAACAGATTTTGGTTTTGGCTTTTTAAAAAGTTTAAGCAGTTAGGAGCTTTTGTAAAATGGGTTGTTTTTCAAAACATAGGATATTTTTTAAAACGTTTTTGGGGTAGCCTATTTGCCAGTACGACTCGGTGTACAAAGTATTTCTAGACTCAATAAATATGAAAATTACATTGCATACAGACTCATACGACAAAATCGGCTTCGGTCTTGAACAGATAGGTAGCAGTTCTTTAGCAGTTGTCCAAATAGTCCAAGTAACTCTTATATCGAGACAGAGTTTGATAAATTATTAAAATCAGGTTCGACCATGACCAATGGGCCAACACATGTGTCATAGTGTTCGTATCATGCATGTTTTGTCCTATATATTCTTGTCCGTGCAACAAAATTACTATATTTGGTACCAATATGAGGAACTAAGTGAAACTATTTCCTTTTTTGTTTGGCTTGTTGGAAGCGAATAAAGAATGCAAAAGAATTTGAGCTGTATATATTTTCTTTCATGCCAACGAAAATTTCTCCCATTACCCTCTCTAACTGGTTGGTTAGTAACAGGGTAAAAGTATGCACCTCTTGCCTACCCTGTTTCATTTTTTTTATATCACTCTTTGTGTAATCGATCATATCTTGAACATGGTTGTCATTCTTATTCCTAATTCTTTACATAAAAGTTTAAAATGCACATTACCTGGTGTGTATATTGTTGGTAGTGATAGCCAATTGTAGTCCTATAATATTTAATAATTTCAACACCATCCAAGAATCATGTTAGAGTCAAGTATGGAGCACCAAAGAGCTCCAAAGAAGATTCGACAAAACTTTTATACCTGTTCATAGCATGACGTCAAGCAAATTTTTAGCCAAGGTAGGTGTGTGCAAGAGTGGGCCCCTTTACAAGCCTAGAAGACGAGTTTGCATGGATAGGACAAATTAAAGGAATAACAAATGCTTCTAGGAGAGGATCACATTTTTATAATAAATGTGTAGGACCATACTAATGGTTTGGCTAATTGGAGCAATATGGAAGGTACATTCTTAACAGTTCCTATGGGAACCCATCATATCTATATTATATTTAGTGATTGCACTAAGCACTCGGTTCATGGTCGGAAATGATTAACCGAGAATGGTTCAAACGCTTAGTTAGACCATTCAACCAATTACTTGAGCTGCAAATGAGTTGAAATGAGTCTAATATCTCAGATAATTTTATTGAGGGCTACTGCCTACTACTTATAGAGGGTCCAACCCCTCTTCATATTACATCTAACCGATGTGGGACTAAAGTCCCTTATTTACTCTCAACACTCCCCCTCAAGATGGGCGATAGATATTAATCATCCCCATCTTGTTACATAGCTTTGACAGACTCAATGAACTAAGACCCTTAGTCAGACAGTCTGCCACTTGTTCTTCTGAGCGAACATAATCAATCTTCAGTATCCCTTGTTCCAGCTTTTCCTTGATGAAGAATCGATCGATCTCGATGTGCTTCGTTCTGTCGTGCTGAACCGGATTGTTCGCTATACTTATCGCAGCTTGACTATCGCTCAGAAGGCGCAATGGTGTCCCCTTGTCTAGCTTCAACTCTGTCAGCAGCGCCTTTACCCATAGCAATTCTGATACTCCTAGAGCCATTGCTCTGTATTCTGCTTCAGCTGTCGACCGTGCTACCACTGACTGTTTCTTGCTTCTCCATGAAACCAGGTTTCCTCCTACAAAAACACAGTACTCTGTGGTAGACCTTCTGTCGTCTATGCTGCTTGCCCAGTCTGCATCGCAGTATCCCTCAACATCTGTGCATCCATTCTTCTTGAACCACAGTCATTTTCCCGGCGTCCCTTTTAGGATCTGAAATACTGCATCCATATGACCCGTTCTTGGATCATGCATATAGCGGCTTACAACACTTACTGCAAATGAGATATCAGGGCGAGTATGCCCTAGATAAATCAGTCTGCCTACTAGCCTTTGATACCTTCGATCAACAGGCTTTCCTGCTTCTGCTCCCATCTTGCACTTCTGGTCAATTGGAGTGACTGTTGCTCGGCATCCCAGCATTCCTGTCTCCTTCAGCATATCTAGTGCATATTTCCTTTGTGAGAGAACAATTCCTTGTTCACCATCACACACCTCGATACCCAAAAAGTATCTCATCTCTCCCAGGTCCTTCACCTCAAACTCTTTGACGAGTTTCGTCTTCAGTTTAGTGATCTCAACTACATCGTCACCTGTGATCACTATATCATCTATATATACAGCAAGTATAGTAATGTGGCCCCTTGCATGCTGGAGGAAGACAGTATGATCTGCATTTGTCTGATGGTACCCCATGCCAGTGACAGCCCTTCTGAATCTGTCAAACCAGGCTCGAGGAGATTGCTTCAGCCCGTACAACGACTTCTTCAGTTTGCACACTTTTCCATGTGACGTTCCTTCACCTGAATCTGACACAGAGTAGCACCCCAGAGGAGTCTCCATGTATACTTCTTCTTGTAGGTCTCCATGAAGAAATGCGTTCTTTACGTCTAACTGGTGTAGCTTCCACCCATAGTTTGCTGCAATGGAGACCAGTGTTCTTACGGTACTCATCTTCGCTAATGGGGCAAAAGTCTCATCATAGTCGATACCATATGTCTGGGTATAGCCTTTTGCAACCAGTCTCGCCTTGTATCGTTCAACTTTTTCTTCTGGTGTCTCCTTCACTGTGTAAACCCATTTGCATCCCACAGCTTTCTTCCCTTCAGGTAATGGCACCAACTCCCATGTCTTATTTTTCTCTAGTGTCCCAAGTTCTTCCATCATTGCGGCTTTCCATCTTGGGTCCTTCTTTGCTTCCTGCCAATTCTTAGGTAAAGAAGTGGAGTCTAACGAAGTGAGGAATGTTTGATAAGTCGGAGAAATATTAGAATAAGATAGGTAGTTGGCGATATCATGTTCATAATCTTTATAACGAATAGGAGCCTTTCCCGCATTAATGCGAGAAGACCTCCTTAAGGGAGCAATGGGTGGTGGAGAAAGCATACCATCCGAATCGGAGAGATCCGCTTCCGAATCCGAGCGATCCGGTACGGGAGTAACATCTTCAGGAGTCGGGACAGGAGTAGACGAGGGACTTGGCACTATAGGCACAGAGTACGGCACAGTACTGGACCTCTGCTGTCTTCTTCTGTAAACTTGGAGCTCCTTTTCCCTTGTCTGCTTCTCCCCCTGCGAAATGTACGTATTGTCTTCTTCATCCTCCGTATCAGTATCATTGATGCTTTCTCCCCCTTTCTGCCAGTTTGTCACGACAGGACAAGGTACCGATCCGACAACTACGTTTGGACCTACTACCTCCCCCTCACGTCTAACACCCGCTGTGTGAGGCGTGTTCCCAAACGCAGAACCTTCGTCCGAACCATAATAAGGTTCCAGCTCTCTGAATGTAACGTCCATGCTTACAAATAGCTTCCGTTCAACCGGACTCCAGCAGACGTAACCCTTCTGTGTCCCGGTGTACCCAACAAAGACACACTTAAGTGCTCGAGGATCCAGCTTACCAATACCAGGCCTGTTATCGTGGACGAAGCATACGCAACCAAATACTTTCGGAGGAACGGTGTACGCAGTTGTCCCCGTGAGCATTTCCAAAGGCATCTTCCAGTCTAGTAATTGAGAGGGCATCCTGTTGATGAGATAAGAGGCTGTCAAGACAGCCTGCCCCCACAAAAATTTAGAGACATTCATAGCCAGCATCATCGTCCGAGCTACCTCCAGCAGGTGCCTATTTTTTCGTTCGGCAACACCATTTTGAGCCGGTGTATATGCACAAGAGGTTTGATGTAGTATACCATGAGAGGATAAATACGCAGCAAACCTCTTATGGGTATATTCCGTCCCATTATCCGACCGAAAACACTTAACACGAGCATTATACTGTGTCTTCACCCGTTGATGGAAGCTTTGAAATGCCTCAAAAACATCACTTTTATTCTTCAGCAGGTAGATCCACGTTACGCGGGTAGAGCAGTCAATAAAAGTAACAAACCATCTATAACCGTTAACACCGTTTGTAGGACAAGGGCCCCACACATCGGAATGAATCATATCAAAAGCAGCAGAACATCGATGTCCAGAATGCACATAGGAGCTTCTGGTATGTTTCCCCAACTCACAAGCATCACAAACTAACAACTCTTTATTTGCTTTTTGATATAATGACGGATACAGTCGACTAATAACGGGAAAAGAAGAATGTCCTACACGCTGATGATGGAGGAGCAGCTCGGCTTCTACACTTCGACTTCGGACTTCCGGTTGGGCGTCTGCAACCAAAGATGCCAGTTCTCTATCCAGACCGTTCCTATCCAAGTACCATAGACCCTTATGCCATGTGCCAGTGCCTAGTCGTCTCCCCGTTCCCTTCTCCTGAAAAGTTACCTTAGGAATATCAAAGAAAACAATACAGTTTAGATCAAGGATAATGGCGCTAATGGAAATAAGATTGACAGGAAAGGAAGGAGCATGTAAGACATTAGATAGAGTGATGGAAGGAGTGCAATCAACAGTGCCTTTACCCGTAACAGGCCTGGAAGTACCATCAGCAGTCTGAATGCTTTCTGGCGGCGTTAGAGGAGAGTATTCCCGGAACTCTCCTCGGGACCCCGTGACATGGCAAGATGCCCCAGAGTCCATAATCCAAGCTGGCTGAGAGACAGATGCAAGAGCACGCGGAGGTATAACGGCACTGGTTTGGGAGAAGTAAGTGCAGTAATCTCCTGTAGTGGACGACGCCCCAGGAATGACTTGTCTTTCACCAGAACCAAGCTTTGAGCCGCGCATCTTCTCGATAACTTCTCTCTCAAATGGAGTGATGTCCGCCAGCTGATTGTCCCCACCTTCATCCGCCAGATGCGCCTTGTTGCCTCCAGCGTAAGTGTCCCGTCCACCACCGTAGCTGCCTCGACCACCTCGTCGTCCACCGCGACCACGACCCCGACCATTCGAGGGAGTCCGTGTCGGTTTTGGGCAAAAGCGGATGTAATGTCCTGTGTCACCACAGTTGTGGCAAACGCCTCCCGTAGAAGGAGGCTGTGTGAAAGTAGCAAGAGCAGATGTGTCAACTCCGGCCTGCTCCCCCTGGGAGATACCCGTGGTAGGCATCAGCTTCAACCGTGCTTCTTCTTGTGCCATGGCAGCTATGGCGTCTTCTAATGTCGACAGCGTCGGTTGTGCAAGAAGTACATTCCGCCGTTGCTCAAATGCTGGGTTGAGCCCCTTCAAAAACTTCATCATCCGTTGCCGCGAGATATAATCCAGAAATTTCTGGAAATATTTTGCAAAAGTCGGTTCAACCTGAGCATCCTCCATGCCAAGAGGATCATAATGGTCAAGATCAGACCAGTACTTCTTCAACAAGGCAGCGTACTCAGAGATGGTACGATCGTCTTGGATTACCCTATCGAGCTCATCCTGCAGTTGGAAGACTCGCATGGGGTTACCCGAACCGGAGTACATGTCTTTCAACATTCTCCAGATATCAGCAGCTCCCTCCATTGCTTCAACGTTACCCGACACTTGGTCGGTCAAAGAGGCTGTCAACCAACCAGCCACGACATTGTTGACAATGTCCCATACAGCAAACTCCTTCGAGGAGTGATCGACAGGGGCCTTGGTGTGGCCATCTACATACCCAACCAAGCCACGTCCCTTCAGCGTCCGCATCGCCTGCCGCGACCATTTCAAGTAGTTGGTCGTGCCTTCCAACTTCGTCTCCAGCTTGTCCAACTTCCCCATTTTGTACGGTGACGAATCCACATCAGTATGGGTCACGCATGGGGTTGCCTCCGGTAATCTCTTGGTCAGGAGATCCTCGACCAGGGCCTTCATTTCTTCTGCTGTCAACTTCCCATAGATGGAATCCATGACTTCTGCAACCGCAATCAGTGAGGTGTTGTTGTTTCCGGAGTCGTCTTCTTTTGAGTCGTCTTCGTCTTAGTCAGCTACCGGGGGGAAACAACAAAACTAGATCCCTCACTGATATGTCGTAGTGTATACGACCAACTAGAACCGCGTCATGATAACGCGTTCGGACGGCTCAAGTATAACCAACGTAGTTGTGCCTCCTTGCACGAGACAAACCAGAGGTATACCAGCCGTGCAGAAACGATTGTAAAGACAACGTTTCTGAGGTACGAAGATCTAAAGAGATTTCGTATTCGTAGTAGAGCTTCTAAAAAGAAGGTACTAATTCTCGAAGGCAACAATCAGAAATCTTCGCAAAAAAAAAATCTGAGTATAGAGATCTTCTAAAGAGAAGGAACTCTGATTCTCGAGGCAACTACAGAGATCTTCTAAAGAGAAGAAATCTGTTTTTTTTTTTTTTTTTTTGCAGATCAGCGAAAAACCCTAAAAAGGGTGCTGTAGCAGCAGGAAAAAAAAGGGGGGGGCGACGCTGGAGGGGGGGGCGGCGCTGGGAGGGTAGGGGGGGGCGGCGCTGGGGGGGGGGGGCGCTGGGGGGGGAAGGGGCGGCGTTGGTAGAGGGGTGGGAGGGGCGGCGCTGGTAGGCGGGAGACGGCGTCCACGGGAGGCAGCAGGAGGGGCGGGGTTGCGGCGCTGGAGAGGCGACGGCTAGGGTTAGGGAGAGAGAGAGAGAGAGAGAGAGGAGGGGGGCGGCTAGGGTAACCTGGCTCTGATACCAAGTTGAAATGAGTCTAATATCTCAGATAATTTTATTGAGGGCTACTGCCTACTACTTATGGAGGGTCCAACCCCTCTTCATATTACATCTAACCGATGTGGGACTAAAGTCCCTTATTTACTCTCAACAAAATGATTGGAAATGTAATTGGTTTCATTGCTTTACGTCGATGTACCTTTTAGATGGGCATAAGGAATTTGGACATTAATCTATTTCTAGCAGGTTATATCATGTGGTGACCTGGTTCGTGGATTTCTGTTTGGAGCTACCAACTAGAGTTAAAGGGGATGAGATAAGAATCATAAGATAAACCATATTAATCTAAAGAATAAAATAAAGGGGATGAGATAAGAATATAGTTCCTTGGTAGCGCATGAGCTTAAACTACATATACAAAATGTAGGTCTACCTACCAATCAAAATGCTACCTATTGATTTTATGCATGGCCCTCTTATGATCATAGCTACTTGGAATTTGGTACAAACCTAGAGGATTGGCATCAGGTCGACAACCGATCATAAAAACTTTTGTCAAATCTTTTATGGAACTTCTTTTTGTGCTCCATTGCCCATGCCATTATGAAGGGAGGAGCCTTGGATAATGACAATGATGATGGAGAGAGAAGTTACATCTTATACCATATAATCTGATATAGTATGACATAAAGCACATAATTTTATTTTGAGATAATATCTCGTTATTAAGTAATCAAAATGATGCAAAATGATAAGAAGGTTAATACTATATGATTATTTATGAATCCATGGTTCAACAAGATTTATCTCTAAAACATGACTTATTGCGGCACTTGTAAAATATATTTTTAGCCAGGTTCGGAAAGTCAACTCAGGACGAAATCAAATATCAATGAGAAGAATGGTTAGGGGTTGCTCACTTGTATAATTAGGGTACTTACGAACTAATCTGATCAAGTGAGCCTGAACTTAATCATTTCTGTGAGAGGAAAATGATAAAACTCATTTCTTTTCCTTAACAATATTTTGCTCTCCATTTTTTCCTCTTGTCATGCTCCAATTTTTTGGGATACTAAAAGTTTGGATATAATGCAGCGGAGGATTCACCATGGAATTAGGCATGGTGCTGCAATGGATCTTGATATATAGAACTAGGTCCTAATGAGGAAATTCAATTCTTAACATCCAATATAATTTCTTGAGTATTTTTATTCAACGTTGTTTTTGTGAGGGAGAAATTAAATTTTTTGATTTGCATTTATGATAATGGTCCTTCGCAGTCACTCCAAGATGAATAGCATCTTATGAATAATGTGTCTTGGTTCTGATGATTGGGAATTCATAGTTGCTTCTTGTCTTTTTGATCAGTTTAGCTGGGGTTTTATTTTGTTGTTAACATAGGATTTTGCTGCAGTGGTTTGCAGAGAGGCGTAAGAAGGCCATGGGTGAAGCTCTTGAGAAGATAAAAGCTGGTAAGAACTGAGTGTATATGTTCTAACTATACATGATATTGATGTCCACTGCAACATTGGTTCTTTCAAATTCTCTATTTTGATTTTACACATGTTGGGTGTTGTATTCGTCAAAGTTACCACTTTTATTGTTCGGTTAACAGAAGAATCTGATAGTTATAGTAGCACTTAATTTATATTTTATATACACAAATTTATCACTTCATTTTGGTGCTATGATTTACAAAAGGTCTATTCCTTTATATGACTTTGAGATTACTTGCATTAAAGATATTAGTGCTCACAACATAAGATACTTTGTGTAGAGGGAAAAATATATTTGCAGTTGAGTGAATTCGTGGGAGTCTGGAGGTAGCTTCGTCGAGGATTAGTTGAGGCAAAGTTGTAAGTTTGGACCAACCCAATACTAGAAAGTATGCTAGTTCAGAATGATGGAATCTTAGTTGCAGTTTGTAGGGGTACAAGTATAGGAAAAACTAATAATAACTGATAATTAGATGATCAAAACCCTTGTGGCGGGTGAGTAATGACTCAATAGACTTGATGATAGGTCGTTGTCGTTGCTGCTCTTTCATTCTCTCACTATATTTTCTTTTTCTTTTTTCTTCCATTTGTTTTCGCAGAGTTGATGATTCTTGGTTTCATTTCATTGCTGCTGACATTTGGGCAGAATTACATTACACAAATCTGCATAACAGAGCAAGCTGCTGATACCATGCTTCCATGTCTTCTTAAGCCAGAAACCTTGGCAGCAGAGAGTGGTGGTCATGGTCATGGTGGAAATGGCGAACCAGAGGAGGCTGGTGAAAGTCACCATAGGAGGCTATTGTCGTATGTGATAAAGAACATAAGTTCGGGGCGCAGGATCTTATCTGGGGGTGGAGGTGGAACTGCATGCCCCATAGTAAGTAATCTCAAAAGTTGTCCTCTTTTGTCACAATTTAATTTGAGTAATTGTTAATTACAAGTTAACATGGTACCACAATCAAGACAATAACATATTGTTAATTAATAGCAAATTAGTATTGAAATTATATTCTAGGAAGTAGGGGGCATGGTGTAAAAGACAATCACATAAAACATATGATGTTACACCACCCCCACCCCCACCCTCCCCCCCCCCCCCCCCCCCCCCACCCCCCCACACACACACACACACACACACACACACACACACACACACACACACACATATATATATATATATATATATATATATATATATATATTATATTCCCCCCCCCCCCACACACACACACATATATATATATATATATATGTTTGAATGGATGGTTGCGCACGAGAGCACCGCTAGGACTTCGCTCGCAACGACGCTCACACCTCCCCCCCGGCCTCCGGATCCGCTCGCCAGAGGGGGGAGGAGGCCAGGGGGGAAGGGGGGGAAGGGGGAGGGGGGGTCGGACGGACCCCCCTAGGCGGCGGCGGCGACCCTCCTGGAGGGGGAGGGGGGCGGGAGAGAAGGAGGGGGGGTCGGGCTGACCCTCCCAGGCACCGGCGTCGACCCCCCAAGCCGGGAGGGGGATGGGGGCTACTCCGGAGGGGGGGGGGGGTCAGGAGTACCCCTTGAGGCGGAGACGGATGGCCGGGCATGCCAGTCAGCGACTGCGGCGGTGGGCTTGACGGCGGTTGGCCCGGCAACTGGGTCGGGTGTGGATCGGATCCTCTCGGGCGTCTCCAATGCCCCGACGTTCGTAATCGGATCTGGATCTGGGGCTCAGGGTGGCTAGATGGTGGGAGATGAATGGACGATGGTTACGCGACGTCGTGTGACCAAGACTGGGGGCAAGGTGGGGGGGGGGGCTCTCCGAGCCTCTAAAAGGCGCACTACTCTACAGACAGGAGACATGGCGAGGGTTCGGGGTTGCGGTCATCGGCCTGAGGTCCTGTGGCGTCTACTGGAAGATCGGTGGGCTGGCGCCCCCAGGCGTCTGCGGCCGAAAAAGGGAAGGACAAGGTGGTGGACCAGGGTGGTTAGGGTCTAGGGTCAACTCCTGCGGGGTTGTCCCCATGCCGCATGGGGCAACCCCCCGGGTGGAGGGTAGATCCTGGGCGGATATATGCAAACCAGTAGGACCAAAAAATCCTACATCTATGAAGTTCGTGCCGCCGAAAAAGGTAGGGAGTGGCTTCCGGGCCTCGTTTCCTGCGGAGGAGATTGAGAAGGTTACTGCCTTCTGGGAGAACACTCTGGTTCTGTACGTCTTGGGTAACAAGCTATTCTATGGGCAGATCCGGAGATAAGCGGCGCGGGTCTGGCAGCCGAAGGGTAGTATGGAGATATTTGTTAGAGAAAATGGTTTCTAATACATGAAGTTTGGGCTAGCAGAGGATGTCACCAGAATCCTGCACGGTGGTCCTTGGACGTTCGATGGCAGGCTTATCATTTTGAAGGAGTGGACCCCAGACCTAAGATGTGAGGAGGAAGTCCTAAATGCCATTCCTGTTTGGATACGCTTCCCTGAGTTCCCTGTCAGGTTCTGGAGTATTCCGTTGCTGATGCGACTTGCTAGCTTGGTGGGCACCCCGATCAAGGCTGATGATGCTACAGCCTTCCGATCGAGGCTGATGTATGCTAGGATATTCGTCGAGATCCCGGCTGGGAGGGAGTTACCGAGTTTGTTGGAGTATGAAGTACCTTCTGGAGAGGTGCTAACCCAGAAGGTAGAGTATGAATGGGTCCCTCCAACCTGTTCGCGGTGTGCTTGCTTCGGGCATCTGGACAGTATATGTCCGTCAGGAGGTCCTCAGGTGGGGTCGCATCTACTAACTAGTGTGGTGCCTGGCACATCATGGGCATTAGGTTCCTGGGTCGACAGAGGGGAGGATGTCATGCAGGAGGAGGACCCACCGTTGGAGGAGGATGGAGGACTGAGCCTCACTGTTTCACCCCAGCCAGATCCCCTGAGTAGGACTATGATCACCTTCTCGGCGCAGAGGAGTATGATCACCAGAGGCATGGTGGCTTCGGAGAGTAAGGAGCGGGGAGATGGCGGATCTTCTGCGGAGATAGTCTATAGTAGGAAGCGACGAGCTGGACCTTTGAGGGATGGTCCCGCCGGTGTGGGGGGGCATTCTACTACCAGTGAGGAGGCGCTCTGTATGGACAAGCCGGCCTGGGCGTTAGTGCTCTCCCAGGCAGCAACCCAGCAGGCCCATCCGACTGGGATGGAGGAGGATTTGTTAGCGACGGATGTAGTACCAACCCCAGGTGCTGGTCCGGGTGATATTTAGGGGAACCTATCTCTCAATAATTAATGGCTATCATCGCCTGGAATGTGAGGGGTGCGTGTTCGTTAGGGAGATGGAGAGAGATCTGTGGGATTATCCACTGAGAAGAGTGTGACATATCTGTTCTGTTAGAGACTAAGATTAAAGGGGAGAAGACTCTTGCTCGGCGGACCCCATTTCATTGGGCCCAACTCCACAACTTGGCTATGTGTGACATGGCCAGGATCTGGGTCAGATTGAACTCGAAGAGCTGGGAAGGGGACATGATCTTGATGACGGAGCAGCTGATCGTCATCTCTTTCACGAACAAGGGGGGCTTTCGGTTCTTGTTAGGTGCGGTGTATGGCCACAACGACAGGCGGCGACGGGAGTCCCTGTGGAGCGACATATCCAGAGTTGCCGCCGCTGCGGACTCCTCGTTCGTCTCTGCCGCTGCTTCTGATAGGGGACTTCAATGCCCTTTTGCACAGAGGGGAGAAGGTGGACGGCCGTCCGGTTCCAGATTCGATTCTGTATGATTTCCATATATGCCTCCTCCAGGCGGGGCTCCAGGGGTTGTCGCGCTCGGGATTCTTATGGACTTGGCATAGCAAAGCAGTCCGTAACAGGGTTGCCTGCTAGTTGGATAGAGCCTTAGGCAACGGGGAATGGTTTCGCCGTTTTCCCAACACTTCGGCTGAGGGTCTGGCCGCTGGGACGAGCGACCATTCCCCCATCAGGGTTGGCTTCACTGTTCGACCTACTGTAAGGTCTCGCCCCTTCAGGTACAACAACAGCTGGTATCTTTCAGAGGGATACTTGGATGCTGTTACGGAGGGGCTCACTAGCAGACAGTAGGGGACGGCTCAGTATCGCATGGTACATCGACTCAAGGCTACGAAGAAGGCGTTGCGGTGTTAGGTGAAGGGTTTGCCCAAGACTACCCTGGAAGATAAAGAGGCGGAGCTCTGTACCATCCAGCATGACATGCAGTCTGACATGCTGAACGGAGACCTGGCGGCGAGAGAGAAGGAGCTGATCGGAGAAGTCAACATCTTGTGTCTGCAGAAGGAGATTAGCGCGGTCCAGCGCGCTAAATGCTCCTGGCTTAAGGATGGTGACCGATGTTCAAAGTTCTTCTATGATTTTATCCGGACCCGACAACACCGGAACCATATTTTTCAGCTTCTTGACATGGAGGGTCATCTCGTGGGGGAGTCGTCAAAGATCCAAGGCGAGGCCGTCAGGTACTACTCTGAGTTATATTTCCAGTCTGACTACTTGTCTACGTTCCCAGATGTAGTTCCGAAGAGACTGGTGACTCCTTATGGGAATAGGCTTATTCTTGCTCATGTTACTATGGAGGAGGTGGAATCCATCATCAAGGCGGCGGATCCTAACAAGGCACCTGGATCGGATGATTTTAGCAGTGGGTTCTACAAACGTCACTGGGATACTCTGAAGTTCCTGGTCTTTGAGGTGGTACAGGAGTTCTTCACCAAAGGGAAGTTGTTGAAGGAGCTGAACCACACTTTCCTGACACTTGTGCCAAAGGAGGGAGCGACATCGCTGGCAGATTTCAGGCCTATTGCGTGTTGTAATTATCTTTATAAGATAATTACGTACCTTATGTGCCGGCGGATGGAGGGGATCATGCAGGACTTAGTCTCTCCGAACCAGGCGACATTCATCAAGGGAAGGTCGATCGCAGAGCACAGCCTACTGGCGCATGAGATGGTGAGGGGCTTCAGTAAACCTGGAGGGGAGAAGGCATGCGTAAAGTTGGATCTGAGTAAGGCCTATGACATGGTCAATAGGGATTTTCTTTGTCATCTGATGTCTGCCATGGGTTTCGACGATGGCTAGGTTGCGAGGATCCGGGAATGCATCACGACTCCCACTTTCTCTGTCCTCATTCAGGGTATCCCATTTGGGTACTTCCAGAGCAACCATGGACTTAGGCAAGGCGATCCTCTGTCACCTTACCTATTCACGTTTGTCATGGAATACTTCACATGCCTGATGGACATAGCAGTACATCATGGGAGACTGGTTCCATTGTTCTGGAGGATTGACCCCCCAGTTACCTACCTTATCTATGCGGACGATCTCTTGGTGTTCATCCAGCCATCTACGAAGGGTATGCACACGATTATGGAGATTATGGGACAGCTGGAATCCCTTTCAGGCCTCCAAATGAACAGAGAGAAGAGCAGGGTGTATTTCAGCTCCCTCTGTTCCCAGAAGGAGGAGCAGGTCGACGCGCTGGGGGTTGAGAGGAGTGATCTACCGGTGAAGTATTTAGGGGTTCCCCTCACAGTTAACTATGCACGGGATCAGGACTGTCATAGTCTGGTGGAGTTCGTCCAAAGGAGGGTTGAAGGATGGCAAGCCGCTAGTCTTTCCTTTGGAGGACGCATCGAGCTGGTTAGATCGGTGATATCAGCTGTGGCCCATTTCTGGCTACAATCCATCCTTCTTCATATTGTCACTATCATGAAAGTGGAGCGAATTTGTGCAGACTTCATATGGAGGGGTGGTATGCATGCAGTTTCCTGGGAACAGCTTTATCGGCCTAGAAAGGAGGGAGGAGTGGGGCTACGGCCATTGTTGGAGATCAGGGAGGCCTCGGCGCTGAAGCTGGCATGAAGATTCATCAATAGGGGATCCCTTTGGGCTGACTAGATGTATAGCAAATATGTGAAAAATGGCAACTTCTGGGACTGTGCCACGGACAACAATCATTCTGTCTCTTTCAAGATTATTTTGAGGCACAGGGGGGTACTCAAATCTGCAATTCGAAGGGTCATAAAGGATGGGGCTGGCACGGACCTCTGGCGGGATCCTTGGATAGATCGGCAATCTCTATTAGAGATCAGGAGAGTCCCGTCGCATCAGGAGGACAGTAGGGGACTGACTTGCCAACGTATTATCTGTGATGGAGAGTGGAGGCCTGAGTCCTACCGCTATACCGAGGAGCTGGGTGAGAGAATCAGTACTGTCGCCATTGATCCCGATTTGTCAGCTGATTGGTAGATTTGGGAGCCGCCAGGAGATTATACGGGGACTGGGCAGTTCCAGTTTCTGTACTGCTACAACCTCATTCGACGCACTTACCCTCAGAGTACGGACTATGAGTTCGTATGGTACAAGGGACTTGCCGAAAAGATGCAACTTTGTGTTTATATGCTTCTTCTGGGCCGCCTACTGATGAGGGACCGACTTAGTGCTTTTGGGGTTCCGGTTCCAGACCCTAAGTGTGTGCTATACAGTGTGGAGAATGAATTTATAGGGCACATTTTCTTTAAGTGTACCCTGTCATGGCAGATCGGGTCTGAGCAAAGTAGGATACTGGGTGGATGTGACTCCGGAAAGCGGATTGGGGACATCATCACTGTGCTCCGAGATAGCAGAGGAAGAGGGCAGGACTGGTTCCGGACCGCCAGAGTTCGACTGGCTGCCGCTGTTTGGCATGTATGGAGAGAACAAAACCGTTGTATCTTCGAGGGGCTAATCACCCCTCCTGTAGGCATCCTCCATAATATTGAATTTGATGTAAATGCAATGGGAAACTGAAGAGTGGGAGTCCCACTATGATTATATGTTGTAAGATTATTGCGTTGTATTTGGAATAAAATTTACCCTTTTTTCAATATATATATATATATATATATATATATATATATATATATATATATATATATATATGTTTGAATGCCTCAACTCAGCCCGAAGGCCTACGACCCAGCCCGAAGGTTACATCCCAGCTCGAAAGCCCTACACTAGCACCGCAATCGCACCGCACCGCAACTGCACCGCATCCACACCTGGGTCGCACTGCACCCACACCCTCCTCGCATAATTCCCTCCACAAGATTGCTCAAACCTACAACCTCTGGTGGTTCAGGGGTCTGGGACTCCCCGTCCGGTGATTGCCCCGAGGCCTCTTGGGACGACCCCTCGGCCTACTGGACGGTCCTGGGCTGAGATCTGCAAACCTGTGGGGCCGACAACCCCCACATCGATGGAGTACGTTCCGTCGATTAAGGCAGGAAGGGGTTTCAGGGCATCGTTCCCGGCGGAGGAGATCCAGAAGGTGACAGCATACTGGGAGAATACCCTCGTCCTGTATGTCTTGGGCAATAAGCCTTTCTATGGGCAGATCAGGGGCTATGCAGCGCGTGTCTGGCAGCCTAAGGGGAGTATGGAGTTTTTTGCCCGCGAGAATGGCTTCTATTATATGAAGTTCGGACTGGCGGAGGATGTCGCTAGGATCCTCCAAGGCGGCCCCAGTACGTTCGACGGTCGATTGATCATTCTCAAGGAGTGGACTCCGGAGCTGCAATGTGAGAGGGAAGTTCTGAATGCCATCCCAAGATGGATTCGATTCCCTGAGTTCCCGGTCCGGTTTTGGAGCATACCTTTGTTGATGCGGCTGGCCAGTTTGGTGGGTACCCCGATCAAGGCAGATGAAGCTACTGCTTTCCGGATGCGGTTGATGTACGCGAAGATCTTTGTGGAGATTCGGGCAGGGGGGAGCTCCCAAAGACGGTGGAATATGAGATTCCTTCTGGAGAGGTGCTTACCCAGAAGGTGGAGTATGAATGGGTTCCACCTACCTGTTCTCGATGTTCCTGCTTCGGGCATCTGGCCAGTGCCTGTTCGGAGGTTGGACTTCCGGCGGACCCTATTATCCCCCCTAGTGTGGTCCCAGAAACCCCCTGTGATATGGATGTCAGAGATGATAGCGGAGAGGGGAGGTCTTGGAGGGGGAGGATTCTCATCCTGTGAGTGATGGCGGTTTGAGCCTCGTTGTATCTACTCAGCTTGCTTCCACGGGTGGGGCCAAGTCCACTGGCCAGGGGCTGAGTAGTATAGTTACTAGAGGTATGGTGGCGTAGGAGATTGAGGCACGAGGGGAGGGCGGATTGTCTGGAGGGCAGGTCTACTGTAGGAAGAGACGTGCTGTCGGCCTATTGAGAGATGGACCCTCCATGGAGGTGGGACATACTACAGACAGAGAGGAGGCGGTGTGTGTTGACAACCCTGCCTGGGCGTTGGTTCTATCTCAGGTTGCTCCCCTACAGGCGGCTCCGACTGGGATGGAGGAGGATTCTTTAGCGACGGTTGCGGCTCCTTCCCCAGGTGCCGAACCGGGAGTTTCACAGGGGACCCCACCTCTCATTAATTAATGGCCATTATCGCCTGGAATGTGAGGGGGGCGTGTTCGCTAGGGAGGTGGAGAGAGATATGTGGGGTGCTCCACAGAGAGAAGTGTGACATTTCTGTTATTTTAGAATCCAAGATCAAAGGGGAGAAGACCCTTACTCGGCGGACCCCTTCTCATTGGGCCCAGCTGCACAACCTGGCCCTATGTGACATGGCCAGGATTTGGGTTCGCTGGAACTCGAAGAGTTGGGATGGTGACTTGATCTTGATGACGGAGCAGTTGATTGCCATCTCCTTCGTGAACAAGGGTGGCTTCCAGTTCTTGCTGGGGGCGGTCTACGGCCACAATGACAGAAGGAGAAGGGAGTCACTATGGAGCGACATCTCCCGTGTTTCCGCTGTTGCTGAGTCGTCGTGTCTCCCTCTTCTCTTGATCGGGGACTTCAACGCTCTTATGCACCATGGGGAGAAGCTGGGTGGTCGTTCGGTTCCAGATTCTATCCTTTATGATTTCCAGAGATGCCTCCTGCTTGCGGGGCTGCGGGAACTGTCTCGCTCAGGCTTTATCTGGACTTGGCACAACAAAGCAACTCACAACAGGGTTGCTTGTCAGCTTGATCGAGCTCTGGACAATGGGGAGTGGTTTCGTCACTTCCCCAACTCTTCGGCTGAGGGTCTGGCAGCTGGGACGAACGATTATTCCCCTATCAGGGTTGGCTTCTCTGCTCGATCTCTTGGAAAGTCCCGTCCGTTCAGGTATAACAACAGTTGGTATCTCTCGGAGGGCTACCTAGAGGCTGTCACAGAGGGGCTTTCTAGCGGTCAGGAGGGGACGGCTCAATTCCGATTGGTTCGGCGCCTCAAGGCCACGAAGAGAGCTCTCAGGAGTTGGGTGAAGGGGTTGTCCAAGTCCACATTAGAAGATAAGGAGGCTGAGTTGAGGACATTGCAGCAGGATTTGCAAGCTGACATGCTTAATGGGGATCTGGCGGCTAGAGAGGAGCTGATTGGAGAAGTCAACATCCTGAGGCTGCACAAGGAAATTAGCTCGGCCCAGCGAGCCAAATGTTCCTGGCTGAAGGATGGAGACCGGTGCTCCAAGTTCTTCTATGACGTTATCCGGACTAGACAGAATCGGAATCACATATCCCAGCTTTTTGATGCGGATGGCACTCTGGTGGGGACGCCGGCTGAGATCCAGGGTGAGGCTGTCAGATACTATTCTGATTTATATTTCCAGACTGACTACCTGTCCGTGTTCCCAGAGGTTGTTACGAAGCGATTGGTGACTCCGTTTGGGAATAGCATCCTACTTGCCCCTGTTACATTGGAGGAGGTGGAATCTATTGTCAAGGTGGCGGACCCCAACAAGGCTCCTGGTCTGGATGGCTTCAGCAGTGGTTTCTTCAAACGCCATTGGGATATTCTGAAGCTTTAGGTCGTGGAGGTGGTTCAGGAGTTCTTCACTAAGGGGAAGCTTCTGAAGGAGCTGAATCACACTTTTCTGACCTTGGTGCCAAAGAAGGAGGGCGCGACAGCATTGGCAGATTTCAGACCTATTGCATGTTGTAATTATCTTTATAAGATAATTACGCACCTTATGTGCCGACGGATGGAGGGGATCATCATGCAGGACTTGGTATCTCCGAATCAGGCTGCGTTCATCAAGGGGAGGTTGATTGCAGAGCATAGCCTCCTGGCACATGAGATGGTGAGGAGATTCAGCAGACCTGGTGGGGAGAAAGCTTGTGTTAAACTGGACCTGAGGAAGGCGTATGACATGGTCAATCGTGACTTCCTCTGCCATCTGATGTCCGCCATGGGATTCGCGGATCACTGGGTTGCGTTGATCAGGGAGTGCATTACGTCCCCTTCTTTCTCGGTTCTCATCCAGGACGTTCCTTATGGGTACTTCCGGAGCAACCGTGGGCTTAGGCAAGGTGACCCATTGTCTCCTTACCTGTTCACGCTTGTTATGGAATACTTTACTTGTTTGATGGACCTGACAGTGCACCGTGGACGGCTGGTGCCTCTGTTTCAGAGGATGGACCCCCCAGTTACCCATCTTATTTATGCTGATGATCTGCTAGTCTTCATCCAGCCTTCGACGGAGGGGTTGCAGACGCTTGCGGATATTATGGAAGATTTGAAGTCCTTTTCGGGCCTCCAGATGAACAGGGATAAGAGTCGGGTCTACTTCAGCTCCCGGTGTTCCCAGAAGGAGGAGCGGGCTGATGTCCTGGGTATCGCAAGGAGTGATCTTCCGGTGCGTTACTTAGGAGTGCCCCTCACAGTCAATTATGCGCGGGATCAGGACTGCCATGGCCTGGTAGAGTATGTCCAGCGGAGAGTAGAAGGTTGGCAAGCAGCCGGTCTGTCTTTTGGCGGTCGCATAGAGCTGATCAGATCGGTGATCTCGGCTGTGGCCCATTTTTGGCTACAGTCCATCCTCCTCCCTGTGGCCACTATTCGGCAAGTGGAGCGTCTATGTGCTGATTTTCTTTGGAGGGGGTATGCATGCGGTTTCGTGGGAGCAACTCTGTCGTCCCAGGAAGGAGGGAGGAGTGGGGCTCAGGCCGTTGCTGGAGATTAGGGAGGCCTCTGCGCTCAAGCTGTCCTGGAGATTCATCAGCGGGGGGTCTCTCTGGGCGGACTGGATGCACAGCAGATACGTGAAGCAGGGCAATTTTTGGACATGTACTCCGGATAACAACCATTCTGTCACGTTCAAGACTGTACTGAGACACAGGGGAGTGCTCAAGTCTGCTATCCGGAGGGTCATGAAGGATGGGTCGGATACGGACCTCTGGCGGGACCCTTGGATAGATCGGCGTTCGTTACTAGACATCAGGGGATCCCCGACTCACCAGGAGGACAGGCGAGGTCTGACGTGTAGTCGCATCATACGAGATGGAGAGTGGAGGCCGGAATCTTATCGGTACACTGAGGAGCGGGAGGGTTCATTATGTCTACAGTCATTGATTCGGCTTTGCCTGCGGATCGGTGGATTTGGGAGCCGACTGGAGCATCTACGGGCACGGGGGAGTTCCAATTCCGTAGTTGCTACAACCTTATCTGGCGCACTTTCCCTCTGTGTTCTGATTACGAGTTCGTCTGGTGCAAGGGTCTGGCCAGGAAGATGCAGTTGTGTGTTTACAAGCTTCTTCTGGGTCGCCTCTTGACGAGGGATCGCCTGAGTTCATTTGGAGTGCCGGTTCCAGATCCCAAATGTGTGCTTTGTTGTTTGGAGCCTGAGTCTATTATGCATATCTTTTTCGAGTGCAATCTGGCATGGCGGATCTGGTCGGAGCAGAGTCGGGTATTGGAAGTGTGCGCCTCAGGAAAATGTATTGGGGACATCATTTCGATGATACGAGATAGCAGGGGTCGAGGTCTGGACTGGTTCCGAACAGCCAGAGTTCGCCTGGCTGCTTCGGTTTGGCATGTATGGCGGGAGCGAAACCGCCGGATCTTTGAGGGATTGGTCACCCCTCCGGTTGGCATTCTCCATAACATCGAGTTTGATGTGAATGCTATGGAGAATGGTTGAGTGATGAGTAGGAGTTCCACTCAGATTGTATGTTGTATGATTATGGCTTTTCCTTTGGAATAAAATTTACCTTTTTCCAAAAAATATATATATATACACACACACACACACACACACACACACATATATATATATATATATATATATATAAAATATATATATATATATATATATATATATATATATATATATATATATATATATATGAGGAGAGATCTACATCCCCTCACTTTTGCATCCTCCAAGTATCCCCAGGATAACATCTGTTGGATCTTGTTTAAGTCATCCAATCTTAACCGTTGAAAAATCAACGGTTAAGATTAGATGACTTAAACAGGATCCAATGGATGTGAAAGAGAGGATGCATGGGGGATGCAAAAGTGAGGGGATGTGGATCCCTCCTCTATATACATATGTGTATGTGTGTGTATTTTTATGTCTGTCCTTGGTCCTCTCAGATCCGTGGCACAGCCACCCAGCAAACCCGAGCGGAGTGGGGTATACAACTCAGAGTGCTCAACAGGGAGCCCCCTTCCGCAGAGAGGGGTCTAAAACCCAGAGTGCTCAACAGGAAACTTAATGCAGAATGGATGTGAATCAAGAATCATCAAATAATTTGAATTAAAATAAGTTCGTTTAAGTATCTACTAATTGCTAAATAATTTCTAGGTCGCCAAAATCAATGATTGTGTAGCGCAAGAGATTATAAGGTAGCATGCAAACCCTTAGAATTTCGCAAGAAATTGAATCATGTTACCACTAAAATAGGATAGTTCTCCATTTAATACTTAGATTGACAACTACAAGTTCCATTTCCTTTCCTTTTGTAGAGACACTCAATTTATGGGTGGATCAACAGTTTATTGATAGTCTATTGGATGATAGACATAGTAGTCATACTTACTTGATTTAAAGGAAGAGGGAGACTAGAATTGGAAGGTCGTGGGATCACCGGAAGGGGGAAGGACCGAGGTTTCAACCCCTGCCTCTTGTACTCTTGTTCCACTATTGCAACTGCTGATTTTGTTGTTGCTAGTGTTGATTCTGCTGCTGTAGTGGCTGATTTCGTCGCTGTTGTTGCTGAATTTGCTGTTGTTGTTGCTGATTTCGCTGCTGTAGCTGCTGTCCGCTCCGCTGCTGGTGCTGCCTCTGCGGCGCTACTCTGATGGCGCTGCTGAACTGCTCTGCTGCGGCTGCTGGCGCTGCTCTGCTGCAGTTTTTGTCGATGCTGTTGCTTGAAGTGCGGGTGGGGGTCTTGTTGGAGGGGGGAGGGGTCTACCGTCTGGAGGAGAGAAAGAAGGGAGAGGGTGAGAGGGATTTTAGGAGGGAGAGGAGGGTTAGGCCATCTCAGCCATAAAGGAGGTGTAGAGAAGAAATTATTTTCATTCATTCATTGATTCCTTTTCTTCCTTTGGCATGCAAGGGTTTAAATATGCTTACATCAAACAACAAATCAACCAAATTCTAAGGAAGAGGTAAGTTGAAACAAGAAAACAACCAATTCCTAAGGAAGAGGTAAGTTGTAACAAGAAAACAACCCAACAAATGAACAACCCAACAACTACACAACTTATTCTTAAAGACTAGGTAACCAAAAACAGAATAACAAATGAAAAACAACTTGAAATCTGAATTCAAAATTCGAATTTAAAGACTAATCCATGATGTCCTCATCAATTCGCCCGAGGTGAAAAGAATTTGGCTCTGGCGAATGACTCCAGTGGTGGCTGTCATAGTACTCTAGTAAATCTGGATCAAGCTGTTGCAGCTCCTCCCGTGTAATCCACGAATCAGCAGATTCAGGTCGGCCTCTCCATCGAACTAAGTAACATTGACAACCACCATCTCCGGTAGAGATGATCTGATCATCCAATATTCTATCAATATGATCTGTTGATTGGGACCATGGAAGTGAGGGTAGTGGCGGAGAACTCTCTGGAAGAGGTTTAAATGTAGGCTCATGTGAATCCACAAGTGGATTTTCTGGACTGATTGGGGAACCTTTGTAAGCCATCAAATTCTTAATATTAATAAATGTAGAACTGTTCCCAAATCCAGGTGGTAAGTCGATATATGCATTCAGTCCAATTCTCTGCAAAATTCTAAATAGTCCTGCACTTTTAGCATATAATTTCTTAACGGATCCTGGAGGGAACCACTCCGGTCTAATCCGGACCATAACATAATTACCAATTTGGAATTCAAGAAATTTTTTGTGTTTATCAGCAGAAGACTTATATTGAGCATTACTTAATTCAATTTTTCTGTTGATTTCTTTATGCAAATTATGAACATGTTCGGCAAATGCAGATGCTGAATTAGAACTCCTAAAATACTGAGATATAGGAATGAGATCTATCCATAGGCGGTTAGGTATGGTTGCGCCTGGAACAAGGTCGATAGCGTGTTGGATATCACGCACCAGGGGTAAACAGTTTGGGTGGTCATCAGGAAAAGCATCATCAAACTCCTCTAGGATAGGGATTGCTTCAGTTGGGGCTTGCTCTCAGGAGTCATCCGGAGCTTCCCTAGCAACCAAGCCCTTTCTTCTTGTATGAGGTTTCACTGTTCTCAATATTTGGATTAGGCTTTGGTTGCATAGGATTGAGCCTAATCTTTTGACCCTTATACATGAAGGTGCAAGAGTTGGAACGATCATAGAGGGTGACGTCTAAATTGAATAGCCAAGATCTTCCTAAACTGATATGTCCTACATCCATCTTAATCACATCACACCATACATTGTCCTTATAAATAGCAAATTCTACATGAACAAGACATCGCTCCTTAACGCTGATGGATGACTTGTCTATCCATCTAACCTTATACAGGTTAGGGTGAGATTTAGTCTTAAGTCCAATCTTGGCTACGATGTTAGAGGCAATGGCGTTAACACAACTCCCGCTATCCAAAATCACCTTACATGATTGATTGCCAATTTTAATAAAGGTGTGAAAATGGAGGTACTACGCCAATTGTCAGTGTCTCTCTCTTGTGACAAAACACATCGAACAATACTAAGTCTATGGTCTTTACGCTCCCTATCAACATTCCCAAAGGTCAGGGAACTCTTAATAAGACCCATATATCCATCGTCTTTGGGACGATCATCTTCGCACTCTCCTAGGTATGGTTCATGTTCTACCATGTTGTCATCCTGGTCTTCGTCGGGTTGATCATCTACAATAAGGGTTCGGGTTGGGCACTGATGTGCGTAATGACCATAACCATGACACCTACAATACTCAGTACGAGGGTTGGCCTTGGGAGCATCCCTAAGTAGACCCTTTTCGTTGGGGGTTTCTTAACGACGATGGTACATTAGGTTTTGGCTTGGCTTGGGACTGATTAAACCTATGGTTCGATTCATTGGGTCTGTTAGGTGTAGTCCATGAATCATGCTGCCTATTGAAAGAGGGTCTTTGGAATCGGTCAAGATCCTCAACCAAGTGATAAGCATGCTCTAATGACACCACCTTACGCAGAAACAATTTACGTTGTAAGTCATCTCGAAGTCCAGACCTAAACCTAGAAAAGGTCATTCCAACCTCTTCTGTCACTTTACATCGAATTAAATATTCGTTGAATTTGTAAATATATTCCGTGACAGGACAACTGCCTTGGGTCAGATTCTTCCATTGGTCCAAGAGCCTTTGTTGGTAGGAAGTTGGCAAGTATTTTTCTTTTAACTTCTCTTTCATCTCATCCCATGTAAGAATGGGCTCTTGCTTCCTTTGAACGAACAATCATTCGACACTTTGCCAATACAACTTGGCTTGTCCAACAAGCTTCATTGTGGCAAAACAGACTTTTCTAGCCTCAGATATTTCATACCACCGAAAATAGTGGTCCATGTCTGTCATCCAGTTGATGAAAACTTTTTGGTCCAGCTGACCGTCAAAAGTTGGCGCGTCTATCTTAACGCTTCTCATTATTCTCTCGTCTCGTTAATCTTGATGAGGTCTCGGGGATGACATATAGTTATGATATTGGACGGGGTCATTCTGAAGGTGATCAAGGCCTCTAGGTCTATCCCTATCTAGATTATTGTGTCGTTGTCTATAGTCTTGATGTCCAACTGGGTCATCCCTACGATGATCTAAACCCCTATGTCTGTCTCTATCCATCTCCCGATGGTCACTATGATGGGAACCCTCATCCAACAGGTTAGGAGTTCTATGACGTTCACATTCTAGTCTTTAAGTCGGTTTCTAGTATCTTCATTATCTGTTCTTAGCGCATTGACATCCTTTTCCATGTTAATTAGGCGATTTATAATTTCTTGCAACATTTGATCTTGTTCAGGGGCCATATCAGGAGTGGGTTGGTATTACCTACCGCTACGGGTACTCATGCAATAATGTGATATGGGTCCTAACAAAATTCTATATGGTCTCAATGCACAAATTGAAAGAATCTAATGCAAACGAAACCTAAACTATGCTCTGATACCAAAATTGATGCGAAATGGATGTGAATTAAGAATCAACAAATAATTTGAATTAAAATAAGTTCGTTTAAGTCTCTACTAATTGCCAAATAATTTATAGGTCACCAAAATTAATGATTGTGTAGAGCAAGAGATTATAAGCTAACATACAAACCCTTAGAATTTCGCAAAAAATTGAATCAAGTTACCACAAAAATAGGATAGTTCTCCATTTAATACTTAGATTGACAACTACAAGTTCCATTTCCTTTCCTTTTGTAGAGGCACTCAATTTATGGGTGGATTAACAGTTTATTGATAGTCTATTGGATGATAGAAGTAGTAGTCATACTTACTTGATTTATAGGAAGAGGGAAACTAGAATCGGAAGGTCGCGGGATCACCGGATGGGGGAAGGACCGAGGTTTCAGCCCCTGCCTCTTGTACTGTTGTTCCACTATTGCAACTGCTGATTTTGTTGTTGCTAGTGCTGATTCTGCTGCTGCATTCGCTGATTTTGCCGCTGTTGTTGCTGATTTCGCTGTTGTAGCTGTTGTCCACTCCGCTGCAGCTGCTGCCTCTGCTGCGCTACTCTGATGGCGCTGTTGAACTGCTCTGCTGCGGCTGCTGGCGCTGCTCTGCTGCAGTTTCTGTCGATGCTGCTACTTGAAGTGGGGGTGGGGGTCTTGTTGGAGGGGGGGGGGGAGGGGTCTACCGTCCGGAGGAGAGAGAGAAGGGAGAGGGGGAGAGGGATTTAGGAGGGAGGGGAGGGTTAGGCCATCTCAGCCATAAAGGAGGTGGGGTTCATAGAGAAGAAATTCTTTTCATTCATTCATTGATTCCTTTTCCCTTTGGCATGCAAGGGTTTAAATTGGCTTACTCAAACAACCAATCAACCAAATCCTAAGGAAGAGATAAGTTGCAACAAGAAAAAACCAATTCCTAAGGAAGAGATAAGTTGAACAAGAAAACAACCCAACAAATGTACAACCACACAACTACACAACTTATTCCCTAAAGACTAGGTAACCAAAAACAGAATAACAAATGAAAAACAACTTGAAATCTGAATTCAAAATTCGAATTTAAAGACTAATCCATGATGTCCTCATCAGAACTCCCACCCCATCCAACTAGGCTTGGCATGCCCATGGCACAAAACCACCCAGTCGGCGTCCAAGGGGGGGCTCGAACCGTGATCTCCCCTACAGGAGCCCCTCGTTGTAACCACTAGGCCACAACCCTAGGTCATATATTTGAACCATGATAAGAGTAAAGCGTATTTTAGTTCATATTATTCCAATATGAAAGAGTGCGCCTGGAGGTTAGAGGTAACAAGGGGAGATCTACCAGTCAAATATCTGGAGATTCCGTTGTCTGTTAATTATGCAAGGGCACATGAATGCCAAAGCCTTATAGAGTATACGCAACGCCGAGTAGAAGGATGGCATGCGTTGAGTCTATTCTTTGGGGGACGTATTGAGCTCGTGAGGTCGGTTATCATGGCTATTGCACGATTCTGGATTCAGGCTATTCTTCTTCCAGCAGATACGATCAGGAGGATTTAAAAGATATGCGTAAAATTTATATGGCGAGGTGGGCTACATGCTATCAGCTGGGAATCTATGTCGTCCACGTGAGGAGGGTGGTGTGGGATTACGCACATTGCGAGAGATGCGGGACATGGTAGGATTGAAGCTAACTTGAAAACTACTTACTGGAGATTCACTATGGGCCAAATGGATGAAGAGCAGGTAGTGAAAGAAGCAAACTTCTGGGAGAAATCTCTGAATAATAATGACTTAGTTATATGCAAGAGTATCTTGCATTATCGGAGTCGTTTGAAGCTGATGATTGATAGAAGATTTAAAGATGGGAAGTCGACTAGTTTGTGGTGTGATCCATGGATCGCGCACCTTAGTCTACTAGATCGAGGAGGGTGGCATGCGAGGGCGATGGCAGATAAAGGCGCAAGGGTTAGTTCGATATTACTTGAAGGAGCTTGGCGGCCGGAGACTACTACTTGTACGCGGCAGTATAGTCAACAGATTCGCAGGTGCAGTATTGACCCGACTCTGGAAGCTGACGAATGGGTTTGGAGTGACTCGGGTGGAAACAAGTTCGTGGCCAAGGATGTGTACAACCGAGTAAGAAATACACAAAGGGCGATGGGAGATGACGGACATGGTATGGGTGAAGGGTCGTGCTCCAAAGATGCAATCTTGTAGTACAAGCTATGTTTAAAGAGATTGCTTACACTCGATAGGCTGAGTAGGTTTGGAGTTCGGACTGACGGGCAAAAATGTGTCTTGTGTGGTGCGGAGCGCGAATCTATGGATCATCTATTTTTTATTTGCATGGTCACTAGGCAGATTTGGAGAACTCATGGACTTAAATTAAACATGTCAAGATGGTCTTCTATGGAGTGGACGACTATTGTGGAAGACATACGTAGTGCGAGAAGCTGGGGTGCGGGTTGGTTCAGTACCACTCGTATTAGACTTGCAGCAGCAGTTTGGCATGTTTGGAAGGAAAGGAACAACCGCATTTTTGATGGAGTCCCGACGTCTCTGCTGGGTATTCTTCATAATATAGATTATGATGTACATGGGATGGATTTCTGACACAGTGATAGCAGGGAGAGGTAATGATTTCCATTATTGAATAAATAATTACCTTTTCATATATATATATATATATATATATATATATATATATATATATATATATATATATATATATATATATATATATATATATATATATATATATATATATGTGGCAGATGACCTCTAGCCTAGTGGTTAAGAGAGATGCATGCGGCCCGAGTGGTCAGGAGTTCGAATCCCAGTGGGAGCGATTCCAGAAACAATTTACCTGGTTCCAAAATATATATATATATGTGTGTGTGTGTCCGATGCATATATGGAAATGTCCTTTTATTTTAAGAACCCTAATATTTTTAAGGTTAATGTTTACCAAAACATGGTGAAAAGAAAGAAGCTCTATTGGAGCTAGCTTGTCGATGATCCGGCTCGGGATTTGGCAGGTGCAATGAAAATTGACTTGCAGGGAGTCGGCATTTGGCTTCTTGATGAAAAGTGTTCAGGATGTTGTTGTCAAGGACAATCGAGATGGTGGTGTCGTGACACAGAAAAAACACAAAGGTGGATAAAAATATAGGAGAAAGGAAGCAGAAGATATAAAATTAGGTTTTATTTCTCAAAACTCATAATTATATTCTAATGCTTAATTCTCCACCCTATAAATTCAGAAATACATGTTATATAGGCTCCTATCTTGGTCCTCAAGATAAACTCAAATAAAATAAAACTAATACTATTCCAACTACTCAAATTTATGCCAAGCATAAAACCCAAATGCACACCCCAATAATCTAAAATTCATTCCAAATTCAGACTACGGTCAAGCAGGAATCAGCTAATATGGTCCTCCACCCATTTTTGGAGGCCTTTGACAAAATTGAGACAAAGACGAAACCGAGAGTAACAGTTAAACCAGGTTCATTGGCAGCATTCATTACAAACTACTAGCTAAATCTATTTAGTGTCATCATAAATTCATAATGAAGTCACTAGTCTCCATGTGAGTTAACTAGGCCTGGTTGAGTTAATTGGATTTACTTACCTGCTTTAGTTATATCTGTGTGTGGGAACTTACTAGTATCTTATTTGAACTTAACTAGTTTCTTGCAAATCTTTCTATCTATAGTAGGGAAAGGCTAATTTGCACTTAAATTCTAATTTTGTCACTTTAATACCTTGAACTATTTTTTTGAGCGAGTTACTACCTTGAACTTTCTTAGATTTGGCCCCACTGTCACATTCTTTCACATGACCATTAGGACTCTTTTGCCCTTTTATTTCAATTAAAAATACTCAATACAAATAATTATAAAAAAATTAAAAAGAAAGAAAAAGAAAAATGACAAACATTATTTTTCCCAGTTACCAATGATCCTAACCTTAACCCTAATCTCCCCAACCCACCACACTTGATGTTGCTGTCATCGTTGCCGTTACTCACATCTCCCCAACACACGCACACCATCACCACCACCACAACCAGTGAGACCCCCTTCCCTCGCGACACTGGGAAGGGGTGCAGGCGTTACCTTGAACTATTGTTTTTGAGCGAGCTAATACCTTGAACTTTCTTAGTTTTGGTCCCACTGTCGCATTCTTTCACATGACCATTTGGGACTCTTTTGTCCTTTTATTTCAATTAAAAATACTCACTAAAAATAATTATAAAAAAATAAAAAGAAAGAAAAAGAAAAATGACAAACATTATTTTCCCTAGTTACCAATGATCCTAACCTTAACCCTAATCTCACCAACCACCACACTTGATGATGCTGTCATCGTTGCCATTACTCGCATCCCTCCCAACACACACACACCATCACCACCACCACCATCAGTGAGACCCCCTTCCCTCACGACACTGGGAAGGGGTGCAGGCATTGGCAGAAAAAGAGGCTAGCGGCGGAAATGGGGGAGAAGCAGCAGGGTTCTTGATGGTAGTGTGGTTATGGAGGTTGAGAGTTGATTAGGGTTAGAGTTAAGAATAGATCAGATTAGTTAGTGAAAAATTGGTTATTTATGTATTTTAAGTTAAAATTTAATAAATAACCAATTCATAAGTTGTTAGGGTATTACGGTCTTCTTGTACTTACAATTAACTCTAAGTGCAAAAGAAGTGATACTAAAGGGTATTAGAGCAAAAAAAAGTTTAGTGGATCAATTTACCAATAAAATAAGTATAGTTTACTAAACAACCAAAATGGAAAGTTCAGGATATTTAAGTGCAACTGTCGTACGAATATTAAGGATCTACCATAAGAATATTAAAGAAGAAAAGCTCAACCATCTTACTTTTCTATCAATATTGAGGAAAATGCAAATACAACAAGAGGAAACTTGAGAGTGAGGTTCGCGGTATCGGAATTGGTTTTGGACCTTGCCTATAAGTATTGATAACGGTGTTTTGGAAGTTTCGACAGTTTCATATTGCAGTATCGAGTTCTTCATTTCAAAAATCCAAAAGTAATATAAAATATTTTAAAAATCTAGAAAAATATTTGATGACGTGCTCTTGCTAGTTAAATGTATAATATTCAAAATTGCTAAATCGTTCACATGCAAGAGATATAATTGTTTACTTGACTTCAAACATAGTACAACAACGATAAATAGTTTTGAAAGAAATTATATTAATATGGATAAATGTTATGAATTTATAGATATACAATTTCGACAATTGGTAATGGGTATAGTGTATCGATAAAGAATATCAACATACTATAACATTGTTGATATTCAACATAACCAAACTATTGTGTTTCAGCACAACCAAATGTTTGTGTTTCCACGCTATTCTTCTTTTCTTCTCTCTCTTTCCTTCAATTTTTATCTGTTGAATCGACCGGAAAAGGGACCCCCAAGACATCGGTATTGGCTAGTATCAACCGTTATTGGTAGCGGGCAGTAGCAGATAGGGACATACCAAAAACGATACGATAGAGAAGATACGTAAAGGTATCGGCCGATATTGCAAACTATGCTTGATAGTACGATGGTCATTCCACCTAACAAAGGTTAGTTCTTGATCATTCATTATTGTTTCCTCAAATGCGCCAAGTCGTATGGTGTGGAAGTTGGATAATTCTTCACCAGGAGATTTTTGATCACACATTTTCTAATAGTTAGTAGTTGTCTTCTGGCTTAAATTATAATGTAGATGACTGAGAAAATTTACATGTGTATTAGAGATGATCATTTCCAAAGTGACTCCTGTTTGCATACAATTTTTAGTGCCTGGATTCTTACTATAGTTTCATCGACTGTTCGATCAACTTCTTGAAAACTAAATTAGGTTAATATGCGTCTTGATCTTAAAACATGCAACCATTTGGTAGTGTAATATATCTGTGGCATGCTGAAGCAATGGACAGCTATAAACTTTTTAAAGTGTATGTTATAGATTATATCATATTTTAGGAAATGGATTTCTATAATTCACTGTAATATAGATTAATACTTTACTTTTCTCATTGCCTATACTTATTTTATACCGTTCACAGGGGAAAGTGTCACTTATATCAGCTAATGGTCTTCATCAATTGCATATCTTCATCTTTTTCTTGGCAGTCTTTCATGTTCTATACAGTGCTCTTACAATGGCCCTCGGAAGAGCTAAGGTTGGAGTTATCTTTGAATAGTTCAAATCAAACCACTTGCATTACACAATGCAGAATCCACTAGTTTTCTAGAAAGTAAAAATAAATACAAGAAAACCCGTGGATCATTGTGTAATACACTGCTCAATCCAGTCTTGCGCCTTACGAATCTCTCTTCTTTGTAGATCCGTCTATGGAAGGAGTGGGAAAAGGAGACTACATCTCTTGATTACGAATTCTCCAATGGTACTTTCTTTTATATTATTCCAACTTCTATGTTCTGTAACTTCAATTTTTATGGCTAGTAAAGGACAGAATCGGAAGAAACTAAGATACTCTTTAATGGAAACCAAGTTTGTGATTCATATTGTTCATCATGTTGTCCCTGTTAAGATAAAGGCTCTACTCAAGTGGGATCCCTTTATTGAGATGGGTATATATATATATATATATATATATATATATATATATTTTGGAATAAGGGTGAATTTATTCCTCGCATATAGCGGAAAAGGTATTACAATACATAATATCACAACTTCCCGAACCCCCAAACTATAGTATTAGGGGGCCATTACTGATACATCGAATTCTATGCTATGTAGAATTCCAATAGGGGGGTAGTCAAGCCCTCGAAAATACGTCTGTTCCGCTCCTTCCAGATGTGCCAAACAGACGCGGCGAGACGAACTCTGGCTCTTCTAGCCCACCCTGGATCCCTGCCGCTGTGGTCTCGGATCCAGCTGAGGATGCTCCGGATGTCTCTATCCGTCCCAACTCCTCCTCTCAGCTGCGAACACTGCTCGATCCAAATGTGCCAGGACACCGGGCATACAAAGAAGATATGCCCCATAGATTCATCCTCATTACATAGCACACATTTGGCGTCCGGAATCTGCATCCCAAACCTGAGGAGTCTGTCTCTCGTCATCAGTCTACCTCGAAGGAGTCGGTAAGCACATAATTGCATTTTTCGTGCACCCCCCTTGCCTCAAATGAAGTCCACCTCTTCAGCCCGGTCATGGTGGGACCGAACCAGGTCGTAGCAGCTACGGAAACAGAATAGACCTGATCCGCCTCCCGTACCTAGGCCGGCCCAGCTCCAAGAATCCGCCTGCTGGCTCTTGTCAATAGTAACTAGTCGGATCTCCTCGGCAAGCTGAGTAGTATAAGTATATCCTTCTGGCCTCCAAACTCCATCTCTGATGATCCGACTGCAAGTGAGTCCCCTGCCCACTTCTCTGTCTAGCTGACCTCCCAATATCTCGAGTAAGGATCTGGAACCCACCCAAGGATCAAGCCATAGGTCAGTCGTCGTCCCATCCTTTATGGTCCTGCAGATAGCGGTCTGAAGCACCGGTCGACATCTCAGGATGGCCTTAAATATGACCGAGAAATTGTTGTCTATCCTACAGGCCCAGAAGTTATTCCTTCTAAGGTATCTATTCGCCATCCATTCCGCCCAGAGTGACCCCCCCTTGATGAATCTCCAGGCCATCTTCACGCAGGCTGCCTTCCGGACCGCATGAAGGGTCCTCAACCCCACTCTACCTTCCTCCCGATGGCGGCATAACTGGTCTCAGGAGATCGCATGCATCCCTCCCCTCCAGATGAAGTCAGCACAAATGGCCTCCATTTTCCGAATAGTAGCCGTAGGGATCTGGATAGACTGGAACCAGAACATCATGATACCCGCAATAACTGACCGCACCAACTCAATCCGTCCGCCAAACGATAGACCCGCAGCTTGCCAGCCTTCCACTCTCCTCTGAGCAAAATCCACCAAGCTGTGGCAATCCTGCTCTCTGGCATAGTTGACCGTCAGCGGGACCCCCAGATATTTCACTGGGAGCTCACCTCTGTCCACGCCCAAGGCGAAGGCCCTCTCCTCCTGCTGTGTACACCGGGAGCTGAAATATACTCTGCTTTTCTCCCTGTTTAACTGGAGCCCAGATAACCACCCGAACTCCTCCATGATGTCAGAGAGCGCTCTCATTTCCCGCAAGGTAGGCTGGAGAAGCACCAATAAGTCGTCAGCATAGATCAAGTGGGATACAACCGGACTCACCAAGCGGAAAAGGGGGACGAGCCTCTTGCTATGCACTGCCATATCCATCAAACATGTAAAGTACTCCATCACCAGGGTAAAAAGGTACGGAGAGAGTGGATCACCCTGCCTCAACCCTCTGTTGCTCCTGAAGTAGCCGTGCGGCGTGCCCTGGATGAGGACTGAGAAAGTAGGGGAGCAGATGCACTCCCTCACCCTCTCAACCCATCTCTCGTCGAACCCCATAACAAGCATCAAGTGACACAGGAAGTTCCGGTTGACGGTATCATAGGCTTTCCGGAGGTCAAGTTTCACACAAGCCTTCATCCCCCCAGGTTTGCTGAACTCCCTCACCATCTCATGAGCTAGTAGGCTGTGCTCCGCTATCGACCGGCCCTTGATGAATGCTGCTTGGTTCCGGGACACCAATCCCTGCATAATCACCTCCATACGTCTGCACATAAGGTGAGTGATAATCTTGTAAAGAAAATTACAGCAAACAATAGGTCGAAAGTCGGCAAGTGAGGTCGTTCCCTCCTTCTTAGGGACCAGCGTCAAGAATGTGTGGTTCATCTCCTTCAGGAGCTTGCCCGTCACAAAGAACTCCTGAACCGCCGCCAGAACCGGGGCCTTAAGTACCCCCCAGTGTCTCTTAAAGAACCCTGAAGAGAAGCCATCAGGCCCGGGAGCTTTATTGGGATTGGCCTTCATCACAATGTCTTCCACCTCCTCCATCCTCACAGGCGCCAAGAGCATACTATTCCCATGACGGGTCACCAGTCTCTTCGTGACAAGGGCTGGAAACGTGCTAGTATAGTCCGTCTGCTGATATAAGTCAGTGTAAAATCTGACGGCCTCCTCCTGAATCTCCACCGGATCCCCAACAAGGCGACCCTCAGCATTCAGAAGTCTGGGGATACTGTTCCGGTGCTGACGGGTGTGGATCACATCGTAGAAGAATTTGGTGCAGCGATCTCCATCTTTGAGCCAGGTACATTTGGCCCTCTAAGCCGCACTAATCTCCTCCTGCAGTCTCATGGTGCTAATCTCCTCGATCAAGGTCTTCTCCTTAGCCGCCAGCGCCCCGTTCATAATGTAAGCTTGGAGTGCCACCTGGATGTCCCGAAGCTCGGCTTCCTTATCTGCCAGAGAGGTCCGTGGTCTCGTCTTCACCCATCCCCTGATGGCCCGCTTGAGCTGCTTTAGTTTGTGAACCATGCGGAACTGAGCCGTGCCTTCCGGGAAGTGTTGCATCTCTCCCGTAACCGCCTCCTCATATCCCGCCGACAAGTACCAGCTGTTGTTATACCGAAATGGCCTCGCCCTCTGAATGGGTCTCTCACAGAGGCCAACCCGGATAGGAGAATGATCGCTAGTACCCGCCGCAAGGCCTTCCGCCACCGAGTTCGGGAAGCACCTGAACCACTCACTATTGCCCAAGGTCCGATCCAGCTGACAAGCAATCCGGTTGTGGGTAGCCTTATTGTGTCAGGTCCATATATGTCCAGCTCGCTCCAGCCCTCGCATCCCTGACCTAAGCAGACACCTCTGGAAGTCATATAAGATCGGATCCGGAACAGGTCGACCCCCCACCTTCTCTTGACGGAGCAGCATAGCGTTGAAGTCCCCCATGACGAGCAGGGGAAGATGCAAGTTGTCCGCCAGAAGACCCAGGTGCACAATATCCTCCCATAAAGCCTCCCGGAGTCTCCGATCATTGTGCCCATACACAGCACCCAGGATGAAACGAAACCCCCCTTTGTTCTCAAAGGTGATGCCGATGAGTTGTTCTGATTTGTGGATCTGCACCCCGTTCCAGCTACCTTTGTTCCACCTAACCCAGATCCTTGCCATATCACAAAGATCTAAGTTATGAATATGGTCCCAGTCTGCCGGAGTCCTACGCGAGAGCATAGCGGCCCCTCTAATCTTCGTCTCCAGCAGGATAGCAATGTCACACGACTCTCTTCTCAGAACCCCTACAATCTCCCTCCATCGTCCAATGGAACACCCCTCCTAATGTTCCATGCTAGGACCGACATCTAATTAATAGAGGAGGGGTCCCTCTGGAACTCGTCTGGATCGACACTCGAGGGAAGTGCCTCATCCGCCTTATCAATGACTGCATCTACCATGGAGGACGGGGCAAGATGAGCCTGGATCCTGCTAAGAGTAAGAGTCCAGTCAGGATTGTCTTCAGACTGGTCGTCCATATCCCTCGCCTGAGGGATATCCTCCCGTGTAGCCGGGGCATGTCTTTTCCTGCTGCTGTAGACCTGGATCGTCTGGGATGTCTCCGTCACCCTCTTACTGCTACCAGCCTCGCTCATACCCCTGGTCACGATGGTCCTCTGTGGCCTGAACGGGACCAACGCCCCCTGCGTGCTCTTCTGTCTCCTCGGTGATCCTGACTCCAGCCGCCTATCAACCTCCATCCCTGTGTCCTCCTCCATATGTCTGACTGGCTCCGTCTCCCCAGGCAAGTGACTGGGTGCCGACGCCGTCTCAGGTGCTTCCGTCCGAGCCACCTGTGGCCTGGTAGTCTCATTCCCCTTATATTTGCACACACTGGTAGTGTGCCCAAAGCACTCACAGCAAGAACACATGGGGGGGACCCAATCATACTCCACCGCCTGTGTCAGTACCTCTCCTGACGGTACCTGATACTCAAGCATACTCGGCAGCTCCGAGCCTGCCTTGATCTCCACGAAGACCCTAGCATACATCAGTCTTGTGCGAAAAGTGGTGGCCTCGTCAGCTTTGATCGGATTTCCCACAAGACTGGCAAGTCTCATGAGCAGCGGGATACTCCAATACTGTACAGGGAACTCAGGGAATCAGACCCAGATGGGAATGGCGTTCAGCACCTCCTTCTCACACCGTAGCTCCGGCGTCCACTCCTTCAGGATGATTAGCCGCCCATCAAATGACCAAGGCCCTCCCTGTAAGATCCTGGACACATCCTCCGCTAACCCAAATTTGACATAATAGAACCCGTTCTCCCGAGAGAAGAATTCCATGCTACCTTTGGGTCTCCAGACCCGCTCCGCATAGCCCCGAATTTGACCATAGAACGGTTTGTTCCCTAACACATAAAGCACCAGAGTGTTCTTCCAGAATTCGGACACCACCGCTATTTCTTCAGCAGGAAAGTACGCCCGGAGCCCTCCTCCAACTGACATCGGTGGAACAAACTCCATCGACATCGGGCTTTTCGCCACCACCGGCGTGCAAACTTCTTTCCATGACCGAGGCCTCTGCTCCTCAACGTGCGTCCTGGTCGGGGGATTCACAGGACTCTGGCCTGTCCTTCTGGTATCAGTCGCAATACACTTAGCCTTCTCGGCCGCCGTCGCCTTTGGCCTCCAGCCCGAAACAGATCGCACCATGCCTCCCCCACGGCGCCGGGAATCCATATCGCCGATCAAGGGTCGTTTTTCATGATTTCCTGGCCCCGCCCTTCCCGAAACTTGGGACTGTGCCCTCTCCGACCTCCAGTCCGTCGTCTCGTCACGGTCTGCCAACCGGCATCTCCGGTGTAGTCCCCTCCAGAGCCGAACTCGAAAACGGGAGCCTCTCCTCCGGAGGTGCCGCCGACGCCTCCGCCCGACCCCCCCCCCCCCCCCCGCCGGGAGAGCCGCCGCTGCCACCCGTCCCCTCCCCCCCCCCGTGTGGGAGGATCCCGCCGCCGCCGCCCGGCTGAGGGCCGCTGCCCCCGCTGCCACCCGACCCCCCCCCCCGCCTGGGAGGGGCCCGCCGCCGCCCACTGGCCGAGGGTCGCCGCCCCCGCTGCCACCCGACCCCCCCCTCCCGCCTAGGGGGGTCCCGTCGCCGCCTCCCGACCCCCCCCCCCCCCCCGCGTGGGGGGGTCCCGCTTTTGCTGCCGCCTGGTCCGCCCAGGGGTCTGCCGCCCCCTCCCGCACCTCCCTGCCGGCGAGGCCCCATCCCCGCAAGCGGATCGGGGGGTCGGGGGGGGGGGGGGGAGGCCTGCACTTCGGAAACCCTAGGGTCGCCCGCTCCCGAATCACCTCCAGCCATTTTTTATGTATTATATATATATATATATATATATATATATATATATATATATATATATATATATATATATATACCCATCTCAATAAGGGGATCCCACTTGAGTATAGCCTTTATCTTAACAGGGACTATATATATATATATATATATATATATATATATATATATCAAACGATGGCTGGAGCGGGCGATCGAGTTCCCGAACTAGGGTTTCCCCGTGGGCTGCCTCCACGGCCGCCGGACCCCTTGGCCGGCGGCGGGCGGGCTTCGGCCTCGAAGGGCGGCCCCCCTCCCGGCGTTGGAGGGGGGCGGGAGCCAGATCCGGGGGGTCGGACGGACCCCCCCATGCGCGCGCGCGGCGGCTCCCCCCAAGGCGGCCGGGGGGGAGCACAGGAGGGGGGTCGGGGGGACCCCCCTGTGGTGGCGACGTTCCTCCCAGGCGGCCGGGGGAGGGGTCGGGCTCTACGGGGAGGGGGTTGGGTGTCCACCACTCCGGGACTCCCTTGGATCTAAACTTCGAATTCGGAGCAGGGTCCGGATCTCTTGGGAGTCAAACAGAGGGAGGTGGATGGACGACGGTTACGCGCCGTCGTGTGGCAAAGACCGGGGGAAAGTCGGGTGGCGGACAGGGTCAGGTTCGGGATCGTCATCCCGAAAATCGTCAGAACGGGTCTGGGTCTCGGCCTAGCCGCGGTCCGGGGGTGTCTGCTGGGCGATCGGTTGGTTGGCGGCCTAAGGCGACCGCGACGGCAAAGGGGAAGAGTAAGGTAGTGGATCTGGATGTACAGGGTCCTGGGACTTCTCGCCCGGTGATTGTCCCAAGGCCTATTGGGACGCCCCCACGACCTGCTGGACGGTCCTGGGCCGAGATCTGCAAACCGGTGGGGCCGAAATCCTCCACATCGATGGAGTACGTCCCGCCGCTCAAGGTAGGGAGGGGTTTCCTGGCTGTGTTTCCTGCGGAGGAGATCCAGCAGGTGACAGCTTACTGGGAGAATACCCTCGTCCTGTATGTCTTGGGCAACAAGCCTTTTTACGGGTAGATCCGGGGCTATGCAGCGCGTGTCTGGAAGCCTAAGGGGAGTATGGAGTTCTATGCTCGTGAGAACGGCTTCTATTATGTGAAGTTCGGGCTGGCGGAGGATGTCGCTAGGATCCTCCAAGGCGGCCCCTGGACGTTCGACGGCAGACTGATCATTCTCAAGGAATGGGCTCCGGAGCTACGATGCGAGAGGGAATTTCTAAATGCCATCCCAGTATGGATTCGATTCCCCGAGTTCCCGGTTGGATTTTGGAGCATTCCCATGTTGATGCGACTTGCAAGTCTGGTGGGCACCCCGATCAAGGCAGATGAAGCTACTACCTTTCAGACGCAGTTGATGTACGCGAAGATTTTTGTGGAGATTCAGGCGGGGGGAGCTCCCGAAGATGGTGGAGTATGAGCTCCCTTCTGGGGAGGTGCTTACCCAGAAGGTGGAGTATGAATGGGTTCCGCCTACCTGTTCACGCTGTTCCTGTTTCGGGCATCTGTCCAGTGCTTGCTTAGAGGCTGGCCCTCCAATGGAGCCTTGTATTCCTCCTCATGAGGTCCCCGAAGCCCCTGTGACATGGATTTCAGAGATGATAGCGGAGTGGAGGTCGTGGAGGGGGAGGTTACTAATCAGGGGAGTGATGGCGGTTTGAGCCTCGTTGTATCTACTCAACTTGCTCCAACGTGTGGGGTGGTGTCCACTGGCCAGGGGCCGAGTAGTATAGTTACCAGAAGCATCGTTGCGACGGAGACTGAGGCACGTGGGGAGGGCGGTTCGACTGGAGGACAGGTTTACTGTAGGAAGAGACGTGCTGTCGGCCTGCTGCGTGATGGCCCCTCCATGATGGAGGGACGTACCACAGACAGAGAGGAGGCGGTGTGTGTTGACAATCCTACCTGGGCGTTGATGCTATCTCAGGCTATTCCCCAACAGACGGCTCCGACTGGGATGGATGAGGATTCTTTAGCGACGGATGCGACACCTTCCCCAGGTGCCGTTCCGGGAGTTTCTCAGGGGGCTCCCACCTCTCATTAATTAATGGCCATTATCGCATGGAATGTGAAGGGGGCGTGTTCGCTAGGGAGGTGGAGAGAGATTTGTGGGGTGCTCCACAGAGAGAGATGTGACATTTCTGTTATCTTAGAGCCCAAGATCAAAGGTGGGAAGACTCTTACTCGACGGACCCCTTCTCATTGGGCCCAATTGCACAACCAGGCTCTTTGTGACATGGCTAGGATTTGGGTTCGCTGGAACCTGAAGAGTTGGGATGGTGACTTGCTCCTGCTGACGGAGCAGCTGATTGCGATCTCCTTCGTGAACAAGGGTGGCTTCCGGTTCTTGCTGGGGGATGTCTACGGCCACAATGACAGAAGGCGACGGGAGTCCCTATGGAGCGACATCTCCCGTATCTCATATGTTGCTGACTCGTCGTGCCTTCCTCTTCTCTTGATCGGGGACTTCAATGCCCTTCTGCACCAAGGGGAAAAGCTGGGTGGCCGTCCGGTCCCTGATTCTATCCTATATGATTTCCAGAGATGCCTCCTGCTTGCGGGGCTTCGGTGGTTGTCTCGCTCAGGCTGCATCTGCATCTGGACCTGGCACAACAAAGCAACTCATAATAGGGTTGCTTGTCAGCTTGATCGAGCCCTGGGTAATGGGGAGTGGTTCCGTCACTTCCCCACCACTCCAGCTGAGGGTCTAGCTGCTGGGATGAGCGATCATTCCCCCATCAGGGTTGGCTTTTCTATTCGGTCTCTTGGGAAGTCCCGCCCGTTCAGGTACAACAACAGTTGGTATCTCTCGGAGGGCTACCTAGAGGCTGTCGCTGAGGGGCTCACTAGTAGTTAGGAGGGGACGGCTTAATTCCGTTTGGTTCGTCGTCTCAAGGCCACGAAGAGAGCCCTTAGGAGTTGGGTGAAGGGGCTGCCCAAGTCCACCTTAGAAGACAAGGAGGAGGAGTTGCGGACCTTACAGCAGGATATGCAGGCTGACATGCTGAATGGGGACCTGGCGGCCAGAGAAAAGGAACTGATCGGAGAGGTCAACATCCTGAGACTGCAGAAGGAGATTAGCTCGGCCCAGCGAGCCAAATGTTCCTAGCTGAAGGATGGCGACCGGTGCTCCAAGTTCTTCTATGATGTGATCCGGGCAAGACAGAATAGGAATCACATCTCCCAGCTACTTGATGCAGATGGCACTCTGGTGGGGACGCCGGCTGAGATCCAGGGCGAGGCTGTCAGGTACTACTCTGAGTTATATTTCCAGACTGACTACCTATCCGTGTTCCCAGAGGTTGTGACGAAGAGATTGGTGACTCCATTTGGAAATAGCATCCTGCTAGCACCTGTTACTTTGGAGGAGGTGGAGTCTATTGTCAAGGGGGCGAACCCCAACAAGGCTCCTGGTTCGGATGGCTTCAGCAGTGGTTTCTTCAAACGCCATTGGGACATTCTAAAGCATCAGGTAGTGGAGGTGGTTCAGAAATTCTTCACCAAAGGGAAGCTCTTGAAGGAACTGAATCACACTTTCCTGACCTTGGTGCCGAAGAAGGAGGGAGCGACTGCACTGGCAGATTTTCGTCCTATTGCGTGTTGTAATTATCTTTATAAGATAATTACGCACCTTATGTGCCGGCGGATGGAGGGAATCATGCAAGACTTGGTATCTCCGAATCAGGCTGCATTCATCAAGGGGAGGTCGATCGCTGAGCACAGCCTCCTGTCTCATGAGATGGTGAGGGGATTTAGCAAACCCGGAGGGGAGAAGGCTTGTGTTAAACTGGATTTGAGGAAGGCGTATGACATGGTCAATCGGGACTTCCTCTGTCATCTGATGACCGCCATAGGATTCGCAGAGCACTGGGTCGCGTTGATTCGGGAGTGCATTACATCCCCTACTTTTTCTGTTCTCATCCAGGGTGTTCCGTATGGGTACTTCCAGAGCAACCGTGGGCTTCGGCAAGGTGACCCACTGTCCCCTTACCTGTTCACACTTGTTATGGAATACTTTACTTGCTTGATGGATCTGGCAGTGCACCGTGGACGGTTGGTTCCTCTGTTTCGGAGGATGGACCCCCCAGTTACTCATCTTATATATGCGGATGATCTGCAAGTTTTCATCCAGCCTTCGACGGAGGGGTTGCTGACGCTTGCGACTATCATGGAAGATTTGAAGTCCGTTTCGGGTCTCCAGATGAACAAGGATAAGAGTAGGGTCTACTTCAGCTCCCTGTGTACCCGGAAGGAGGAGCGGACTGATGTGTTGGGTATCGCGAGGAGTGATCTTCCGGTGCGCTACTTAGGAGTGTCTCTCACTGTCAACTATGCGCGGGATCAGGACTGCCATAGTCTGGTAGAGTATGTCCAGAGGAGAGTAGAAGGGTGGCAAGCAGCAGGTCTGTCATTTGGCGGTCGCATTGAGCTGGTCAGATCGGTGATATCGGCTGTGGCCCATTTTTGGCTGCAGTCCATCCTCCTACATGTGGCCACTATCCGACGGGTGGAGCGGCTATGTGCCAATTTCATTTGGAGGGGAGGTATGCATGCGATCTCCTGGGACCAGCTCTGTCGTCCCAGGAAGGAGGGAGGAGTGGGACTTAGACCGTTGCTGGAGGTTAGAGAGGCTTCTGCGCTTAAGCTGGCCTGGAAATTCATCAGCGGGGGATCTCTCTGGGCGGACTGGATGCACAGCAGATACGTGAAGCAGGGCAATTTTTGGACGTGTCCTACTGACAACAACCATTCAGTCACATTCAAGACTGTCCTGCGACACAGGGGGGTGCTCAAGTCTGCCATTCGGTGGGTCATGAGGGACGGGTCGAGTACGGACCTCTGGCGGGATCCTTGGATAGATCGGCGTTCGCTGTTGGACATCAGAGGAGCCCCGACTCATCAGGAGGACAGGCGTGGTATGACGTGCAGTCGCATCATACGTAATGGGGAGTGGAGGCCGGACTCTTATCGATTCACTGAGGAGCTGGCTGGGAGCATTTTGTCTGCTGTCATTGATCCGTCTTTGCCTGCGGATCGGTGGATTTGGGAGCCGACTGGAGCTTCTACAGGGACTGGGGAGTTCCAATTCCGTAGCTGCTACAACCTCATCCGGCAAGCCTTCCCGCTGAGTCCTGATTACGAGTTCGTTTGGTTCAAGGGTCTGGCCAGGAAGATGCAGTTGTGTGTTTACAAGCTGCTACTGGGCCGCCTCTTGACTAGAGATCTCCTGAGTTCGTTTGGAGTGCCGGTTCCGGATCCCAAGTGTGTGCTTTGCGGTTTGGAGCCTGAATCTATAAAGCATATCTTCTTCGAGTGCACTCTGGCATGGCAGATCTGGGCGGAGCAGAGCCGTGTATTGGGAGTGTGCGCCTCCGAAAAATGTATTGGGGACATCATCACGGTGATCCGAGATAGCAGGGGTAGGGGGCAGGACTGGTTCCGAACAGCCAGAGTTCGTCTGGCTGCTTCGGTTTGGCATGTATGGCGGGAGCGAAACCGTCGGATCTTTGAGAGGCTGGTCACCCCTCCAGTTGGCATTCTCCATAACATCGAGTTTGATGTAAATGATATAGAGAATTGATGAGCGATGAGTGGGAGTCCCACTCTGGCTGTATGTTGTATGATTATGGTTTTTCATTTGGAATAAAATTCACCTTTTTCCAAATATATATATATATATATATATATATATATATATATATATATATATATATATGTTGAGGATTTATAAGATAATTACGCACCTTATGTGCCGACGGATGGAGAGAATCATGCAGGACTTGGTTTCTCCGAACCAGGCTGCGTTCATCAAGGGGCGGTTGATTGCAGAGCATAGCCTCCTGGCACATGAGATGGTGAGGGGATTCAGCAGACCTGGTGGGGAGAAAGCTTGTGTTAAACTGGACCTGAGGAAGGCGTATGACATGGTCAATCGTGACTTCCTCTGCCATCTGATGACTGCCATGGGATTCGCGGATCACTGGGTTGAGTTGATCAGGGAGTGCATCACGTCCCTTACTTTCTCAGTTCTCATCCAGGGCATTCCTTATGTGTACTTCCAGAGCAACCGTGGGCTTAGGCAAGGTGACCCATTGTCCCCTTACATGTTCACGCTTGTGATGGAATACTTTACTTGTTTGATGGACCTGGCAGTGCACCGTGGACGGCTGGTGCCTCTGTTTCGGAGGATGGACCCTCCAGTTACCCACCTTATATATGCTGATGATCTACTGGTCTTCATCCAGCCTTCGACGATGGGGTTGCAGACGCTTGCGGGTATTATGGAAGATTTGAAGTCCTTCTCGGGTCTCCAGCTAAACAGGGATAAGAGTCGGGTCTACTTCAGTTCCCGGTGTTCCCAGAAGGAGGAGCGGGCTGATGTCCTGGGTATCGCGAGGAGTGATCTTCCGGTGCGTTATTTAGGAGTGCCCCTCACAGTCAATTATGCGCGGGATCAGGACTGCCAGGGCCTGGTAGAATATGTCCAGCGGAGAGTAGAAGGCTGGCAAGCCGCCGGTCTGTCTTTTGGCGGACGCATAGAGCTGATCAGATCTGTGATCTCGGCTGTGGCCCATTTTTGGCTACAGTCCATCCTCCTCCCGGTGGCCACTATTCGACGAGTAGAGCGTCTATGTGCTGATTTCCTTTGGAGGGGGTATGCATGCGATCTCGTGGGAGCAGCTCTGTCGTCCCAGGAAGGAGGGAGGTGTGGGGCTCAGGCCGTTGCTGGAGATCAGGGAGGCCTCTGCGCTCAAGCTGGCCTGGAGATTCATTAGCGGGGGGTCTCTCTGGGCGGACTGGATGCACAGCAGATACGTGAAGCAGGGCAATTTTTGGACGTGTTCTCCTGATAACAACCATTCTGTCACGTTCAAGACTGTCCTGAGACACAGGGGTGTGCTCAAGTCTGCTATCCGGAGGGTCATGAAGGATGGGTCGGGTACGGACCTCTGGCGGGAACCTTGGATAGATCGGCGTTCGTTACTAGACATCAAGGGATCCCCGATTCACAGGAGGACAGGCGAGGTCTGACGTGTAGTCGGATCTTACGAGATGGAGCGTGGAGGCCGGAATCTTATCGGTACACTGAGGAGCTGGGAGGGTTCATTATGTCTACAGTCATTGATCTGGCTTTGCCTGCGGATCGGTGGATTTGGGTGCTGACTGGAGCATCTTCGGGCTCGGGGGAGTTCCAGTTCCGTAGTTGCTACAATCATATCCGGCACACTTTTCCTCTGAGTTCTGATTACGAATTCGTCTGGTGTAAGGGTCTGGCCAGGAAGATGCAGTTGTGTGTTTACAAGCTTCTTCTGAGTCGCCTATTGACGAGGGATCGCCTGAGTTCTTTTGGAGTGCCAGTGCCGGACCCCAAATGTGTGCTTTGCTGTTTGGAGCTTGAGTCTATTAGACATCTTTTTCGAGTGCACTCTGGCATGGCAGATATGGTCGGAGCAGAGCCGGGTATTGGGAGTGTGCGCCTCTGGTAAATACATTGGGGACATCATCTCGGTGATACGAGATAGCAGGGGTCGAGGTCAGGACTGGTTCCGTACAGCCAGAGTTCGTCTGGCGGCTTCGGTTTGGCATGTTTGGCGGGAGCGAAACCGCCGGATCTTTGAGGGTCTAGTCACACCTCCGGTTGGCATTCTCCATAACATTGAGTTTGATGTAAACGCTATGGAGAATGGATGAGTGTCGAGTGGGAGTCCCACTCAGATTGTATGTTGTATGATTATGGCTTTTCATTTGGAATAAAATTTACCTTTTTCCAAATATATATATATATATATATATATATATATATATATATATATATATGTTGAGGAAGTGCTTCCTCATACTACTCTAGTCGATGTGGAAATAAACTATATATATCATGCATGCCATACTTGGTAAATAAAATAGAAAATCTAATTGAAGCCAACAATTTACCAAACAAATCACCATTCTGATATTCAAAATGAGTTTTTATGCAGTGCAAATCTTGTTAGTAATTGCCTCTTGTACAAAATGACAATCCACCTAAATGTATTTGGTTCGGATTGCATACAATTAAAGTGGCAGCATGGTTATCACAAACAATAGTTAGTGGCTTGTGTAGTGAACTCCAAGGTTTTCCATTAGGGTCCTCATTTACATCATCTCACAGACAACCATGTTAATTGTGCTCCTTTTTTCACTTGACCTTGCTACCATAGTTTGTTTCTTGCACCTCCACATAGCATGATTTTCACTGACATAGGGGGAATAACCAGAAGTGACCTCCTATCATTCATTATGCGACAATCTTTGATCTCACATTATTAGCATCATAATAAGTCTCGGTGTCAAGATGTCCATTGCACCTATATAAAAGTCCTTTTCCAGTGGACCCTTTCACATAAGTCAATATTCTTAATGCTTCCTTTTACTGAGGTTGCTTCAGACTCTCCATTATTTGACCACAAAAGAAGAAAATATCATATTAAGTAATGGTTAGGTAAATAAGCATACCCACAAGATTTATATACAAGGACATCAATATCCTCATCATTATCTAGGCCACAAGTCAAGATTTTGATCAATAGGAGTGTAGAGGATATTTTAGCTATTCTACAGTTGTATGGTTCTGTAGCATTAGTGTTTGCTTTTATACAACTTTGGAAAAACAATAGGAAGGGGGAGTCTGCCTTGCCTATCTATTTGTAACATTTCATTTCCATGTTAATAAAGTCACTTAAGTTTTGCCAACTTGCCAACATGATTTCAGAGCCAAACCCTAGTTCTCCTACCTTTACCAAAACCTAGCATCCATCATTCTAAAATCTCCATATCCTTCCTCCCCAAAATCCTAAATCCTAACCCCTAGTCACCATATATTCTCCACTTGGAAACCCAAGCCACCGCCATCCCTACCAACAATCATCTCTCCACTTGGAAACCATAGTTGCTGTCATCCCTACCAAAGCCTTAACCCTAATCTGCCGCTACCACTCAACGATGTCTTACTCCGATCTCCGATCCCCTTCTCGAGATTGATCTTCAGTCCAGAGAGGAATCGATCCACTTAGTCTTCAGTCCAGATCAGAATCGCCTGAACCATCTCTGTTCTTGTTTTCTCAAATTATTAGCTGGCTATAGATCTCGTCTTCGGTCTCCCTCTCGTCCATTGACAATGACTCCATTGAGGTCCCTGTCCAGTTAGAGTGCTTCTTCTCAACTCCTAGCTACATATTTCTTCCTCTTACCAAGTTCTTATACTATAATCCAGTTATCTTCTCTGATCACGAGGACTGACTTGTCGAGAGATCTCTTCTCGTCAATATCAGTCTTTTCTCTTCTTCACAGTCGACGTCAATGGCGAACACCGCATCTCATGTGAACTCTGGCCATCCTCTAGTTTGGGAGTGGTCGAACTCTGTTCTATCCAAGTTCGGATGACTTTTTTGCAATGACAAGCTTATCTAATGCTCTGGCCATCCTCGTGGTCGATCTCTGTTCTCCGCATGTTGCTTTCCCTCTCTCTATATGAATGTGTTCAGGACAAGTGTCGGTCATCTTGGTATTTTCTTAGTGATTTCCTTGTTTTTGGGTTCTAATGAGCTAAGAATCTCTAATTACTTCCCAAATATTTACATACTATCACAATGAGTCCGTACTCGGAGAGTGGGTATACACCAACTCGGTTTCCTACATGCAACTATATCTTACTTGGCTACATATTTGGCATTCAACTTGGTTGTAATTATCTTGGTTGGTACTCCACTACTTGTTATGATGATCTTGATTACGACAACGATGGCATCTATATAGGGTGATATTCTACTACTTCTTTGCTCAAGGGTCTCGTCTCTTAGTGCATTGGTACCACTCATTTCTATTTGAGTTAATTGTCCAAATGGTGCCTGAGTAATGTTGTGGTCGCCATTTGGTGGTTGGACTTTTTTTTGGTTAATTTGGTACCTAAATTTTGCATTTTGATTTAAAGAGTGCCTGAACTAGGTTCCGTTGGTGCTTTTAGATAAAAACTGTTAAAAGAGTACGTAAACTAGGTTCCGTTGGTCTATGGTACCGGGTTCGAGGCTATGTGAACTTTGTGGAGGACGAAGCGGCTACAGATGGCCTCGTTGTAGTAGACGTTGATGTGCTCTGTCACATCCCGATTCTGCAGAACCGATTGTCCTGGCTAGGACGTGATGTCGTGCGAGCCTAAGTTGCGCTCGCACAAGGCGAATACCGAAACGGCCGATGATCAGCTAAATAACAGAATCATACAGAAGTCCTAAGCATAAATATTGAATCAACATAATGATATATACAAATAATGCTCTTTATTGATATTGAATAGAAGATTACAAGGACGTTAAGCCAAGATTATAATCACTCAAATCTCTCTGTCTCTCATCTCTCAATTACAATAAGATCATGCCCTGAGGCTTATAGCTTGAGAACGATTACAACAAACGATGTTACATTATATCCCGTCTAAGTGAAGACTGCAACGTGGGACACAGCCTCAAAACACTAAGGAAACTCCATGCCTCGGCGCGACCAAGCGAGCTCCGCCTTGAACGAGTTATTCCATGCATCTTGCAAGCAAACTAGTGAGGTAACAGTACATAAATGCGTTGATGGGTAGGTCTCTCGTCTACCCATAGGAAACCAATACGTTATTTTAGTGAGTGTGCACTATGATTTTAGTGGTCTTTCTAATCTTGCCTTAGGATCAGTTTAATGGCATAACACCTAAGCATACTTGTGTCGCAGGAATCATAACTGTGTTGTGCAACAACTACTTACCCATACTTACCGTCCGACCTTCCCTGTTCCAAAAAACAACACATTTTATAACATCAAGGTCTAGTATCATGCTATCGAAACATGATATCACATATTGCATCGTAATGCGTAACTTTGCATAAGACAAATCTTAGGCTTAATAGTTGCCTTGCGTTCCATGCATCCACTTCCTGACTCAATCTAACGACATGTACAAGGATTTTCGTTAGTACGCTGAATCAATCTATATGAAGGTCACTAGCGACACGCCATCTTAGACACAGCTAGAATAAACCGAGATCCTTGCAGCGCGGGTAGCTAGCCCTGCTACATGTTTCCGAATCTCCCGTTGCTTTAACCAGCTCAGCTATCCCTTGTTCCTCCTAAGTCGACACGACTCCGGTACCCCGACGATTCGTTCGAGGAATTAAAACCTTGTACATAAGTTGTTCATTACCACACACCTACAAGAACATCTAGACTCAATGTAAATGCATGGCCTAACTGACATCATCATCTACAACATTGCTACTCAGCATAATCCGTACATCTCATCTTTACTATCAATATGCTATGAGCCATCGCTTGCCTCTAAACTTCCCAGACTAGGATAAAGCCTTGGCGACCAAAGGATCCCAACATCCTTTCATGTTCTTACCTCTGAATTCAGGAACGACTATTTGATAGCCTTCTAGCCCAACTAAATAAATCATATATTACGAAGTGCCCCAAACAATGTCATACTCTATATGACAAACATTGCAACCATGTGAACGTTTACGCGATGACCGTAAGACGATAACTATATAATAGCATAGAAAACTACTCCTTCCCACAATTCGTGAAATCGATAGGGCGAGTGCCAATTTGAAAACGCGGTGATATACAACCTAGAAGCAAGTTTAATTCCATGTTCTATACAAATTGACTACAAATGGGATTTTTTTTAGCTATGTGGGTTCAACACTTATATTAGCATGCAACAATTTACTTCATATCAAACAAGCATCTGGCATCATTTTATTAAGTGTGAAGGCAAAACAGAGATGACTTCATCGAAGCCACCCACCTGAACAAGGTCTCGACCGAGCGGGACTCCGAGCAAGTCGCTGCATAGCCAAGTTCAAACGCCGTTGCATCCATTGATTCATCCTATTGAACTGAGCAGGACGGAGCACTACATAATACACCACTCAGAAAAAGTTTCGTCCTCAAAACTTTCTGAGTGCAACTCATCAATTAAATCACTCTATACACAACTTGAATCCACTTGGCATAACATTCAATCTCGAACACAATTTCCTATTTGATTCCTAAATTCGAGCTGCGCTTATGCCTTAGCCAAATTCACCAAACATCTATACCGTTCCAAAACAATCCGACTATATCCCAAAACTTAATGCCGCTATCCATACTGTGCTTCGTGCTGCTACTCTCAAATATGGGGCAACTATAACTTGCAACACACCGACAACTTAGTTTTAGGGCAAACATACCCAAGCGATATCCCTCAATCATTCTGAATCCAAAACATAAGCAAATCGATCACTCATCATCTCCTTGTCGAAACCCAGTGTTATCCCTTGACAAATCCTAATAATCTTTAAAACTTCAAGTTCGAATCCCAACAAATCTTTCAGACCTGACTACATCAATGCCTTAATCACAATCATACGTGTTGATAATCAATTCTTGCCAACCAAATTTTACTATCTTTCGAACTCATTGATCGAATCATCTACGTTCTATCTTTCAAAGTTTTCCATTAACTCATTCTATTGAACTGAGTCAGGTGGGATACTATATAATACACCACTCAGAAAAAGTTTCATCCTCGAAATTTCATGAGTACAATTCATCAACTAAGTCACTCTATACACAACTTGAATCCACCTGGCATAACATTCAATCTCGAACACAATTTCCTATTTGATTCCTCAATTCGAGCCGCGCTTATGCCTTCGCCAAATTCACCAAACATCTATACTATTCCAAAACAATCCAACTATATCCCAAAACTTAATGTCGGGGAAACTATAACTTGCCACACACAGACAACTTAGTTCTAGGGCAAACATACCCAAGTGATATCCCTCAATCATTCCGAATCCAAAACATAAGCAAGTTGATCACTCATCATATCCTTGTCAAAACCCAGTGTTATCCCTTAACCAAAGTCCAATAATACTCGAAACTTCAAGTTTGAATTCCAACAAATCCTTTAAACCTGACTACATCAATGCCTTAATCACAACCATACGTGTTGATACTCAATTCTCGTCATCCAAATTTTACTATCTTTCGAAGTCATCGATCGAATCATCTATGTTCTATCTTTCAAAATTTTCCAAACTTAGAAACAACCAATCGAAATATGAATATCTTATCATGCACAACTCGATCACCCTCTTCCAAATACAATCTCAATTCTGGTACTATCGTTTTAAATCCGACCAACTTTTTGCTTTCATTCCATCTTCAAGAACACATTTGATTTCATCGAAAAACGAATTCATCTTCAATCGTCAACTTTCTTCTATACTAGAAAATTCGATTCAACATACGATTCATTCGATCAACCAACGATAATTCTTCCGATCAATCCTTACGACATCAGCGTCAATGCCACAAGTATCCAGCCTATGCAATCACCATGTTACCGAATGATATTGATCAAAATCCAAGCCCATTTCATTTCCACGATCATAGCTCTATCAATACTTCTTTCGAGTACATCATTTATAATCACTTATCAACTCGTGATCAAAACTCTTAAGAACCCTTTCCAATTTCAAGCCTCAACTCTCTAAATCAAAGAACATAAACTAAGTGAATCAATTTTCGCACTAGCTATCCAGCTCTATAATCTACCAAGAAAACTCTTACTAAGGTCGATCGCACCAATTTTATCTCTCAACATAAGGACGTTCGACTAACCTCTAGGCTAACTCACTCGGCAATAGTCAAAAGTAATGATCACTGTTTTCATGCATCCAATACAAAACACTCACCCCCAATCCTAAGATCAAACCATAGTTGATAGCACATGGTTTTCTACCCAAGCTCGCCTCAATCCGATTTCTAAACATCGAGCATAGATTATCCTATCCACATCAGTAACATCTAGTTCAAGATGTCCGAGTCTACTCAGCAAAGTCATTCCTAGGTTAAATACATTCCAGCCAAAATCCTCGATCACAACATGGTTGAACGACACCAATCTAACAACTCTCAAAGAAATCAAAATCCTCAATTCGCTCGATAGATCAACCTAATCCATACTCAAATACCTCGACCACAAAATTAAAAGTCATAACCATCGATCACAAGTCGCAACATCGATTTCAAATTTTCAAGTCGTAAAACCTCAGTCATAACTTCATTAACTATACTTATTTCAAATTTCAATTCTTCAGTCCTCGTTCTGTACATTTATCTCATTACAAAATCGCAAGATCGCCTATTATCAATTTTTCGAGTCATAACAATCCTTATATCATTGATCATCAAATCCGCTATCTTCGCATAGGCCTACTAATATCCATTCACGCACACTTTAAGTTCACCAAATCATGTCATCCAAACATTCGATGCTATCAAAGTCTTAAAAATATAGGATCCGTTCACACAACAACATTCGACACAATTCTCGTTCGTCGAATCAGAGTGCCCCCGAGTTATCGCATATCGAGCTTTGATACTCCTCAATATCATCAATAATATACATAACCAGAAGATCTTCCTTTTGTAACAAACTCCGAGTCGTGCAATCAATGCTATCATCCGAATTGGATATATGATCAATTCGTCCAAACTCAAAATCACATTTGTTACTGTCTATCTTAGATCATCACACAACATATTTCTTCAATTGTATCATTCTATACTATTTACCAAGCATCGATACAGTATCCATTCATTCAATTCCAAGATTGGTCAGCAATACTCTAATTCAAGTCATCTAGTGATACTATCTCAAATCCTTAGAGTCATTCTCGTATCTTCAAATCCAAACCTTCATGCGCACTATCTTTAGATTGTTCTATCTTTCCTTATTCAAATTCGAAACTCAATTTCGTTCAGTTTTGTGTCAACATTTTCGTATACGATCCATATCGATTCATCGATTGAGTCATCCATTCCGTTGCACCTTAACTTTTTCTCGATCAATCTATCTACACTATCATTTTGTATAACCAGCGCAATCCCAACCGATGTGAGTCGTTCTTGTTCGTCTAAATCAATATCATTCGAAATGTTACGATCATGTCCAACTCCGTAATACATATTCTAAGGCTTTGCACTATCGCATCACTTGCTGATAGACTCGTTGGTACCCAATTCCTCAATCGGTCAAACATCCCCAAGGCTATCACCATTCAGGGATCGAGTCACTTGACAAATCATTAAAATAGATTTCAAATCACAACCGATACACTCGAATATCCGATTTATTGATTCCTCAAAATCCAAGTACGTTCATGTTTCCTCTATATCGCACCAACGATATCTTCGTCCGATAGCACCTTTACCGATAGCTATTCAAATCCCATGAATCGAGTCTAACTTATCCTTATCCGAAACTATTCTGGTCCGGTACATGACTTGCTAACATCGACATAAATCTAGGTATGTATTGTCCAACACAACTCAACCAACAAGACCTTACGTAAAACTATCATTGTTTGACAACATACCCGCATGTGATTTTATAAAATATCTGGACTTATTGTATGAAAAATCCCGCGGAACATTAAGAGAGTGCCGACAACATCGATTACAAATACATCATAGTTCAAAAGATTTCGATCGAAAATCCATGAACGTAAAGCGTGTTCTGATATCACTATGTCATGCTCCGGTTTCGCTGAACTGATCGTCCTCGCTTAGGCGTGATGCCGTGTAAGCTTAAGTTGCGCTCGCATAAGGCGAATATCGAAATGGCCGATTAAGCAGCTAAATAACAAAGTCACACAAAAGTCCCAAGAATAAATATTGAATCAACACAATGATATATACAAAACAATGCTCTTTATTGATATTGAATCGAAGATTACAAGGGCACTAAGCCAAGATTAGAATCACTCAAATCTCTCTTTCTCTTTCTTCTCTCAATTGCAGTAAGTTTATGCCCTGAGACTTACAACTTAAGAACGATTATAACAGGTGGAGATATGCCGAAGGAGAAGGAGGGACGCGATCAACGTCGTTGGTGGGCAAAAGATCGATTCAACGGGAGGCGGGTGGTCGAATACTCCAACAGGTAGAGATGCGCAGACACCCAGTAGAAGCGGGATCAAGCGGGAGGCTAGCCATGGATGCAGGCGGAGGGCACACCCCACAATGACACTTGTCTCCCTTGCAACCAGCAATAGAGGGAGGCAAAAAAGACGGATCATGGGTAGAGATTTGCCAACCAGCAGGGGCGGATTTATTAAGAGTCCAAAGGGGGCCACGGCCCCCCCCCCCCCCCCCCCCAATTTTTTTTAAAATTATCAATTACTATATAGAAAATTCTGGCGTTTTACAATATATACTTGTTTGGCCTGCTTGTACACAAACTTTAAGTTAGCTCGACTGGTTTGTGCTCTAAGCATTTATAGGAGGGGTAAAGGGTTCGAGACTTGTGAAGTACTTCAGTTCAATTATTGTTTGAATTTTTAAATATATTAAAAGGAATTTGTCTTTACGTTTGAATTTATAAATATATTAACTTTCTAAAATTCTGGAAATATTAACTTTTTTTTCTCGCTCCTCCTTGTTTGAATTTTTAAATATATTCTTTGCTATTGAAGTTCAATTAATATGATAACTTAAAAAAATTTATATGTAGTAACACGGCCCCCTCATGAATTAAATCCTGGCTCCGCCCCTGCCAACAAGTGATGGCCAAGACTAATGCTGAGATGAAATATGTGGAACCGGAGATGGTACATGGGAGACATCGTATGAAGTTCACGAAGGAGGACATGGAAGAGACCGCGGAATAGTGGCAACATACCTTGGTCGTCTATGTCCTGGGTAGTAAATCGTTCTTCGGTCAATTTAGGACATATGCAAATTGTCTATGGAGGCCAAAGGGTAGTATAGAGAATTCCCAAGAGAAAATGGTTTTTATTACGTGCCATTTGGATTGGATGAGGATACAGAGCATATACAACGGGAGGTTAAATGGACCTTCATAATCCTCAAACAATGGCACGTGGGTAATTAATACATGCAAACTGGAATTGTTACACAAATTTCCAATCTGGATTCGTATGCCTGGGTTACCTGTTCAATATTGGAGCATTCCTATGATTTTGAAGCTTGCTAGTATTATTGGAAATTCAATAAAAGCGGATGATGCCACTGCTCAGAAGTAGCGAATAGTGTATGCTCAAATATCTGTGGAGACCAAATCTTCTATGGTATTACCTAGGGAACTCGAATATGAGGACCCATCCGGCTAGGTGTTCACACAATTGGGGGAGTACGTGTAGGTACCGCCTGTATGCAGTAGATGTAAGTTCTTTGGTCATGTTGCCAGGATGTGACAGTTTACAGGTAGGGAAGATGCATCGGTGGACGGGGCCTGCGCAGGTCGGAGTTCACAACAATGGCAGGAGGGTCGACAAGAAGAAGAAAGTACACACATGGAGGACGACTCTGTTGAGCAACGTACTGCCATGGCCCAACTTGGCAACTTGGGTGGAGACAGATCAAACAGATTGGATACGCTGCACGCGGCAGGGAGGAGGAATGACGAGACGGATACACCCTCAAGTCACATAGTCCCCTTCGTAGGAGAAAGCATATCGACAGCGGTATTAGGTCATATAGTCCTCTTTGTGGGGGGAAGTACGACAAGTGAATGCAACGGTTGTTGGAGGAGCCTCCTTTGCTCCTACAACCGTGTTAAATTACAGCAGGAAAAAGAGAATAGCTTCTTCAACACTGGATGACTCGATAGATGGCAGTAGGAGGACAGTGGCCATGGTGGAAGACAACCTTTGCATTGACAACCCAAAGTGGGGATTACTCCTACGAGGTACTTATGGCTCTAGCCAACCTAATGGAGAAGATATACATGGTATTCATTGGAATAGAACTCTCCAGCGACCTGATAGAGAGTTTGAGAGGTAGCCCATGTCAGACCAACCTTCATTAATGTCTATTCTGATATCGAATACGTAGGGTGCAAACTCGATCGGTAGATGGTGCGAGATTCGGGAAGTTGCAAAGAAGGCTCAAAGTTCTATTACTGCATTGTTGGAGACCAAAATTAAGTCAGAGCGGAAACTTGCTGGAAGGACCCCGAGTTACTGGTGCCATATACATGTCCTCAATTTATGTGAAATAGCACGTATATGGATCCTATGTGATAGTTGCACTTGGTCAGGGAATATAGTACATAAATCTGACCAACTTATTATAGGGATTTTACAAATAAAGGGGGATTCAGATTTCTGTTCGGGGCGATGTACAGACACAATGATAGAAGAAAGTGGGAGACTTTGTGGCAGGAGATTGTTCAAGTTAGTGATGTTGCAGAGGAACTTCTGCTGTTACTTGCTGGGGATTTTAATGCACTGATATACAATCATGAAAAAGTTGGCGATCGTCGAATTCCAGACGCTATTTTGGAGGACTTCCAGTGCTGTCTTCTACACTATAACATGAAATGTTTAGAACATAGTGGGCACATCTGGACATGGACGAATATAGCTACCAGTAAGCGTATTTCCTGTCAGTTGGACCGGGCTCTTGTTAGAAACTGATGGTTCGATAATCCATCGGTAGTTGCGGAAGATCTGGCATCCCTCACCAGCGACCACTCACCGATACTTGTACGCTTAACGGCTTCCTCCTCGTCCATTTTGATTTAATAATGCCTGGCCTACAATGAGAGGATATAAGGAGGTTATAGAGGCGGGTTTTGCTACACATGTCAGAGGCATCGTGCAATATAAAATGGTACAAATTCTTAAAGAGGTGAAAAAGAAACTAAAGAGTTGGATTAAGGAGCAGCCTCATTCAGATTTGAAGACGCAGGAGATGGAGCTGCTTAACATCCAGAGTATGCTACAGGCGAACGTCTAAGACCCTGAGCTCGCGAGTAAGGAGAAGAGTCTCGTAGAAGAGGTACGTGTTCTTTCACTACAGGAGGAGATCTAATTAGCCCAAAGAGCCAAATACAACTGGCTCAAAGATTGTGATAGATGTACAAAATTCTTCTATGATATTATACGGACTCGGCTGCACATAAATAGTTTCATCAAGCTGATAGATGCTAATGGAGGAGAAATCACAACAGCCGATGACATCCAGGCTACAGTGATGAATTTTTAGATTATGATGAATGTTAGGGATCACCATTAATTGGAAGGCCTGTAATAGGATTTTCTACGGATACACAGATCACTGCTTCCAAAACTTACACTACAAAAATTTGTCAGATTAGCGACGTTCCAAAACGTCGCTAATCTCGGCAAAAACGTCGCTAAGCGACATTAGCGACGTTTTCAACGACGTTTTGGAAACGACGGAAAAAACACGTGTCGCTAATCGAGAAAACGTCGCAAAACGTCGCTATGGTGACGTTAGTTAGCGACGTTTATAACGTCGCTAATTAGCGACGTTATTTGCGACGTTTTCACGTGGACGCTAATTAGCGACGCAAATTGCAACGTTATTCTGTGGTCGCCGTTTAGCGACACTTTTGCGACGTTTTGGCGACGACGTGCTGACATCAGATTTGGTGCCACGTGTTGCCACGTCATCATGTTAGCGACGCTTTTAGCGACATTTATTAACGTCGCAAATATTTAGCGACGAATATTAACGTCGCCAAAAACATCGCTAAGTTAAAAAAATTAAAAAAAACAGAATCCAGAATGCAAATGGAGCTGGAGCCTGAGCCAAAATACAGAATCCAAAATACAAAATACAGATCCAATCCCTGGGTTCGCCGACCCCCTCGGTGGAACACTCAACACCGGCACGCACAATACATTCCAAATATACAAAAAATATAAAGAAAAAATACTATCCGCAACGAACAAAGTCAATATCCTCAAATACGTACAAAGTCAATATCTTCAACGAACAAAGTAAATATCCCCAAATACGTACAGAGTAAAAAATATAGTACAGTCCGAAAATGCAAAAACGAAACTACTGATCGCCTGGAGCTGGAGCTGGACCCGGTGCTGGAGCCGGAGCTGGAGGAGGAGCGCCACCAGATGACTGTCGTCGCAACGCCAGGATCGTCTGATACTCCTCCGGTGACAACAGGTGGACGAGCATGTCCTCCCGTGTACCGCCGGTTGTAGACGATGCTCCCGGCGTACCAGCAGACGGTTGCTCCGTAGCCATCTCCTGGAACTGCTGCATCTGCTCGACCAACCGCTGCGTAGCCTCCTGCGTAGCGTGGGTCATCTGTCGCAGCGCCTCAGTAGTCTCCTCAAGCCTCTCAAAGCGTGAGATGAGCGCAGAATCATCTGTATGCGGCCCCATCATCCTCTGCAGCATCTCGTCACGCAGAGCTGTGATCTGCACATCGACACTGTGCTGGTGGCGGAGCGACTCCTCAGTCTGTGCGGGGCCGGGCACACTAGTGGCGGTCGTAGAGGCCTGTGACGCAATAAAGGTACCATAGGAGCCCGTACCATAGTACGTACCCCTATACATGCCACCAATGGCCCTCATCCACAGCTCGTCATCTGACTGAGCTGCGGCAGCCGGGGGCTGCTGGAAAGTGCTAGCACCAGCTCCCTCTGACCGTGTCGGCCCGGCCTCCCTAAGCCTCAAAAACTCGGCCTAAAAATAACATCTATATGAATTCTTACGTGGTCGCTAAAAATTAATATTAATGAACTAGCATTAAGTAAAACTTCAAAAACTCGGCCTATAAAAGGAAAATGAAGTCGCATTTGTTGTTCTACTTCCTCCTCGGGTGCGTACGGATTGTTGGACGTTACCTCATCCTTAAACATGCTGAAAAGCAACGAAGCATAGGTATATTAGTTTTGAGAAGCAACGAAGCACGCAAAATAATTTTACTTACCCCTCTAGCTTGTCCACTTCTTCCTCGTCGCAGTTGAGCAATACATATAACATTGCAGCACTAACCTCGTCGTCATTTAGATATCTTTTTTTCATTTTACCAGATGATTTTCCGTAGACAGTAAATACTTTCACCTTTGCCTCAATACCAACTTCATAGCCGTCGTCATTTCTGGGAGCCCTTGTTCTGTTTGTAGCAATATGAAGCTGAAAATACATGGAATAGAAGTTTGAAATATCCTCAAGGACATATGCTTCACAAATAGAACCCTCCACCCGTGCTTATTTTTCACCTTTCTCTTGAGGTGGTTCAACTGTCGTCGAACGGGTACATCCAACGATAACCGACAGGTCCAGCAACAAGCGCCTCATGGATAAGATGAATCGTCAAATGCTCCATTGAGTCGAAGAATGCAGGAGAAAAAACTCTCTCAAGTTTGCAAAGTGTTACCACAATGTCCTTCTCTTGCTTCTCTAAACGATCGACGAGCGACTTGCAAGAACAAAGATCTCTGAAGAATATGCTAAGCTCTGTTAATGGATTCCAGACTACCGGCGGTAATAATTCCCGAAATGCAACAGGAATTAACCTCTCCATGAATACGTGGCAATCGTGGCTCTTCATTCCGATCAGTTTACACTCCTTTATGTCGACACATCTTCTTAGATTGGAGACGTATCCGTCCGAAAATTTCAAGTCCTGAATCCATCTACAAAGTCTCACTTTGTCCTCCTTGTCCAGCGAGTAGATTGCCTTAGGCCGCAAAAGCTTTTCCTTCCCGTTGTCTATCATATGCAATGTAGGGCGTCTGCATATTTCGGCTAAATCCAATCTAGCCTTCTGATTGTCTTTTGTCTTTTCCTTGATGTCCATTACAGTATTGATTAAGTTATCAAACATGTTCTTCTCGATATGCATGACGTCAAGGTTATGTCTAATCAGATTTGTGCTCCAATATGGTAGATCCCAGAATATACTCCTTTTGATCCAGTTATGATCTTCGCCAAATCCCTCGCAACGGCTGCTCGTTGTAGGATCTTCAATAGCACTTGGGATTTCTTTTACTTGCTCCCATGTGTCCTCTCCGGACCACATTGGCGGTGGATCGCCCTTCTCCATAGCTCCGGCACGGAAAGCAGTTCTGTTCCTAGGGTACGGATGGTCTTTCGGCAAGAACTGTCGGTGATAATCAAAGAAGCATGGCTTTCCTCCGTGTCTCAAACGAAAAACCTTAGTGCGGTCCATGCAATACGGACATGAAAGCCGACCATGAGTGCTCTATCCAGATAACATTCCATAAGCCGGAAAGTCGTTGATTGTCCACATTAGTGCTGCCCGCATCTGAAAATTCTATTTTTTCGAAGCATCATACGTGTACGCCCCTGTTTTCCGTAGCTGCTTCAGCTCATCTATCAACGGCTATAAGTACACGTCGATGTTCCTCTTCGGGTTGTTCAGACCGGGGATGATAATAGTTAAGAATATGTAAGGTGTCTTCATGTACATCCAAGACGGTAGGTTGTACGGAGTGAGGATTACCGGCCAGCATGAATATTGGGAACCTGAAAGACCAAATGGGGTGAAACCATCAGAGCAGAGCCCCAACCTTACATTACGCGCATCAGAAGCGAAATTAGGATATGCTCGATCGAAGTGCTTCCACGCTTCTCCATCAGATGGGTGATCCAATACTCCTTCGGTCTGTTGGCGCTTGTGCCAACTCATATTTTCGGCAGTCTCTTTCACCATGAACAACCTTTGCAACCGCGGCGTCAACGGCAAGTAGTGCATTGAAGCAGTCGGTCTTCTAGACTTGCCTGCAGCAGTTGGCTTGTAGCGATCAGCACCACAGAATCCGCACACTTCTGCATCCTTGTGATCTTTGTAGTAAGGCATGCATCCGTTCTGACAGCAATCGATCTTGTCGTATCCTATCCAGAGGGATCTCACCATCCTCTTAGAGCGGTAGAAGTCTTTCGGTAACTTGGCACCCTCCGACAAGATTTCGGTAATCAACTCGAGCACTCTATTGTAGCATTCTTGCGACATGTTAAAGTCAGACTTTATGCTCAAGAGCCGAGTAATCACCTCTAACGGTGAATGGTCCTCACAGCCAGGATACAAAGGAGTCCTTGCATTCTCCAGCAACTCAATGAACTTCGCGGCATCGGCATTCGGTGCCTCCTCAGCTACGTCACGATTGTATGGATCGAAACTAGGCCCCGCAGCGTCGAAGACCATGTTCACGTACTCGTTGTCAAGACATTCATATAAGGCTCTACATAAGGCTCTACATAAGGCTCCACATAAGGCTCCGCTTGGAATGCTAAAGGTACAAGCTCTCCGTGTGCGGTCCATTGGTAGTAATTCGGAAGGAAACCCTTTGTGTATAAGTGATACGTCACATCCAATTCTGGTTGAAACTTCATGTTCCGACATTTTGCACACGGGCACTTAATGTCCATGCCGTCTATGGATTGAGGAAACGCCTTCGCGAATTGGAGGAATTGTTCTACTCCGACGATGTATTCATCTAGCACACCGCACCTGTCATCTCGAATGCGGTTGTACATCCACGAACGGTCTAGCAGATACATGGATATAGCCATTTCAAGATATCTGCAAATATGAATAAACTTCAAAACTAAAACGAATACACTATATACTACATACAAACATATATACTGCGAGCCCCCTACGGGCCCCACCCCGAGCAGCAGACCCCCCCAACCCCACGAGCAGCAAGAAAGTCCTAACCCGACTTACGGCCGTGACTCGGGACCATTCCTATAAGTATCGAGATCAAGAAAAATAGACGACAGCATTAACCAACCAACAAAACGTGTTACAAATATCGGCACTATCGGTATGTGGTTTCGAATCGGAGTATCAGATTTTTCGGTGTCGGAAAACAAATAATTATTACTAAATTATCAGATTTTTCGGCACTGTCGGTGCCCCTGACCCAGCCCCCCCCCCCCCCCCCCCCCCCCCGCACCCCTCCTCCCCCTACACCACCCCTAACCCTAACCAGAACCCGAACCCTATCCCTAATCCCTCCCCCACCAGCCCCCTCCCCTCCCCAGCCCCCCTCACCTCCCGCTCCCCTCCCCCACCAACCACCCCTAACCCTAACCCGAACCCTTACCATAACCCTCCCCTCACCCCAACCCCCCCCCCACCCTCACCCCCAGCCGCCTTCACCCCCCACCCACCCACCCCTAACCCGAACCCTAACCCTCCCCTCCCCCCAGCCCGCCCTCCTCACCCCCAGCCGCCCTCACCCCCCCTGCCCCACCCCCCCAGCCACCCCAACCATTTCTCACCCCCAACCACCCGCACCCCCTGCCTCTCCCCCCGAGCCACCAGCACCCCCCAACCACCAACAACAAAAATAGAGAGAGAGAAGGAGTCACGTATCGGAGGAGAGTCGCCGGAGAGAGTGAGAGCGCCGGAGAGAGTGAGAGTGAGAGCGCCGGAGGGAGAGAGTGAGAGAGTAAAATGGATGGGGGGAAATGAATCGGGGGGGGGGGGGAGAATTTAGCGACGTTCTTACTAACGTCGCTAAATTAGTCGCTATTAGCGACGTCGTAGCGACGTTTCGCGACGACTAGCTCATATAACTAATATACATCGTTGTCACGTCGCTATTTTTGTCGCTAGTAGCGACGGTTAGCGACGTTTCAGTTATACGTCGCTAATGTCCGCAATTTAGCAACGTTTTGCGAACGTCGCTACATTTACGTCGCCAATTGAGCAGATTTTAGTAGTGTTACCTAAGATTTTAAAATAAGAAGAGATATATTACCGACATGGGACTAAAAGAGACTACATAATAAAGAAATAAAAAGCGATGCATATTGTTCTCTTAGACCTTCAATATATCATTTAGCAATCCAGAGTGCTAGCAAAATGTGGGTTGGCCATGCCAAAAGTACCAACTATTTGAAGCCATGGAGATCATAGGATGGCAGATGAACTAGTGTTATTTTGTTAGATGACAACCAAGAGATTTAAAATATGCCAATTATGAAAGATTTGTCAATTGCCAACTGTATTATAATTATCACCTTTATGATTATAGAAAGATTTGTAATTATAGGAGATCTTCTAACTATTTTATTTATATCAGAAATACTCACAAATTAATAAGAGAATATGTCCAAAATATTACATGGTATCAGAGCCATCTAGTTTACTATTCCTATGGCTTCTTATCAATCAAACCTTGAAGTTACCTCTCTTTCTCTTAATTCATCTTCTCTATTGTTTGTCTTTAAATTTATGAAACAAGACATCTCTATGAAGCTTTTCCGCACCAACTATCTTCTCTGGCGAACGCAAGTCATCCCTATTCACAAGAGCTATGATCTTACGGAGTTCATTCTTGGCGACCTCTAGTTGTGGTTGTGGCTTCCATCATAATGCCTAGTGGGTTTGGCAGTAGCAACACTAGCAGTGGTTGTGGCTTCCATCATAATGCCTAGTGGGTTTTGCAGTAGCAACACTAGTTGTGGTTGTGGCTTCCATCATAATGACTTTCCTCCGTCCAACAACAATCAGAACTTCTCCTCTCTTTTTTTCTCGTCGAGGGCATACCTCTACTGCTCCTAGGTGCATAACTTGCTTGAAATGTGGTGATGCTAATCATATGGCTAATGTTTGTGAGGCTCATGCTGATGAGATTTCTCAAACTTCTCAAGCCTTCATAGCCATGCATCTCGCCAATCACAATAATGCTGAGTGGGTTGTTGAAAGCGGTGCTACTCAATACATGACTTCCTCTGATTCACTTGTCTCTCGTATGTGTTCTTAAAATGGCCCCGATGATATTAGGTTGATAATGGAAATCGTATACCTATCTCACACGTTGGATCTACTTCTATATCTACTTCATTTGGTTCCTTGCACTTCAAAAATTTCTATGTTGTCCCTCCTCTTCGTCGTAATTTATTATCCGTGGCAAAATTAACAAAGGATAATAATTGTATATTAATATTTACATCTTTTGGTGTCTTGGTCAAGGACATGAAGACACGAAAGGTCCTCCTGCAGGGACCGCTTGATGGTGATCCCTATACTCTCCGTGCTGCCAATCAAAATAAGCCAAACGGTATTTCTTCTCTTTGCCTCCTTGGTGCAAAGGCGTCAGTAGATACTTGGCATGCTAGCTTAGGTCACTAATCGGATGTAGTTTTATGCTCTTTAAGCAAGGTTTTACCTCTTCATAATAAGACTTCTTCACGCCACTTTTGTGAATGTTGTCCATTAGGAAAGAATAGTTTATTGCATTTTCCTTCTCATTATGATGATGTTATGAGATATTTGAGGACCAGCTCCTGTTCCTTATGTTGAGGGTTACCGCTTTTATGTTATATTTAATATGCCTACAGTCGTTTTACTTGGTTCTTTCCATTATATCGAAAGTCTAATGTTTTCTCTACATTTGTGGCATTTCAAAACTTGTGAAAAATTTGTTTGGTAAGAAAATCAAATAGCTTCAAAGTGATGGTGGAGTTCCTTAACAATAATTTAAAAAATTATTTTTGGAATTACGACATATCTCATCTAGTATCTTGCCCTCATATTCCCGAACAAAATGTCGTGGCTGAGAGAAAGCATCGTCACCTTGTTGAGATAGAACTTACTCTAATGTCTCACTCTCATGTGCCTAAGGATCTTTGGTATCATGCCTTTAATACTGTTGTTTATATTATCAATCGATTGCCTACTCTGCTACTTGATCATCATATCCATTTGATTAGGTATTTCATAAACCACCTGCTATCCATGTCTTATGATCTTTGGCCAAGCCAAATTGGCTTTCAAATTAGCATAATATATTTTTATGAGATATAACGGAGCTCACAAAGGTTACAAGTGCCTCAATCCAACCACTGGTAAAATTATCATCTCCCGCCATGTTTTATTTAATGAACTCTTCTTTCCATATACTTCTGTGTCTAGTTCTCTTCACCCACCATCGCATACACCAGCTTCATCCTTTACCTCTAAGCTCTTTTCTAGGAACCTCTTACCTATCCTACATCCAATCACCATCTCTCAAAACCTACCTATCAAAACCCACCTGCTAACCCTCAACCAATTTCTTTATCCTCTGATTCTCCCATCATCACTCCTCTAAACCCTCTCTCAATCTCACCACCTGTTGACCATTCATATTCTTCTTCTCCTATATTCCGAATTCCCAACCATCATCGAGTATTCATCCTATAACTACCTATGCCATGGATGGTACTCGACGACCTAAAGTTTTTCTATCCACTAAACATCTCATTCCATTTTTCTTGCTTTCTATACAAGAAACTAAACCTCACACTTACACAAAAGCTTCTAAACATCTACAATGACGAGAAGTAATGGCTACTGAGTTTAATGCCTTAGTCAAAAACAAAAGTTGGACTCTTATACCTCCATCACCTTCACTAAATGTACTTGGCCATAAATGGGTTTATTGAATTAAAAGGCACTCTAATGGAACTATTAAGTGTTACAAAGCATACTTAGTCGCAAAAGGATTTCATTAACAAGCCGGGATAGATTATTTTGACACATTCAGCCCCGTTGTCAAGCATGGTACTATCCGTCTTGTTCTTTCAATAGCAGTTTCTCTTCATTAGCCTCTATTCCAATTGTATGTCACAAATGCATTTCTTCATGGTGCTCTTGAAGAAGAAGTATATATGATCCAGCCTCTTGGGTTTGTTAATCAAGCTTACCCGGACTATGTGTATAAAACTGCAGAAATCGTTATATGGTCTTAAACAAATGTCTCATGCTTGGTATCAGACTTTTAGCAATTGTCTCAAGCAAGTTGATTTTATAGGTTGTTCCTATGATGCATCCTTATTCATCTAATCCAGTGGTTCTGACTTGATCATTCTTATCATTTATGTTGATGATATCATTTTAACTGGGAATTGTTCTACGGATCCATCAACTAGTTACCCATCTTGGCCGGTAATTTGAGTTGAAACCAGTTGGTGATCTTCATTTCTTCATGGGCATCCTAGTACAGTAGACAATGTCCAAACTCTCTCTTTGCCGGATGCGGTATGCCCTTGAGCTTTTACAACGCTTCGACATAGAGGCTGCCAAACCTGTTGCCACTCCTCTTGCTTCATCTTGCCAGCTGAATCTCATTGATGACTCTCTCTAGTTGATACCAGTGAGTATCGCCAAATAGTTGGTCTTGCAGTACCTTGCAGTGCCTTGTAGTGCCTTGCAGTACCTTATTCTCACGCATCCAGATATCTTCTTTGCAATGAACAAGGTTTGTCAATATATGCATGCTCCGCAACTCACTCATCTTGTTGCTGAATTCTATGTTATGTTAAGGACGCTCTTGAGTATGGCCTTCATTTTCTTCTTTTGCTAATCATTATTTACAAGACTTTTGTGATGCCGATTGAGCGGACGATTCGAATAATCGTCGCTCTACCACTGGGTATTTCATCAATCATGGACCAAGTGCATGAGTTCTAAAAAGCAAGCAACTACCTCTCGTTCTAGCTCCAAAGCAGAATATCAAGTTGTTGCCACTTTAGAGGTAGAGCTTTTGTGGTTTCTTTATTTGTTCCGTTCTATTCATCTTCGACCTCAACGTGCTCATGTAATTCTTTATGATAATCTGAGTATTGTGTATATGAAATCTAACCCTATCTTCAATGCTCGCACGAGGCACATCGAAATTGATGTGCACTTCATTAGGAAAAAGTTGGCTTCTAGCACCTTTACAATTAGACATATTTTTGGAGATTAGCAAGTTGCTGATCTCTTTACCAAAGGACTGCCTTACACGCAGTTTTGCTCTCTTCGTTCCAAGTTACGTGTTCACTCTGATCGGGTGTTAGGTGACAACCAAGAGATTTGAAATCTACCAACTATAGACGATTTGTCAATTGCCAACCATATTGTAATTATCACTTTTATGATTATAGGAGATCTGTCAATATAGGAGATCTGCCAACTTATATTTTTACGCATGAGAAATACTCACAAATCAATAAGAGGAAGATATTCAAAATCTTACGCCTTTGAATGATGATTTCCTTTTTTTGCTTTAAGATGCCAAACCTTTACCTTTCCATTGTCACTGAGTTCCTTTCTCCACCCTATGAACTATTGTGGCTATTAAGCTATCTGTATTGTTATTTTTGTTGTAAACTACAATAGAAGACAACCATGTGTATCAGAATTGATTGAGCTGGACAAGAAGTTAATTGTTTCCTATTTAATTTGCAAAATGCTTCCTACTTTTCTGGTCACTATGCTTCCAGTTACATACTATTAGTTTCATCATATTGTGTATTCACTGCATGAACACGATGCAGATCCTAGAAGATTCAGGCTGGCACATGAGACATCTTTTGTGAGGCAGCATGAGAGTTTGTGGAACAAGATCCCAGTTTCCTTTTATTGTGTAAGAAACATTCTATCTTATTTCATGAACAACCCTTTTCAACTATTTTTTACTTTATGCGGGATCTCTCTTCGCATGATGGGAAGGATTGGTGCTTGCATCATGGAAATGTGGTGTTAAGTCACAGAAACAGCCTCTCCTCTCCATTGAACAAGGGTTATGTTGTGTACATACTTGACGCTCCTGAGACCCTTGCATTAGACGCATCAATTGTCACGAATTGAGTCGCCTATTTTTCAATTTATTGATTTAATTCTTCTAATATACAAATGATCTCATATGCATATGCGAAGCAATATAGTATATAATCCTACTCCAATATTATTCATCTCAAGTATAATCACCTAAAGATGAAAAACTGTTTATATATGAATTTTGCTCATTAATTTTGGTGTTTTCTTTGATAAACATTCAAAATGCATGTACACATCATTTTTGTAGAAGATAGCTAGTCTTTATGTATATAGAATCTTATAGTAACATATGACTAGAATCTTATGGTATAGTTTGTTTATGCAGGTAAGCTTCTTTCGTCAGTTTTACAGGTCTGTGCGTAAAGCTGATTACTTGTCCATGCGGCATGGATTCATTTCTGTGAGTTATACTAACTAAAGACATAAATGTGAAGTTCGATCTTTACACAATGTGTTGGTTATACCATTTAACTGTAGGTTCATTTGGCTCCTGGAAGTAAGTTTGATTTCCAAAAATATATTAAACGGTCAATGGAGGATGACTTCAAGGTGATTGTGGGGATAAGGTACAAATACTTAACTGTAGGTTCATTTTCTATACTGAATTATCATTCTGTGAAAATGATAAAAAGTATACTCTCTCAGTAACTAGCTCTCTTTTTAACCTCTTAAAATGTTTCATGCATTACACAGGAGTTTACTAAGTTCACCATTTTTTTCAAGTATGGCCACACTCTGGGTTCTATGATATCAAGGGGATGCTCCAATAGTTCTCCACTCTATGTTTAGGTTTTAGTATTATTTGCCATTCTGAAACAGTATCACTCACATATGCAGCATGTCAGGGGGTTTAAATTGCTTATACTGCTAAAAGGTTCTATTGCTATGAGTTTCATAAGAAAGAAGATCACATATGAGATTCTCTTGATTTATAAAAGCTTCGTCTTGTCATATACTAACAACCAAAAGGTCAAAGCAAGCTCCCAGTACTTACCTTCTTTTATACTTATAATGTGTGTAGCTTTAGGTTAAATTCCAGCATTTACCAGTAAGGTAACTAAAGCCTAATATTATACATTAAAAAGATAGGAGGGAACCAAATAATGTGAAATCTTTATGCATTAAGCCCACACATGAAATTGAAAACCTCAATATGCAATATATACATCTCTCCGGAACTCCCTTTCAACTATTTTAGAATATGCAGGCTATATAGGAGAACTCATTTTAGTATGCATTCTAATTCAAACTCGGGCTCAACAATTTGATCAACAGAAGGAATGTTGGGAGAGACATAGGATACAATATCCCAGGTCTGCTTGTGGACAATGTTTTCTTTCACCAATCAGGATTGTAATGCATCTTAATAGTTAATAGAAGGAACTGGGCCAACGGGAGGCAGGTTGGGGCCGTGCACTCTTAACATGTCCACAAATTTCTTAAGTATGTAGACTATGGTCTAGATTACACCATTTGTTCTCTGCTTTGGGCCTCTCACCCCGGAACTTGGACTTCTTCCTCTTCCTCTCTCGGACCTTAGACTTGCATGGGTGATGGAGGACCATCCAGAGTCGAAATCAATTTATGATTAGCTTTTATGTATTTAATTAGATTAATTAATAAATACATATGTAATCGGTTTGGATTTCTCTAACCAAACCAATTAGGATTAGGAATAATTTGTTTCCCTATATAAGGGCATGTGTTATTGAATCTGTTTTTTAGAGATGGATATGGAGAAATAAATTTATGAGGATTGCATATTAATTAATTAATTTTTTAATTCGGCTTTCTCGAATCAAAATTTCCAATTATTTTGTTATGTGCTTGCATTTTTGTTAGAGTTGGTTGTTGCCTCCACCGCCTCGCCTTTCGGCATTTTCATCCTCGTCATCTTCGGTAACGTCGTTCTAATCTATTTTCATTGTTATATTTTGCGAATTATTATATTTTGTGATAAAATCATATGATAATTGTTCGCAAACCTTCCTCTAAGTCATAAAATCCTATATTTTTTTAATCCACATAGTATCTCTTTTTCTTTGGGTCTCGTGCTATATCATAATGGTATCCGAGCTGTAGGTTTGGAATATCCTTTTATGTAGGTAAGACTTATAAAAACAAAGAAATGAAATGTTTAACCCAGATTACTCGCTACAGCTTTTACAGTTAAGTCTAAATTTGACAAAATAGAAGATTTGTTCACTAATATGCAAAAATTGATCAATGAATTTATTAACGGTAGATGTAGGGTAAAGACTATTTCTGCTGATGATCCCATATCCTTAAAATAATCCGTTCTAGAACCTAATGGATCTTCTATAGTTGAATCATGAATGTTATCCATATCTGAAACTAGGTTTGTTTAAAGTAACAATAAAATTTGACCTTTACATATTGTCTTTTGAAGAATGAAATAGGTCATTTAAAGTGAACCATACATTTACCAAAATGAATGAATAAAACATGTTAAGCCTTCTAAAATATTTAGAACTTATCCCAAATACCCAACCATGAACAATTGTATTGTATGTTTATTAAAAAAATATTATAATGTTTTACAACGTATTACAATTGACTGTACAGAAATTTTTTAGGGCGCCAGAGATGAACTTTGACAGAATTCGAGGAGGGGAGAGAGGTTTCAAATAATTAGAGAGAGAGAGAGAGTCAGACAATTCGCCAACTTCATTGGCAAATTTTATATTTACTAAAAAAGAAAAAGCATCAATAAGTTGAGATGGCTGTGTTGGTCTAAGGTGTCAAATTAAGGTATTGGTCCAAAAGGGTGTAGGTTCAAATCCCACTATCAACTATTTTTTTATTTTTCTAAAATGTGATCAACTTTTGGTGTCCCTCTAACATACATTGTCCTAGTTATTTTGGCTATAACAAGTATTGCTGAAATTATAATAATGATTACAATTTTGTTGCATAAGTAACACCATTTAAAATAAATACTAAAATTATTAAAAATGATATAACAAATACTCAAAAGTTGTACTTACAGCCAATTAAACAATTATGTACTGTATTATGATATTGTTTGTTTGATGTAAGTTAGAATTTGTTAGAATTTATATTATTTTTATAAAACGTGATCAGATTTTGATGTCCCTCTAACATACATTGTCCTAGTTATTTTGGCTATAACAAATATTGCTGAAATTATAATAATCATTACAATTTTGTTGCATAAGTAACACCATTTAAGATAAATACTAAAATTTTAAAAATGCTATTACATACTGCAAAATTTGTATTTACAACCAATCAAGCAGTTATATGCGTACCCTTTCTAAATTAGACCCAAAGGCACTCAAGTATATTTTTCTTAGGTATCCTAAGGATCAGAATGGGTACTGTTATTTTTTTCCAACTTTAAAGAGATACTTTATATCTCGGGACGTTACCTTTGTCGAGACCGAGTTTCCCCCACCTCCTCCATGTCTCGATTTTGTTCCAAAAGTTTATCCAGATGAGAATTTTCTACTCATTTCAGTTCAAACACAACATCCCCTCTACTCTTTCCAATTCAAACACAACATCCCCCCGTAAGGGTACCCTCCCCTACAGCGCCAGTCATACAATCTAATGGTCAACAATCACCAGCTCCGTCTGAACGGGCATCGTTAAAAGTGCCTACAGTCGAAGAGCCGACGTCGTCATCAGGGCCCTCCTCCAGCTCCACCGATTAACCACCACCTAATATACCGACTCGCCCCCATCGTGCATGTCGCGACCATCCTTTGTACGTTGATAACTACATATGACTCACGAGTCACACTCAATTCTCGGTGGCTACTATTGAGGGGGTTCAAATAGGAAGGTCTGAAACATCCTGGTTGACACACCGCTATGGAAGAAGATAGAAGAGCGCTTCAAGAGAACCATACGTGGAACTTTGTGGATTTGCCTACTTGTAAGAAGGCAGTAGGTTGCAAATGGGTGTTCACAATCAATGTGAAACCGGATGACACGCTTGATCGTCAAAAAGCTAAAGGGTATTCTCAAACTTATGGTAAGGATTATTTTGAGACTTTCTCCCCAGTTGCCAGGATGACCTCTGTGCACGTGCTTCTTGCCTTAGATGTCCGCTATGGCTGGCCCTTACTTCAGCTGGATGTAAAGAATGCATTTCTTCATGGGGATCTTGAAGAAGAAGTATACATGATGCAACCTCTTGGGTTCGTGTTGCTAGGGAGGGTAAAGTATGTCATCTGCAGAAAGTTCTCTACGGTCTCACAATCACCATGTGCTTGGTTTGGTCGATTTATTCATGTTGTTACCCAATTTGGCATGTGTCAATCGAAGAAGGATCATTCGATATTTTACCGACAGACATCAGCTAGAAGAATATTACTTAGTGTCTATGTTGATAACATTATGGTTACGGGAGATGACAGTAAGGGTATTACAGGGCTGAAATTTTTTCTTGGTGAGTAGTTTCAGACCAAAGATATGGGAGCTTTGAATTACTTCTTGGACATTGAAGTCACAAGGGAAAAACACGACATTGTCATGTCTCAGCGAAAATATGTGCTTGACATCTTAACTGAAGCAAATATGATGCAAACCAAGCGAGCAACCTCACCTATGGATTCAATGGTAAAGTTACTTCCTTGTGAGGGTATATTGATGACTAATCATGATCACTATCGTTGAGTGGTTGAAAAACTCAACTACTTTGCGGGCATGACTCATCCAGACATTTTCTTTGTCGTAAGTGTCGTGAGTAAATTTATAGCTTCTCCACGAGTTCTTCATTGGCAGGCAGTCTCAGGATATTGCGTTATCTAGCTGAAAATATTAGAAAATGAATTCGGATGGGGTATCAAGGGACATGCTCGTCTTGAGTGTTTTACAGATGTTGACCGGGGTGCGAGCCTTACATATCGACGTTCTACATATGGCTACTCAGTATTCATTGGTGGAACCTTAATGTCGTGGAAGAGCAAGAAGAAGAGCGTGGTCTAACAATCAAGTTCGGAAGCAGAATACCGAGCCATTGCTCATGGCACCGTAAAAGTGTTATATCTGCAGCATCTACTCAAGTGCTGGGAGAAGAAGCAGAATCGAAAGCAGCTCATATGTGGGGCTCATATATGGTACGATAATCAGTTAGCTATCTATATTGCCACTAATCCCGTATTTCATGAAAGAACAAAACACATTGAGATTGACATCCACTTTGTCCGTAATGGATATCAAAGGAGGTTGATAAAATTTCACCACGTGAGAACCGACGATCAGATAGCTGACATTTTCACGAACTCTCTTTTAGGCTCTCGTGTTCAATTTTTTGGTAACAAGCTGGACATGATCGACATCTATGCTCCAGCTTGAGGGAGAGTGTTATTAAGTATTAGTTAGTCCCATGTCAAGTAGAATAACAGAGAGAGGCTGACTCCTCTCCTATGTCTCCATTATCAATGAATTATCCTATTATTCCATTGTACAGTATTTATCTACATCCTAATTAGATTAGAATTAGCTTGGTGGGTAAGATATATAGATGTCTAGGATTTACTATAGGGGGTTTAGGCTTTTAGCTATGAATACTACTTTCTATTGTTAGAAGAAGAGTGAATAAAAATGTAGGGGTTTGGGTTTTTTTTTTTTTAGTGTTTGGTGAGGATTATGAGAGATTGTAGTCATTTTTTAATGATTATTGATTTTTGGGTGTAAGTTTATTCTTTTCCTTGATGTTAATTATCTTTCCATTGTTGCATCTTGTCTTAAAACCTTAGATAGTTTAATGTTGTCAAAGGAAGACACTAAAACATGCTACCTGGAAACTTCGTGGTTGTGAGATGAGTGGTAATCTTGGGACTGGTCTTGTATTGTAGTTCTAGTTTCTGTTCTTGTAGATTTGGAATCCCCACAATACTGTGGACAGATTTCTCAAGTCAAATTTAAGTGTATTAGTTACTATCTGAAGAAATTTTGGCAGCAATTAGTCTAAAAAAATTTAATTTGTTCCTAGCATTTCACATCCTTGGTACTGTTTCTGGTCTCATCCTGACAGGGAACCAATATCCTAACTCCTACATCTTTAAGGTAACAAAGCCCATAAGGTTAGGTCCTTGGGCAGCACACATCCATATAAACCTATCTCCCCATGGGTATATATTTGTTAACTTATTTTTCCATTGTATTATTGGTGTAGGAATAATGCAATATTTTAGCCATCAACCCTCACTCTAACCCATGAGTTTGGCACAGTGGAAGAGTAACGAACGACAAAACCTAAAGGATTCTAATGTGTCAAACTTTTGTGCTCCTACAGTTGAGATCTAAAGCATGTAATAAATATCTGCATAAGGAGAGTAATCAAATGATAGGTGAAAGCAAGAAACCAATGATAGGTGGAAGTCTACATCAAGGCGGCAAGGCCTAGTTTGGGACTCCATTTTCATGCCTCAAAACCGAGTCTTGAGGCTAAAACTCGGATTTAGGTTGTATGTACCTTGTTTGGGATTTAGTTTTGGTCTGGTTTGAACAAATGAAACCATTCTTTTCTCATTTTTAAAACAGAACAAAAAGCTATGTTCAAAGAACTTGATGTGAGCGCACCTGGCGCCGCACCTTCCTCGGGTGGTGGAGGCGTCATCACGTACACACGTCGCAGGAGACGCGGACGAGCCGTTTAGGCATTTTATTTATTTTATTTAATTTTAGTCATGGAGGGTTTTATTTTATTTATTTTTAGTCATGGAGGGTTATTTTGGTCTTTCACCACAAATAATCCTCCTCTTTGCTTTTTCTATATATATTAGGTCTAGCCGTCTTTTATGGCTCATGCTTGTATTGAGAAAAAACTCTCAAGCGTCATTCAGAGGGATTTAGACTTTGTCCGTCCATCAAAGTTGGGAGTTTGTTCTTTTCTCTAATAAAGATCGTTCTTTTCCTTCTATTTCTATTTTCCTATAAATTATTTGTGAATCGATCTGGTCGATTCACATCAATTGGTATCAGAGCTCTCTACGAATCCATGGCGCACGGGACGAGGAACACGATCGAGGAGAAGATCCAAGGTCTTCGTGAGGATCTCAATCTCGAGATCGCGAGTTTGAAGGCGGCAATCAAAGTTCAAGCGTCCACGCAGGAGGAACTTCAAACCGAGGTGCGGAGCATGCGGAAGGAGATGGCAACGATTCCGGCAATGATGACAATATTGCAAGACATCTCCAAGAAGATGACCGGCGCCGAATCGACGAGCCAACCGGAGGCGGCAGCAACCCAAACCCTAGGCAGCCGCCTAGGGTTTGCTCCGACAAACCTCGGCGAAACCGAGGATCCCAGCATCACGACCGCCGTCGATCACCAGGATCCAGGCGGGCCGGCGCGGGCGAGAGGAGGCCGCTGGCCGGCCGCGGACGCGAGCCAGGGGCGCTGGCCGGTCGCCGCCGACTCCACCCGAAGCCCAGGCGGGTCGGCGCCGGCGAGAGGAGGCCGCTGGCCGGCCGCGAACGGGGGCCAGGGTCGATGGCCGATCGCCGCCGACCGCCAGGACCGCTGGCCGGTCGCTGTCGACCGCCAGGGCCGCTGGCCGGTCGCCGTCGATTACCCGGGTCACGACGGGCCCCCGCCTCATGTGGGGAGTGTCCTTGGACCGGCCGCCGACGAGTGGGGGGAGCCCAGCGGCACAGCACTCCCTCTGGGGGGTGCCCTAGGGCAGCCAACCCTCCACGGGGGTCGGACAGGGGGAACAGAGCCCCCAGGAGGGGCAGGAACCGTGGGAGGCGCTTTCGGAGGCAGCAATTTCTGGGGAGGAACGGCAGCTCCCGCTCACTTCCAGGAGCGGTATGGAGGAGGTGACGGAGTTCCGTACGAGACCCACCGGCGAGACACAGGCCGGTGGGGAGGAGGTTGAGCCAGAGATGACATACAGCAGGGAGACCTTAGCGCTGACCGCCGGCTGAAGAAGCTGAAGCTACCTACGTTTGAGGGTGCGGCTCTGGACGAGTGGCTCTTTCGGGCAGAGCGCTACTTCGAGGTCATGGAGTTGACTGAGGCAGAGGTACTCAGATGCATCGGGATCTACTTCGAGGGCCAGGCCCTGGCATGGTATCGGTGGAGGTCGGCGAGGACCCCATTCCGCAGCTGGGAGGAGTTGACTGCATACCTTTTGGACCGATTCCAGGAGACGGTCGGGGGAGACTTCTACGAGCAGTGGTCTTCTCTGCGACAAGAGGAAACGGTTCGGGACTTCGTAGCGAGGTTCGAACTGTTATCCGAACGTGTCAAAGGGGTGTCGGATGAGCTGCAGATCGGGATGTTTATGAAGGGCTTGAAGCCCTCCATACGAGCGGAGCTCCGGTTGCAGAGTCCGCAGTGCTTAGAGGATCTGCTCTGCCTGGCTCATAAGGCAAAGGAGAAATTGACAGAGGAGAGACGTCTTAAGGGCGCTTGGGGAGCATCGGGACAGCGCAGTCAGACGGGCCCAGTACTTCTACGACCAATAGCGGGGGCTCAGGCACCAGTACCACCTAGACCCGCAGGCGGGACAGGGGGCTCCATAGTACCGGGGAGGCGCCTGTCGGATGCTGACATGAAGGCGAGAAGAGCAGCTGGCTTGTGCTTCAGATGCGACGAGAGGTTCACTCCCGGTCATCGATGTGCGAGCAAGTTGCTGCAGATCGTGATCTTGCCCGACGAGGAGGAGGATCCGCCGGAGGAAGAGGCTGCTATAGCAGCAGATGCTGGGGAGGAGCAGGATCATGTGCACATGGACGTTGCGGAGGTGACCCTCAACTCCGTGGTAGGGTTCACTCCGAACCACACCATGAAGTTGACGGGAACGTTGGGAGAGCAGACGGTGACGGTGCTGATCGACAGTGGGGCAACCCACAACTTCATCTCTCAGAGACTGGTCGAACGGCTTAGCCTAGAGTTGAGTACGGCGGAGAAGTTCACGGTGTTGCTGGGCACCGGGAAGATGGAGGAGAGCAAGGGCCTATGCAAGGGGGTGTCTCTCTCACTGCAGGGATATCAGCTGCGGAGGACTTCTTACCATTGGAGCTGGGCAACGTCGACATCATATTGGGGGTCCAGTGGCTGAAGAAGCTCGGGGAGATGAAGGTGAACTGGAAGCTTCTACGGATGGAGTTCTTGGAGGAAGGTGAGACGGTGGTGCTGAGGGGGGACCCGACTCTCTGTTTCTCGGTAGTGGCCCTCAAGGCCATTACGCGAGCATTGCGGACGGGAGGAGAGGGGTACCTAGTAGAGTTCCAGGGGTTTTCGGTTGAGGGTGAGACACAGGAGGAGACCCCTGTGGAGGTGAAGGCGGTGTTGGAGCAGTACTCTGAGGGAGGTTATACGGCTATATGGGGTACCAGTAGCGACGGCTACATGGGGTACTCTGAGGGAGGTTATACGGCTTTCCTGAGGGAGGTTAGACGGCTACATGGGGTACCAGCTTCCATTGTCTCCGACCGGGACAAGCTATTCATGAGTCTCTTTTGGAGGGAGCTGTTTAGGGTACAGGGCACGGTCCTGAAGAGGAGTACCGCTTACCATCCCCAGACGAACGGCCAGACGGAGGTCGTCAACCGCAGCGTGGAGACTTATTTGCGGTACTTCGTCTCTGATTCCCCCCGGCAGTGGCACAGATGGTTGGCATGGGCAGGGTACTGGTACAACACTTCGTACCACTCGAGGGCGGGAACGACCCCTTTCAGGGTATTGTACGGACGAGATCCTCCTCCTTTATTCCGATTTGGAGACACTCAGACACTAGTGGGGCAGGTGGAGGAGTACATAGAGGCGAGGGATGGGATATTAGAGGAGTTGAGGAAGCATTTGTTGCGAGCACAGCAGGTGATGCGTGCTCAGGCGGACAGGCATAGACGATACGTAAGCTTCCAGGTGGAAGATATGGTTGATCTCAAGCTACGTCTCTACAGGCAGAGGTCGACGGCGAGGAGGCAGAATGAGAAGCTGGCGGCTCGTTACTTTGGTCCATATCAGGTGGAGGCCAGGATTGGACATGTGGCATATAGGTTGAGGCTACTGATCACTTTGGCGATTCACCCCGTTTTCCACGTATCTCAGCTGAGGAAGGCGGTCGGGGATCATGCGGTGTCGCCTACTCTTCCTCCTACACTCACGAAGCATATGGAGGTGCAGTTGGAGCCTTTGGAGGTACGGGCAGTTCGGCAGGGACCAGGACAGACGAGGGATGTTCTGATTCACTGGATGGGACTACCAGACTGCGACGCGACTTGGGAGGACTATGCAAGATTCCAGACACAGTTTCCGAATTTCTACCTTGAGGACAAGGTGGCTCTTTTAGGGGGGGTATTGATGCGAGCGCACCTGGCGCCGCACCTTCCTCGGGTGGTGGAGGCGTCATCACGTACGCACGTCGCAGGAGACGCGGAGGAGCCGTTTAGGCATTTTATTTATTTTATTTAATTTTAGTCATTGAGGGTTTTATTTTATTTAATTTTAGTCATGGAGGGTTATTTTGGTCTTTCACCACAAATAACCCTCATCTTTGCTTTTTCTATATATATTAGGTCTAGCCGTTTTTATGGCTCATGCTTGTATTGAGAAGAAACTCTCAAGCGTCATTCAGAGGGATTTAGACTTTGTCCGTCCATCAAAGTTGGGAGTTTGTTCTTTTCTCTAATAAAGATCGTTCTTTTCCTTCTATTTCTATTTTCCTCAGAACTCAAACCACAAACTAATAGAATTGGACAATTGTTTCGGCTCTTTCATTCATTCAGCGTTGACAATTGTTTCGGCTCTTTCATTCATTCAGCTTTTTTTTTATATAAGATATAAGATGTAAGATTTGATTTGATATTAATAAATTTAATTAGATTTTTTATTAAATTTGACTAGATTGAACAGATTTGAAATACTAAATTTGCTTAGATTATATTCAAATTAAAATTTGATTAAATTTTAAATTATGTCTTAGATTAGACAAGACATGTTAATTATATTTGACAGTGTTTAAAGTTTATATTATTTGCTAAATTATATTATAAATCAGAATGTTTTAGATACAATATTCTAACAGTAGAATTGGAAGTTTAATTATATGATTATATGTTAATTTTATATGATTGTATGTTAATTTTAACAATCTATAATATACAAATTTATTTCGAAGAAGAAAAAAACCACTTGTTCTAACCCCATAAAAAGTATTATTCTCAATTTTGAAATGCAATTGGTATGCACATCCTTCTTGGTAACTAGCACATACAAAACTACGTTTTCATTTTACACGTCGAAACATTTTTCGGTTTACTAAACTAATTCCCAAACAGACCCTAATAGTCCTGAGGAGCTAAAAAATTGCAATTGAATAACAAGATAAAGTTAGGGTTATACTAAGATATGGTAGACATCCACGCAATTCGAAATGAACCCAAAATCTTGTTCAAAAGCAGATGATTCGCATGATGATGCCTTCTTTTTTACAGATCTAGATCAACTTGGGTTCGAAGCGCCGGATCATGGTCGTAGGGTTTATATTCTTTTGTAGACTGTCACGAACGAAGACTATGGAATAACTTTGTCTGGTGATTTGGGGCTGGTTTTGGTTTTCAAGTAGAGAAAGGGAATGATTTGTGGTTTTTGGAATATTAACTAACCTTGAACTCGTCACAAGTCTAGAGTTTTGGTGCAGTGTCAGGGAAGGGACTAATTTGGGGCTGGTTTTGGGTTGCAAGTAGAGAAGGGACTGATTTGTGGTGGTTGGAATATTGACTAACCCTGAATGCTCATCACAACTCTAGAGTTTTGGTGCATTGTGTCAGGGACTTCAATTGTGGTTATGATGGATGGACGAGAAAATGCTTAACTGGGTATGCTGATGGGTTGAAGGGTAGATGTAGGAGGTGCTTTGTAATTGCTGTCAGGTCACTTGTTGCAGCAAGGTAGCAAGGTAGGTATTTGTGTCTGTTTGCAGGCAGCTGCAATGGCACAAGGGAACAATAGAAGGCTGCAGAAGTACAGGGGAGGCTTGGGGTGACTTGAGCGTTTGTGGCAGCACAAGTTAAGCAGAAGAGAGCAGTCTTCTTTCTGTTTGTCTGCAGCCAGACAGCAATCAAACAAAGAGGGAGGCCATCGTTTCAAGCTATAGCAGAAAGGATAAAGATTTCGTAGTCTCAGGCAGCAACAACCGTGAAGGAGAACATAGTAATAAGTCAGGATGAACACTCAAAAGTAGATAACTCAAGAAGAATAAAAGGAATGATGAGATGGGGTTATAAAACTATAGGGGACTGGATGGCCTCCTGTTGAGAACTAATAAGGGACTTTAGTCCCACATTGGAAAATGTAGTATGAAGAGGAGCTATACTCCCTATAAATAGTGGAGTAACCAATCAATAAAATACACAACAATTATTCTCTACATGGTATCAGAGCCATAACCACAAAAAAAAAAAAAATCCCTCCCCCCCTTTCCCCACCGCGGTACCCCTTCCCCCACCGGCAGTCCCCCACCCCCTTCCCCCCACCCTCCCCCCCCCCTCCCCCGGCAGACCCCCTCCCCCCCACCGACGCCCTGTCCCCCCCCCCCCCCCCCCGACGCCCTGTCCCCCCCCCCCGACGCCCCCCCCCCCCCCCCCCCCGCCCACCCCGACGCCCCCCTCCCCCCGACGCCCTGGCCCCACCCCACCCCCGACGCCCTCTCCTTCTTTTTTTTCTTTTCGAAAAAAAAACCCCCTAATTTTGAGAGAGATTATGTGGGTGGTTTTTCGACGACGGATGGCTGTCAAATGCTTTATTTGTACCTTCTGTTCCTAGATTACGCCCTCCGGAAGTACAAATACTTTATTTGTTTTCCGTTCTCGATCTGCAAATTAGGGTCTACATGCGCGCGCCGGTGTTGGCCACGTTGACCGCGCAGTCGTAAGGTCTCCGTTGAAGACTTTACATACAGACGACAATGCCGACGCCGACGAAGACGACGATAAAGACGAAGCCGACGTAGACGACGACGACGAATCACCGTTGAAGACGCCATGGATTCGATCAGTGGTAAACTGACAGCAGATGAGATGAAGGCCTTGGTTGATGATATCTTATCAAAGAGATTAACCGAGGCGATCCCACGTGTGATCCATACTGATGTGGATCCGTCACCCTACAAAATGCGGAAGCTGGACAAGTTGGAGACGAAGTTGGAAGGCACGTCCAATTACTTGAAATGGTCACGGCAGGCCATGCGGACGGTGAAGGGACGTGGCTTGGTTGGCTACGTCAATGGCCAAACCAAGGTGCCAGATGATCCCTCCTCAAAGGAGTTTGCTGTTTGGAAAATTGTCAACAATGTTGTGGCCGGATGGTTGACCGCCTCCTTGACCGACCAGGTGTCGGGCAATGTAGAGGCGATGGAGGCTGCTGCTGATATATGGCGGACTTTGAAGGATATGTACTCCGGCTCGGGCAATCCTATGCGGGTCTTCCAACTGCAGGATGAACTTGATAGGGTGGCCCAGGACGACCGCACCATCTCTGAGTATGCAGCACTATTGAAGAAGTTCTGGTCTGATCTGGATCACTATGATCCTCTTGGGAAGGAAGATGCTCAAGTCGAACCCGCATTTGCGAAACATTTTCAAAAGTTCTTGGATTATATTTCGCGTCAAGATGATGAAGTTCTTGAAGGGTCTTAACCCTGTATTTGAGAATAGAAGGAATGTACTCCTGGCACAGCCCATGCTTCCCACCTTAGAAGAAGCCATAGCTGCCATGGCACAAGAGGAGGCTCGCTTGAAGTTGATGCCCAACAAGGGCTCTTTCCAGGGGGAACAAGCCACTGTTGACAAGTCTGCCCTTGACGCCTTTAATCAGCCTCCCTCTGTGGCCGGTGTTTGTCACAACTGTGGTGACTCAGGACATTACATCAGATTTTGTCCCAAACCCCTGCACAGTCAGTCGAAGTGATCGTGGACGGGGGCCGCGGAGGACGTCGTGGTGGTAGAGGCGATTATGCTGGTAGACGGGAAAATTATTCTGGAGGACACAAAGCTAATCTGGCGGAGGAAGGGGGCGACCATCACCTGGCTGAGTTAACCCCACTTGGGAAGGAGTTCCTCGCGAAGTTACGCGGCACGAAGCTGGGTTCGGACGACAGTAATGGGACGTCATCTACCTCGGGGGACCACATCACTTGCTTTGCCCAAAACGGCACAGGTATATCTGTCCGTGCTCTTGCAGCAGCTGTCCACCAACCAGGTTGGATTATGGACTCTGGGGCATCTCGCCATGTCACGGGTTCCCGCGGTGAGTTCCAGGACTATACTTACCTACCGACGTCGGAGAGTATTCAGACTGTTGATGGTAACTCCAGCCCTGTCATGGGTAAAGGCACTGTCGCATGCACCCCTTCTCTCACTCTCACCAATGTCTTACATGCTCCGTCTTTTCCTGTCAATCTTCTTTCTATTAGTGCCATTATCCTTGATCTTAACTGTACTGTTTCCTTTGACATTTCTAAGGTGACTTTTCAGGAGAAGGGGACAGGACGACGATTAGGGACTGGCACATGGCATAAGGGGCTGTGGTACTTGGACAGGACTGGACTGGACAAAGCTTTGGCATCTCTGGTAGCAGACACCCCACCAGAAGATTCACGACGCAGTGTCGAAGATGACTTGCTACTCCACCATCGGCGTGTCGGTCATTCTTCTTTTAAAATTATTAGTCGAATGTATCCGTCCTTATACCAAAGGGCTGATAAAGAGAAGTTATTTTGCCATGCTTGTGAGTTGGGTAAACATACCAGAAGCACGTATGTGAGTTCAGGTAGTAGGAGTTCGGCTGCTTTTGATATGATACATTCAGACGTATGGGGCCCTTGTCCTACAACCGGTATTAACGGTTTTCGATGGTTCGTCACTTTTATTGATTGTTATACTCGCGTGACATGGGTGTACCTTATGAAGATTAAAAGTGAAGTCTTTGAGGCGTTTCGAGACTTTTATCGCTGGGTAGAAACTCAATATGGCACTAAAATTAAGTGCTTACGGTCTGACAATGGGACGGAGTATACAAATAGGAAGGTTGCTGAGTATTTATCCACTCATGGCATACTACACCAAACTTCTTGTGCCTATACACCGGCACAAAATGGTATGGCCGAACGGAAGAACAGACACCTGCTGGAGGTCGCACGGACGATGATGCTGGCTATGAATGTTTCGAACACTTATGGGGGCAGGCGGTGTTAACGGCATCTTATCTCATCAACCGAATGCCATCTCAGGTATTGGACTGGAAGACACCGCTGGAGATGCTTACTGGTGCAACGATGTACACTATTCTACCGAAAGTATTTGGATGTGTATGTTTTGTCCAAGATAATAGGCCAGGAGTTGGCAAACTGGATCCTATAACGGTTAAATGTGTCTTTGTCAGGTACACGGCAACTCAGAAGGGATACGCATGTTGGAGCCCAGTTGAGCGGAAAATTTGTAAGCAGACGTTACATTCAGAGAACTGGAACCATATTATGGTTCGGATGACGGTTCGGCGTTTGGTGACACACCTAACATAGAGGGTGTTAGATGTGAGGGGAAGAAATTAAGCCCATCTGTGGTAGTCGGATCGGTCCCATGCCTGGTCGTAGAAAACTGGACAAAAGGGGGAGAAAGCAGTGACTCCGATAGAAGATGAAGAAGATACATATGTTAAACAGGGGAGCAGCAGACAATGGAAAATGAGCTCCAAGTCTACAGAAGGAGACAGCAGAAGTCCAGTACTATGCCTGTACCGTGCCCTGTGCCTACTGTACCAAGTCCCTCGTCTACTCCTGCTCCAACTCTTGAAGATGTTGCCCCGCACTGAATCAATCTGATTCTGATGCGGATCTCTTTGATTCTGATGGTATGATCTCTCCACCACCTATTGCCCTTAAGGAGATCTTCTCGCATCAATGCAGGTAAGGCTTCTAGTCGTTTTGATGATTATGAACATGATATTGCCAACTACCTGTCTATTCTAACATTTTTCGAATTATCGAGCCTTGCATCATTAGACTCTACTTCGTTGCCCAAGTGTTGGCAGGAAGCAAAAAAAGATCCAAGGTGGAAAGCTACAATGATGGAAGAACTTGGGAACTGGAGAAAAATAAAACGTAGGAGCTGGTTCCATTACCCAAAGGGAAGAAAACTGTGGGATGCAAATGGGTGTACACAGTAAAGGAGACGTCAGAATGAAAGGTGGAATGATACAAGGCGAGGTTGGTTGCAAAAGGATACACACAATCATATGGCATCGACTATGATGAGACGTTTGCTCCAGTAGCGAAAATGAGCACCGTAAGAACTCTGGTCTCCATTGCAGCAAACTATGGGTGGAAGCTATAGCAGTTAGATGTGAAGAATGCCTTTCTCTATGGGGACCTACAAGAAGAAGTGTACATGGAACTACCACCAGGGTGCTACGCTACAGAATCAGACGGAGGGACGTCGCATAAAAAGTGTGCAAACTAAAGAAGTCGCTATATGGACTCAAGCAATCTCCTCGAGCTGGTTTGACAGATTCAGAAAGGCTGTTACAGGCATGGAATACCATCAAGCAAATGCAGATTATACTGTCTTTCTTCAGCATGCAGAGGCCACATCACTATACTTGCTGTATACGTGGATGATATAGTAATCACAGGTAATGATGAAGTCGAGATCGCTAAGCTGAAGTCAAAACTCGCGAAGGAGTTTGAGGTGAAGGATTTAGGAGCAATGAGATACTTTCTAGGTATCGAGGTGTGTGAAGGCGAACAAGGAATTGTTCTCTCACAGAGAAAATATGCACTAGATCTGCTGAAGGAGACAGGGATGCTGGGATGCAAAGCAGTAGTCACTCCAATTGACCAAAAGTACAAGTTGGGAGCAGAAGCAGGAGAGCCAGTTGATCGTGAAAGATATCAACGACTTGTAGAAAGATTGATTTATCTGGGACACACTCGCCTGATATCTCATTTGCGGTGAGTGTAGTAAGTCGCTACATGCATGATCCAAGAACGGGTCATATGGATGCAGTATTTCAGATCTTGAGATATCTGAAAGGAACGCCGGAAAGGGCTATGGTTCAAGAAGAATAGAAGTATAGAAGTTGAGGGATACTGCGATGCAGACTGGGCGAGCTGTATAGACGATAGAAGGTCTACCACGGGATATTGTGTCTTTGTAGGAGGAAACTTGGTCTCATGGAGAAGCAAGAAACAGTCAGTGGTTGCACGGTCTACAGCTGAAGCAGAATACAGAGCAATGGCTTTGGGAGTGTCGGAGTTGCTGTGGGTGAAAGCGTTGCTGACAGAGTTGAAGCTGGACAAGGGAGCACCGTTACGTCTTCTGAGCGATAGTCAAGCTGCAATAAGTATTGCTAACAATCCAGTTCAACGACAAAACGAAGCACATCGAGATCGGTCGATTCTTCATCAAAGAGAAGCTGGAACAAGGGATACTGAAGATTGATCATGTTCGCTCAGAAGAACAAGTGGCAGACTGTCTGACTAAGGGTCTTAGTTCATTAAGTCTGTTGAAGCTATGTAACAAGATGGAATGATTAATATCTATCGTCCATCTTGAGGGGAGTGTTGAGAACTAATAAGGGACTTTAGTCCCACATTGGAAAATGTAGTATGAAGATGAGCTATACTCCCTATAAATAGTGGAGTAACCAATCAATAAAATACACAACAATTATTCTCTACACCTCCGTGCGTCCCGACACTGCATCTATCCAGCCAAACACTCCTATAATACAGAGCTCTATGCTAGTGCTCCAGTTGTTGTAATTGCCACTATCGAGCTTCTCAATATGCTCAACAAAACAACAAAATATGTCATTCATTTCCCAAGTAAGCTTGGTTCCAGACCAACCAACTTCACAATCCTGGATTGTGCACTGGCAAAATGTCCTTGTGCCTCAGCCTTTGGTCACACCTGCTCTCATACCAAATTGTTGAGTATCACGACTTCTCTGATATTAGGGAAGAACTAGAACACTTGGAACACTCAACAATAGAACTTTATTGAAACAAACAAAATTGTACACAAGATAGATGGTAGAAGATCTCAACATAACACACAATATAACGCGCAAAAATAACACACATAAGGGAAGTACTACTACAAACATTAACACAAAAGACACTCACACATACAAACTTACACCAAGACTCACACTCATTCATGCTAGCTTTCTTGCTATCTTATTGCTTTGTTCGCTTGGATTAGCTTCTGGTGCTTGCTTTACAAAAATGAGAGAGGTCACTCCAATTTATAGGTGAGGAGTGATGGATATGAAAATCTTGGAAGAATAGGGAGGTTGGAGGTAGAGGTAGAAGGATAAAGATTTATCTAGAAAATTTCAATGTTGCCATGCCATGGAGATATTTCTAGAGGATGAAGAAGTATAAGATGATGGAAATATCTAGATTAAAGAGAGGAGAATCGTGAAGAGATTTCTAGAAAAATATTGATGTATAGGAGGGTGGAGATTATTCTAGAAAGAGAGGGAGAGGAATTGGTGTGGATTTTTTCAACAGTTAAAATGGTCATGGTCGGGGCTGGGGCTGGGGCTGGGGCAGGAGAGGCCATTAGAAATTTCATATACCATCACCATACATGGTTGGGTGCTGACTGATTTCTTAAGCTATGTATATGAGCAGCAGACATGAATTATTAAGTAGGTTTATAATTTTATATGAAGTGTCTGTGTCGATGGCCTTAGCTCATGACAAGAGACAAAGCTAGTGGAAATTTATTTATTAATCAGAAGTCATTGATTAACTTATTCATAAAAGGGGGAAAACACACATAAACTTATATTGCAATTAAATTATAAAAGAAAAACAGAAACTGCAAGACGTGTAAGCTTGTCAAACAGGTCAGCTTTGGTTTTTGATTTATGTAATTTATGGACTTGAATTGTATAAGATTTTCAGGATCAGGTTCGAGGCAAATTTCGATTCTTCTAATTTTATAATACTATAGTCAACATAATCTTAAACTTACAATCATCTATATGTAAGTTATAGCAAGCACCACATATAAACATTGTTTTGCACCCCCCCCCCCCCCCCCCCCCCCCCCCCCCCCACTGCAATGCATCCTGGCTTCGCCACTGTATTTGGTAGTAAACATAGGTATTTTTTTTTTTTTTTTGTTACACCATTTTGGGGAGTCTGCTCAATATTCATTCATAAATCGAAATTTATAGTGTCCAAGTTGGAGTGCTGAAAGAAATGAATTCCCTACAAGTCTTACTTCTGATATTGTTTTTGTAATAGAATTCTCATCTACTGTGTTTTAGGCGGTCAGTTTTCATTCTTGTCAACAGATCTTTTATCAGTTTCCTCTATTTTACTCTTTTTTTTTATTGTTTTCCACTGTTCACTTATTTATTCTTATGAACAGTCTGCATTGTGGACTTCCGCTGTGCTTTTTGCTTCTTAATATTAATGGTGAGTCAGTAAAAGATTTATTTAAGTATAAACTTGGTCCATTTCATTTAGTACACTGTCTTGCCTTAAAAGGATGGCAGGACATTGTTGTGGATATCTGTTATGCCACTTATAGTAAGGAATCTTGTCAACTATGTCTTCAAATTCCTTTTTTCAAGACTGGATAATGTTACTTAATCTTCTATTATGCTAAACAGATGATATTGGCAGTTGGAACGAAGCTTCAGGCGATAATCACGGAGATGGCTCTTGAAATTAAAGAGAGGCATTCAGTGGTTCAAGGAATTCCTGTAGTTCACGTCAGTGACCATCATTTTTGGTTAGGTCGTCCCCAAATGGTTTTGTTTCTCATTCATTTCACACTATTTCAGGTATTACTTTCTCTGCAATGTTCTTGATTTGAGGAAGAAAATTTAATTCACACCAATTATTATGGACACCTTAGTTCCAAATCTCATGCATTATGACAATTGTGTCATAGATAATATTATAACAATCTCACCTTGCAGCATATATAAGTTTGTGTTATTCCCGAAACAGATCTTAGATGGAAGAACGGATTTTGGCAACACTTCGAAGAAGGTGCACAACTGAGATCCCGGAGGATTCAAAGAGACAAAATCAAATGTAACACTTCGAGGAAGGCACAAATGAATTTCGTAGCAGCAGCGACGAAAGCCCACAAAAGGTCTCTAATTAGATCAGAGAACGTGTTACAAGTGAAGAAGAGAAGGAAAGAAGAAAGAGAAATACAGCTTTGCTGGGGGATGCAGATCACTGTTGCTCAAAGCAAGATTCGCCTTTATACGATCCGCTTCCAGGAACCAGCAAGTTCTCAAAGAACTTCTAGAACGCTCGTTAGTCAAATTTTTGTGACTTGAACGGGCTTCCTAGACTTTACGGACTCTCTTAACTCTCATTTGGTGCATCTTAGAAAGGGGCTCTATTTATAGAGTGGAGTGAGACTTCACCATTTCTCCTATCCAATGTGGGACTAAAATACCAATACTCTAAAATAGAGTTTGATATTTTACATTATCCCACAATCAACATAGTCGAGTGCCAGTCCACGCTTACCCCCCGAACACACGCTCGTGCATGCACGAGGCATCCTGTAGTCCGTGCTTGAGTCCGAATCCGAACGACAAAAATCAACTTGCATTCTTGTTGGAATTAATCCATTTTTCTTCTAGGAAAATACTCCCATATGACACCCACTTGTGCCCTACCACACCTCATGTGCATACTTCAACACAAGCAATGCATTAATTGAGATACTAACCATTTGGTGTAGCCGATGTGGGACTATCTTTCCTAGTCTATAGGCAAAATACCACCAATCTCTCACATATCTCAATATATGGGTTGAACGTTCCCCGCAGTGACTGCCCATCATGCATTAGGAGAGATGTCGCTAAGACTTGAATCTTCTCGCATGGGTTAAATAACATTATGATACAAGAATGGAGCCTTGAATTCTACACCATAAATACAATTCTTCTCACTCATATAATGAGATCGACTGTGCTTCTGGTTGCACATTAAAGACCTTGTGCCAGCCTGGTTTCGGTGTATGTATATTGGGTGTCTACAAAGTTTTCCTCAAGAGACGGCCTACATTTCTATCCATACACTCTAGGTGAGTTCTTTTAAAGAGTCTTGGCATGAAGCCTTTCGCTTTCTTGCGATGCTGTGCCGCTATGACATGGCCCGATGTCGAGGCAATGTCTCATGTGGAGTCATACCACTGTAGCATGAGGCCCAGCCTCTTTGTAGTGCCAAATTACCCAGCATAAAACCTTTTGCTTCCTTGCGGTGTTACGCCGCCGTGACATGGCTTGCAGAGCCGAGGCACTGCCTCATGTGGTGTCACACCACTGTAACATGAGGTCCAGCCTCTTTGTAGTGCTGCCTACCACTCTTCATTCCACAGCATTAGGCCCACTTGCCTATGTGCGGTACTACGCCGTTTGACTTGGCCCGAAGCCGAGGCTTTACCCTCACTAGGTACCTTATGTGGTGTCACCCCACTGCAGCATGGAGTACTATGCTCCTTTCTAGTACTGTGCTACCCACACTTCCTGTAAAGCACGTCGGACATCCCAAATGTCCAAGAACTCATTAAGGCTTCCAAGCCATCCTCTCATAGGACTTTGTTCTATACAAAGAACAAACAGTAGACTACAGTGGTTTTGGGTTCATAACCCGGCAAAGTCCTAAAGGATTGTCTACTTACAGTAGTTATGGGTATGAAATCCTGCCATATTCCAAGGGATTGCCTACTAACAGTGGTCACTGTTCTAGGTACGTGAACCCGCAATATCCAGAGGACTGTCCACTAACAGTGGTTCTAGTTCCGTGATCCCGCAGTATACCAAAGGATTGTCCACTGCACCTGATATTCATCCAGGCAATGGTCCTCCCTTGAACCCAAAGCTATATTCCTAGTAGATTTCTCTTTGAAGTAATAGCATAAAACTTTATGGTAGGATTACAGAGACACAATATCAGAACCTTCAAGCCCATTTGTCTTGCTGAGTCCTCGACCAGCTGGCGCTTGAGACCTTTGGTGATCGGATCCGCCAGATTCTTCTGGATCTGAACATCTACCACGGCAATGACTCCTTTTCTTAATGAGATCATTTACCGCCCTGTGCTTTAATTGCACAGTCCTATTCTTGCCATTGAATAGGTCATTTGATGCCACTGCTGCAGTTGCTTGGTTGTCGTAATAAATCGGCACTGCCGAAATATGTGTACCACCCACAGGAAGATCGTGTCCGGTTGTCGCAATACATTGACATCACCCGAATTTGCGTACCAACCACAAAAATCCTTCCTGAGCTCCCAAAGCAATTCTGCATACCCGAAGCAATTCTGCTTCATCTGTTGCAGCTAATAGAACACAGATTCCATAATAAGAGAAATGTCTGCTTTTTCGACTTCCTCGATATAACACCACTACCCATGGATCTGCTTTTTCGACTTCTTCGATGTAGCAACCTGCTTCATCGACTTCCTCGATATAGCAGCATTATCCATGTAGAAGATATAACATCTTCTTTCTCTACTTCTGAGCACCGACTGGCATCGCTAAAGCCTTCTACCCATGCAGGGTAACCGATGTAGTGCATCTTTCTGAGTCCCTGAGAGATATCCAATTACTCTCTTCACAGCTTTCCAAAGATCAACACTTGGCTTGCTCGTGAATCGACTTGTCATGCCTACAGCAAAAGCTATGTTAGGTCTGGTGGTATTTGTAGCCTACATCAAACTCCAAATGATGTTCGAGTACACCAACTGTCTGACACTTCTCCAGGATCTGGCTTCAGCTTTTGATCACACCTGTAAGGAGTATCGGTCCCTGAAAGATCCTGATATCCATAGCATATGAGCAACTTTTCACATAGTGAGCTAGTGACAGGGCAAGCTCCACTTCCGTCTAGATTATTTAAATCCCCAGGATGACATCTGCATCTCACATGTCCTTCATACTGAATCTGGACGTGAGGAACATCTTTGTTCCAGTGACACATCATTATGTCGTCCATATAGAGACAAACGATGACTCCTCTCTCATTAGCGAACTTCATACTTTTAACAGTCTCGCTGACCCTGTAGCCTTTTGACCTAATAACCTGGTCAAACTTCTCGAGCCACAGCTTGAGACTGTACTTCAAATTGTACATAGAATTCATCAACTTGCAGACCTTGTCGTTAATATCTTGAACGGCAAATCTATCTGGTTGTTGTATGTGAATCTCTTCTGTCATTTCTTTATCCAAAAATATTGTCTAGACATCCATTTGATGATAGAACAACTTATGAATAACAGCCACGGCCATTGTCATCCTGATAGTTGACATCTTAGCTAGTAGAGCATATGCGTCAACCTCATCAATCTCCTGTTCTTGAGCGAACCCTCTAGTCTTGTACTCATCATCAGTTCCTTCGGCTTTCGTCTTTTTTTCTCGAAGATTCAATAGGTTTAGCTCCTTCAGGCAGAGTAACTAACACCTACTTATAATTGGATGTTACAGAGTCAATCTTATCGTTGACTCTCCTCCAGAAGATCACATCTCTGGACTTCATCACCTCATCAGCCTCCACTGGATAATAAAGTTTATCTTCGAAATCATTCGGCCTTCTCACTTGCTTTGCTAACTGCTTAGCGAATACTGGTTCAAGTTTTGTCTTATCAATGACAACCATCTTCTGGACTAGTACTTCTTTGAAAGTACTTGCTCCTTCGGTACCAACAATATTCTCCGGAATGTCTGCAAGAATAATGTTCTTGTCCCTAGCAATCGCCTTCAAAGAATTCTGCCTCGCGAGGCTCAATGATATGATTGATACAACTTACAACAGTTAATTCCAGAAATACTGTCTTCTTGGTCTTCGTCCCTGACTTCTGAATCTTAATATCCGGAAGCTTCACGTACACCAGACACCCCCACACTTGAATGATATTCAAGTTAGGTCTAACCTTGAACCAGTGTTGATGAGAATCATAGTCAGATATACGAACAATACGTTATTCAGCAATAAACGTAGCCGTATACGCAATCTATCCCCAGAAGCATATTGGAAGATCCACAATATAGATATCATCATCTTTGACAGCGTCCTAATCTTCCTTTCTGAAACTCCATGGATTATAGATACTAGGAGCAGCGTTTCATAGTCAATTCCATGTTCATAACAGAACGATGCGAATCCAAAAAACGACACTCTCCACCTTGATCAATCCTGAGTGTATACACAGAGGGTCGTTTCATAGACAATTCGATGTTCATAACAGAACGATACGAATCCAAAAAACGACACTCTCCGCCATGATCACTTCTGAGTAGTTATAGACCGGTTTAATGTTCAGCTTCAGCCCTGAAGTCCCTGAACTTCTCGAATGCTCCATCCTTCGACTTGAGAAGTCATGCGAACGTTCGAGAAACACTTCAAACCGGCCTCCGTGGAGAATTGATAAAAGTCACAGATATCTGCGTGTACTAATTCCAGATGATCCGTACTTGCTTCCTGACAGTCTTGTCTATGCACAGACCTCAAATCCACCTCCTTACCCCCACATTCTGGAGATAAGGCCCAGATAGGGCATCTTGAGTCTGCTTCTATCATAGACCAACTCTCAGTCCATTCAATAAAGTAACTTCATTGCCATCATCAGAAGTTCGAACATCCCTTCAGTACCCACATCTTCTCGAAGTATGTTCCTCGCCAAGAGAACACCATCTGGCTAGTACGAATGTCCATCTTTAAGTCTGTATCAGACAACAGACTTCCTGAGATCAGATATTCGGAAATCTTCGGTATGTGCAACACGCATTCCAGTGAACTTGTCGATGGTCCATAACCACTGTCTCGATCTTCCAGATCTTTTCTAGATATATGTTCGTCATCGAAACCTTTGTTATAACAAGGCTCATCCTTGGTGAACAACTGCTTCGAGAGCACACATGGTCAGATGTACTAGTGCCCGACTACTAGTCTACCACGCTAGATAACTCAACCTGTGCAACAATAGCAACCAAGTTAAGTAATCAAACCAACCAAGTTTAGCCATACCTGTTATTTTGGTTTGGGCTTGGCCTAGGCCCTGTAATCTTTCTTGAAGTGGCCCTTCTTGCCACAGTTGAAGCAAGCCCCATCGCCCTTAGTGGCTTGAATTGAGCTGACTTTACCTCCAACTGGCGAGAGTCCTTAGCTCGTCTTCAACATGGATCCAGTGCAAGAGGCGTTCAAGATCCACCTCCATCTTCTTGTGGTGCATGTCCGCGATGAACTTGTTCCACCCAGGTGAGCGCTTGGCGACAATAGCCCCGAAGACGAAGGCGTCGACCAAGAGCATGCCATCATCCGTCTTGTAGAGATTCTCTACAGATTCTCAGACGTCCTTGGCATTTACCGTCTTGCTGTGTGACTCTGCCAGAGAGTCCTCCATAAAGTTCAAGATAAGCAACTTGCAAAGGTTGTTATCTCTCCTCAACTTGGATTGCAGAGCAGTGGCCTCGGCAACCCTTCGAGCATTGTCACCTTCTAGAATTAAAGGCTCAGGATCTGTCAACACGTAGTCGATGCTCACGAGTTGAAGATTTAGGCTGACCTTTCTCTTCCAGACGTTGTAATGCTTTCCGTCAAACTTCTCAAATTTGTTAAAACTTGTGTCGATAAGGTTTGCACGGTTGTTCTCCATCAGATCTAATCTTGCTTGCGATTGTTATTTCCGAAATAGATCTTAGATGGAAGAACGAACTTTGGCAATACTTCGAAGAAGGTGCACAACTGAGATCCCGGAGGATTCAAAGAGACAAAATCAAATGTAACACTTCGAGGAAGGCATAAATGAATTTCGTAGCAGCAGCGACGAAAGTCCACAAAAGGTCTCTAATTAGATCAGAGAAGATATCAGCCCACCAAAAGTCTCTGATTAGAACAGAGAAGATCTCATTCTTTCCCTGAAATGGGATAGAACGTGTTACAAGTGAAGAAGAGAAGAAAGAAGAAAGAGAAAGACAGCTTTGCTGGGATGATGTGGATCAGCGTTGCTCAAAGCAAGATTCGCCTTTATACGATCCGCTTACAGGAATCAGCAAGTTCTCAAAGAACTTCTGGAACGCTCGTTAGTCAAATTTTTGTGACTTGAACGGGCTCCCTGGACTTCACGGACTCCCTTAACTCTCTTCTTTGGTGCACCTTAGAAAGGAGGCCAGGGGGCTCTATTTATAGAGTGGAGTGAGACTTCACCATTTCTCTTATCCGATGTGGGACTAAAATACCAATACTCTAAAATAGACTTTGATATTTTACATCATCCCACAATCAGCATAGTCAAGTACCAGTCCACGCCTATCCCCCGAACACACGTCCGTGCATGCACGAGGCATCCTGGAGTCCGTGTCCGAATCTGAGTCTGAACGACAAAAATCAACTTGCATCCTTGTTGGAACTAATCTTTTTTCCTTCTAGGCCACATGACACCTACTCGTGCCCCACCACACTCATGTGCATACTTCAACACAAGCAATGCATTATATTGAAATACTAACCATTTGTAGCCGATGTGGGACTATCTTTCCTAGTCTAAAGGCAAAAACACCAACAGTTTGTACTAGAGTGTGGATGCTAGATGCTGGCCTAGAACAGGTTTCCTCTGGGTCAGTTACACCATTCCAAATGAATCATCCATATTGATCCCAATGCCAATGTTAAGAAAGAGTCCAACTCAATGGGTTAGTTTATCAAGATAGGAGGAGAGAGCTTTCTTCATTAATACATAACTGATGTTGGACTGAAGTAGTACATAGAACTAATATGGGCCAGTTTGGATTTCAGTTATGTTTCATCCCGTTTGCTCAAACCTCCATTTCCGGAATGGTCGTTGGGCTAGCAGTTTCAAAACGCCCATTTGAGCTCCGAAATGAATGGTATGTTTGAAAAGAAAAGCCCATATGGAATGGAAGGCGTTTGGCTCGTCCCTTGTGGGCATCAAATGCAATCCCGAATTAAACGTAAGTGCAATCGACACTGGCCCTAAGTGTAGAGACCAAGTCTAGCCACTCAAACCCTCCCCCTCAAGCTGGAGCATATATGGCAATCCTACCCAACTTGCTACATACAACATACAATCTGGTGAAGCTTGTGGTTTCATAAACGAATCATCTATTCAGTCTTGAAATGAGTATACAAAGTGCAAATTTCTTCCACATAACTACCTCTTGAACAAAGTGACAATCCACCTCCACCTCAATGTGTTTGGTTCTCTCATGAATGACTAGACTGCTAACAATGAAAATTGCAGCTTTATTATGACAATGCATCATAGTCAATAGCTCATGAACCAAGGTTGGCCATTAAGGTATGGGACATAACTCTGAGTTCTACTTGTACACTCGGTCATGCTTACCTTGTTTCTTACTCCTCCAAGTGCCCACCAACATATGTGCAATAGCTAAATGTGTATGGGGCCATCCTTCAAAATCCCGAATCACCTATAGAATAGGCCTTGATTGAGACATGATGGGTTTGAAACTGCCAACTAGGAACCAACAAGAAGATTAAAAAAATCACCAAGATAAACACAAGAAATTTACCTGAAAAAACCCATAGGGAGGAACTACAGCAAAATCTGAGCACAATCTCCACTATATCAACGATTATAGTTCTCTCCTAATCCCTTTGCCAAGGGTCTGAGGTATCCCTAGTACCCAATAGATCAAAAGAACAAATCAAAGAGAAACCTCACAATAATCACTCCCTTTCCAAAGAATACAATATCACTCACCAATCTTATAAAAGTTGTCGAGACCAAGGCAGTGTCGTAGACAATTTCTTCATCTTCCTTTCTCTTTCTCTTTATTCTTGTCTTAGAATTATCCCTCTCTTGACATCCAAACCCGAAAAAAATATGAGATATATACTATGGAGTTATAATTATTCTAAAGAAATCGCGAGTCTCCTTATATAGGCCTCCACATTCAAACCTTGAAACTGACACTAATCATACCAAATTTCCCGACTCTAATAGGTTCGTTATGATCGGTTAAACGGTTGGAATTATGTACCAATATGTGCAGCCAATACCTAGCCAGATTGATCTTTTATTTGTGACCGGTCAACAGGTTCTTGGCACCAAAATGTGAGCAACACCTAGCTTGGTTGATCCGGTCCTTGTGACTATTTAACCGGTTAGGCTAATTTTGGGCAAAAATCCTGACAATGGGTTGTCTCCATAACTACCTACGTGGAGTTAAAGTCGGACTCCTTCCGACAAAACTCATTTTCTCTCGTGGTAGGTACTTTATAAGAATGACAATGCTAACACTCTATCAGTATAGATCTTACCCAACTCCAACTGCTTTCTATCCAGAATGTCTCCAGTGATAACACAACTGGATGTGCTTTGATTTTGAATGGAAACTGGCATTCTAGCTAAGATATTTCTTAGGGTTTCAATTAAGAGGATGGAGGACAGAATATATTACGTGTGAATAACACTCTCAAATTGGGAACACGGGTGATAACAATAATGTACTTTGTTTTTGTTTGTTTTTTGGTAGGAGCTTATCAACTTAAAAGACGTTTCAGTTGTACATATATCACAAGATGTAGCGACCATTTTGATTATTAATTTGATGTGCATAGTATTTATCTTAGATGAGATACAATCCCTTAGAAGCTTTACTTTAAACACAAGCTCCTTGTCAGTGGTCGGTTTGCTCTGCGTTGGACACATATGACGAGTGCAACTAGTCTCCTCATAAGTTGCTACCCTAGTTGACTCCCTAGGGAGAGTACGGGTGCTCAGTTAGTTGAACGAGTTCACTAAACACAACACCGCTAATAAATCCATAATGAATAATGCATGCTAATGTCAGTAAAGATTCTTCATGTCAGTGGTGCAAGTTGTCTTTGGACTTGAGGCCAGTATAATATCTTATGAGTGTGCACCCGCACTTTCACTATGCATCTTTTGGCGAACCCAAGGTTTGATCATAGATTATGTATGGTGATCACTCATGAAGCTAGTACATGACCAATAAGAAATTTTACACTATTATATGATGAGGGAGTAATGTCTTGTGTGGTCTGACATGTTACACTCGAGCAATCTTTCTACAAGGTGATATATGATTAAGAGGAGTCTTGGTCACATAAGTATTGAACAGACGAGATCGAGATAGATAGTTACTTACAACTTGACAAATAGTTTATGTCGTAAGTCGAATCAGGACGTAGTCTAAAACAAGGACTGAATGGCACGGTAACTATATATACATAGGTTCTTGTGTGGATGCTGCTAAACATCTTTACATCATATGGACTTGACACACTACTAGGTGTCAAACTTGGCTAGCAGAGAAGGTCAAAGAAGATTTTTCGAAACAAGACAGTCGGAAACCCAATCGGGTTTCTGATCAAAATTTCGATGTTGAAGAAACGACAATATCATATTCTACTCGATCCAAAACGACCATCTTGGTGTTGAGCCTAATGGTGCACACGACTCAGGTTTGTATTAGGTATAATGGTGATTGGCCCATTAGTAATTGATCTATGTCAACCATGTTGACTTGTGCTAGCATATTAGTCAGTTAGATGTTGATTAGGTCAACTCCTAATTATCACATATGAAAACATGTGATAGGAATCCTAATTCAGAATTAGGATTACATTTAGTGTGTTCTGGAAGAGTCTAGAATCTTTTAAGAGATTATAGAATAATCTAATATGGGTATGGAATAGAGTAGGGGTGAGCATTCGATTAATCCGGTTCAAACCGAACCGATAACCGAATTGGACCGAAAATCGAATAAACAAAATCGAAACCGAACTGAAACAAAACCGAAACAAACCGAACCGAATTAAATTGGTTCGATTTATTCGATTTTTCGGTTTATTTGTGCTTTTTTTGTTAATATATAGTAATGAATATATATATATATATATATATATATATATATATATATATATATATATATTTGGAATAAGGGTGAATTTATTCCTCGCATAAAGCGGAAAAGCTATTACAGTACAACATCAAAACTTTCCATGCCCCAAATAATAACATTATGGGGCCATTACTGATACATCGAATTCTATGTTATGTAGAATTCCAATGGGGGGTAGTCAAGCCCTCAAAGATACGTCTGTTCCGCTCCTTCCAGATGTGCCAAACGGACGCAGCAAGACGCACTCTAGCTCTTCTGGCCCACCCCGGATCCCGGCCTCTGTGGTCTCGATCCAGCTGAGAATGCTCCGGATGTCTCAATCCACCCCAACTCCTCCTCTCAGCTGTGCACACTGCTCAGTCCAAATGTGCCAGGTCATCGGGCATACAAAGAAGAGATGCCCTATAGATTCATCCTCCCCGTTACATAGCACACATTTGGCATCCGGTATCTGCATCCCAAACCTGAGGAGTCTGTCCCTCGTCATTAGTCTACCCGAAGAAGTCGGTATGCACATAGTTGCATTTTACGTGCAACCCCCTTGCCCCAAATGAAGTCCGCCTCCTCAGTCCGGTCGTGATGAGTACGAACCAGATCGTAACAGCTACGAAAGCAGAATAGGCCTATCCTCCCCCTGTACCTGGGCCTGCCCAGCTCCATGAATCCTCATGCTGGCTGGCATCAATAGTAATAAGTCGAATCTCTTCGGCAAGCTGGGCAGTATATGGATATCCTTCTGGCCTCCAGACTCCATCTCTGATGATCCTACTGCAAGTGAGCCCCCTGCCCGCTTCTCTGTCCAGCTGACCTCCCAAAAGCTCGAGCAAGGATCTGGAACCCAACCAAGGGTCTAGCCAGAGGTCGGTAGTCGTCCCGTCCTTCATAGTCCTGCAGATAGCGGTCTGAAGCACCGGTCGACACCTCAGAATGGCCTTGAATGTAACCGAGTAATTGTTGTCTATCCTGCAGGCCCAAAGTTAGTCCTCCTCAGGTATCTGTTCGCCATCCAACTCGCCCAGAGCGATCCTCCCTTGATGAATCTCCAGGCCATCTTAACACAAGCTGCCTTCTTGACCTCATGAAGAGGTCGCAACCCCACACCTCCTTCCTTCCGAGGCCGACAGAGTTGGTCCCAGGAGATCGCATGCATCCCGCCCCTCCATATGAAGTCAGCACAGATGGCTTCCACTTTACGGATAGTAGCCGTGGGGATCTGGATAGACTGGAACCAGAACATCGTGATGCCTGCAATAACCGAACGCACCAGCTCAATCCTACCGCCAAATGATAGACATGCAGCTTGCCAGCCTTCCACTCTCCTCTGAGCAAAGTCCACCAGCTGTGACAATCCTGGTCTCTGGCATAGTTGATCGTCAGCGGCACCCCCAGGTATTTCACTGGAAGCTCTCCTCTATCCACTCCCAAGGCGAAGGCTCTCTCCTCCTGCTGTGTACACCGGGAGCTGAAGTAGACTCTGCTTTTCTCCGGTTCAGCTAGATCCCAGAAAGTCGCTCGAACTCCTCCATAATGTCAGAGAGCGCTCTCATGCCCCGCATGGAAGGCTGAAGGAGCACCAATAAGTCATCAGCATATATCAAATGGGATACGACCGGACTCACCAATCGAAAAAGGGGAACGATCCTCTTGCTATGTACCGCCGTATCCATCATGCAAGTGAAGTACTCCATCACCAAGGTAAATAGGTACGGGAGAGGGGGTCACCCTGCCTCAACCCCCTGTTGCTCCTGGAGTAGCCATGCGGCGTGCCCTGGATTAGGACTGAGAAAGTAGGGGAGCAAATGCACTCCCTCACTCTCGCAACCCACCTCTCGTCGAAACCTATGGCAAGCATCAAGTGACACAGGAAGTCCCGGTTGACCGTATCATAAGCTTTCCGGAGGTCAAGCTTCACACAAGCCTTCATCCCCCCAGGTTTGCTGAACTCCCTCACCATCTCATGAGCAAGCAAGCTGTGCTCCGCTATCGACCGGCCCTTGATGAACGCAGCTTGATTCTGGGACACCAATCCCTGCATAATCCCCTCAATACGCCTGCACATAAGATGAGTGATAATCTTGTACAGAAAATTACAGCAAGCAATGGGCCGAAAATCTGCAAGTGAGGTCGCTCCCTCCTTCTTAGGAACCAACGTCAAGAATGTGTGGTTCATCTCCTTCAGAAGCCTGCCCTCCTCAAAGAACTCCTGAACCGCCGCCAGGACATGGGTCTTAAGCACACCCCAGTGTCGCTTAAAGAACCCTGAAGAGAAGCCATCAGGCCCGGGGGCTTTGTTGGGGTTAGCCTTCATCACAATGTCTTCCACCTCCTCCATTCTCACAGGTGCCAGAAGCAGACTATTCCCATGGCGGGACACCAGTCTCTTCGTGACAAGGACTGGGAACGTGCTAGAGTAGTCCGTCTGCTGATATAGGTCAGTGTAAAATCTGACGGCCTCCTCCTGGATCGCCGCGGGTCCCCTACAAGCCGTCCCTCTGCGGTCAGAAGTCTGGAGATGCTGTTCCGGTGCTGTCGGGTGCGGATCACATCGTAGAAGAATTTGGTGCAACGGTCGCCATCTGTGAGCCAGGTACATTTAGCCCTCTGTGCCGTACTGATCTCCTCCTGAAGTCTCATGATGCTGACCTCCTCAATCAGGATCTTCTCTAGCTGCCAGCTTTGTTCAGAATGTTAGCTTGCAGGGCCACCTGAGTGTCCCGAAGCTCAGCTTCCTTATCCGCCAGGGAAGTCCGCGGTCTCGTCTTCACCCACCCCCTGATAACCCGCTTGAGCTGCTTGAGTTGGTGAACCATACGGAACTGAGCCGTGCCTTCCTGGAAGTGCTGTAACTCTCCCGTAACCACCTCCTCATATCCGGCCGACAGATACCAGCTGTTGTTGTACCGAAACGGCTCACCCGCAGAATGGTCTCTCAATAAGGCCAACCCGAATAGGAGAATGATCCCTAGTACCCGCCGCCAGAACTTCCGCCACTGAGTTCGGAAAGCACCTGAACCACTCACTGTTGCCAAGGCCCGATCCAACTGACAAGCAATCCGATTATGAGTAGCCTTGTTGTGCCAGGTCCAGATGTGTCCCGCTCGCTCCAGCCCCCGCATCCCTGACCTAAGCAGACACCTCTGGAAATCATATAAGATTGCGTCCGAACAGGACGACCTCCCACCTTCTCTTGACGGAGCAGCATAGCATTAAAGTCCCCCATGATGAGCAGAGAAGATGTATGTTGTCCGCCAAGACCCAGGTGCAGAATGTCCTCCCACAAATCCTCCGGAGTCTCCGGTATTGTGTCCATATACAGCACCCAGGATGAATCTGAACCCACCTTTGTTCTCGAAAGTAACGCCGATTAGTTGTTCTGATTTATGGATCTACACCCCCTCCCAGCTACCTTTGTTCCCTAACCCAGATCTTGCCATACCACAAAGATCTAAGTTGTGAATGTGATCCCAGTTTGCCGGAGTTCTTCGCGAGAGCATAGCGGCCCCCTCTGATCTTTGTCTCCAGCAAGATAGCAATGTCACACGACTCTCTCCTCAGTACCCCTCCAATCTCCTTCCATCGTCCAATGGAACACCCCCCCTAATGTTCCATGCTAGGACCGACATCTAAATAAAAGAAGAGGGGTCCCCCTGGAACTCGTCTGGATCGACACTCGAGGGAAGTGTCTCATCCGCCTGATCAATGCCTGCGTCTACAATAGAGGAAGGAGCAAGATGGGCCTGAATCCTGCTAAGAGTAAGCGTCCAGTCAGGATTGTCTTCAGTCTGGTCATCCATTTCCCTCGCCAGAGGGATATCCTCCCGTGTTGCCGGAGCATGTCTTTTCCTGCTTGTGTACACCATGATCGCCGGAGAGGCCTCCATCACCATCGGACCACTACCAGCCGCGCCCATACCCCTGGTAACGATGGTCCTCTGTGGCCTGAACGGGACCAGTGCACCCTGCATGCCCTCCTGTCTCTGCGGTGATCCTGACTCCTGACTCCTATCGACCTCCATCCCTGTGTCCGCCTCCATATGTCTGTCTGGCTCCGTCTCCCCAGGCGCGTGACTGGGGGCCGTCTCCTTCCCAGGAGTCTCCGTCCGAGCTGCCTGTAGCCTGGCAGACTCCTGTCCCTTGTATTTTCACGCGCTAGTAGTGTGCCCAAAGCACTCACAGTGAGAGCACATGGGGGAACCCAGTCATACTCCACCGCCTGTGTCAGAACCTCCCCTGATGGAACCTAATACTCCAACATACTCGGTAGCTCCGCGCCCGCTTTGATCTCCACGAAGACCCTAGCATACATCAGTCTAGTGCAAAAAGTAGTGGCCTCATCTGCTTTGATCGGCTTTCCCACAAGGCTAGCAAGTCTCATGAGGAGCGGGATACTCCAATACTTTACTGGAAATTCAAGGAATCTGACCCAAATGGAAATAGCATTCAGCACCTCCCTCTCACACCTCAGCTCCGGCGCCCACATCCTTTAGTATAATGAGTCTCCTATCAAAGGACCAAGGCCCTCCCTGTAGGATCCTGGACACATCCTCCGCTAAGCCAAATTTGACATAATAGAACCGTTCTCTCCGAGAGAAGAATTCCATGCTGCCTTTGGGTCTCCAAACACGCTCCGCATAACCCCGAATTTGGCCAAAGAATGGCTTGTTCCCTAATACATACAGTACCAGAGTGTTCTTCCAGAATTCGGAGACCACCGCTATTTCTTCAGTAGAAAAATACGCCCGTAGCCCTCCTCCAACCGACATAGGTGGAACAAACTCCATCGACATCGGGCTTTTTGCAGCCACTGGCGTACAGACCTCCTTCCATGACCGAGGCCTCTGCTCCTCAGTGTGCATCCTGGTCGGGGGGTTCACAGGACTCTGGCCTGTCTTGGCGGTATCAGTAGCAATACCCTTAGCTTTCTCGGCCACCGTCGCCTTAGGCCTCCAACCCGTAATAGACCGCACCATTCCTCCCCCACGACGCCGGGGTATCCATGGTGCCGACCATAGAGGGTCGATTCCCATGGTTCCCTGGCCCCGCCCTTCCCGAAGCTTGGGACTGTGCCCCTCGCCGTCCTCCCATCCGTCTTCGCGTCACAGTCTGCCAACCAGCCTCCCCAGAGTTCTCCCCCCCGGATCCGAATTCAAATACGGACGCCACTCCTCCGGGAGTGCCCGCCCGACCCCCCCCCCCCCCCCGCCCTTGGGGGTCCCCCTGCCTACGCCCGCCCTCCGACCCCCCCCCCGCCTGGGGGGTTCCTGCCACCGCCTCCGCCCAATCCCCCCCCCCCCCCCGCCTGGAGGGGCCACGCCGCCACCCCGCCCGACCCGCCCCCCCACCGCGTGGGGGGTTCTGCTGCCGCCTCCACCAAACCCCCCCCCCCCCCCGCCTGGGGGGGCCACGCCGCCACCGCACGACCCCCCCTCCCCCCGCGTGGGGGGGTCCCGCCGCCGCCGCTGGGCCCAGCCCACAGCTGCCGCCTCCGCCCGACCCCCCCCCCCCCCCGCCTGGGGGGGGTCACGCTGGCTTCTCCGTGCTGGCCACCGCCCGGAACATGAGGACTTCCGCCCCCCCCCCCCCCGATCCTCCCAGCCGACTTCCCCGCGAGCGATCAGGGGGTCGGGGGGGAGGTTCGGTCGAAACTTCGCAAACCCTAGCAGAGGGGGCGATCGCTCCAGACATTCTTATTATATATATATATATATATTTTGGAAAAAAGGGTAAATTTTATTCTATCATCGCAATAAGGTTACAGCATAGAGATACAATCCCAACTCAGGGGGACATTACTAGTACATCCGACTCAATGTTATGAAGGATGCCCACCAGTGGAGTGGACAGTCCCTCATAAATGCGCCGGTTCCTCTCCCTCCAGACATGCCAAACTGATGTAGCAAGCCTCAATCTAGCACGTCTGACCCAGCTCTGCTCCTGGCCGCTGCAATCTCCAATCCACTTAAGGATTTCTCTGAAGTAACGCTCCCTTCCAACCCCTCCCAAGTATATCCGGCTCTGCTCTGCCCAGATGCTCCACGCCACATGGCACTGAAAGAACAGATGCCCAATGGATTCATTCTCTGTCTCACACAAAACACACTTAGGGTCAGGGACTGGGACCCCGAACCGAAGCAGTCTGTCCCTAGTAAGGAACCGGCCCAGCACCAGTTTATAAGCAGACAGTTGCATCTTTCTGGCAAGGCCCTTCCCCCAGATAAAGTCGTACTCCTCAATCTTGTCGAAGTGGGAACGAACAAGATCGTAGCAGCTGCTAAATCTGAACTCCCCAGCACCCTCCGTGTAGCCGGGAGGTGCCCAAACCCAGACGTCAGACAGTACAGTAGGAGTGATCTGAACCTGCCTGAATCTTCCCTCCTAACTGAGCAGTGAAACGATACTCCTCTGGCCTCCAGACCCCACCCCTGATGATGTGTCTACAAGTCAGACCTCTGTATGCCACACCGTCCGTCTGGGGACCCAGAATCTCCAGAAGAGACTGACCTGCAATCCACGGATCAAGCCATAGGTCCGTCTCCCCTCCCTCCCTCATCTTCCTCCGAATAGCCTTCCGAAGTACAGGTCGGTTCCTCAGGATATGCTTGAAAGATACAGAGAAGTTATTGTCAATTTCACATACCCAGAAGTTCCTACCCCGGAGATACCGACTAGACATCCAAGCCGACCAAAGAGAACCGCCCTGAAGGAACCTCCACGCCAGCTTGATCCCCGCCGCCTCCCTGACAGATACAAGAGAACGCAGACCCACACCTCCCTCCTTTCTAGGACGACAAAGCTGCTCCCAAGAGATGGCATGAATCCCCCCATGCCATATGAACTTGGCACATATGCCCTCAATCTTTCTGATAGTAGCCAAAGGAACCATAATAGATTGGAGCCAAAACAAAGCAATAGCAGATATAACCGATCGTACCAGCTCTATACGCCCTCCAAAAGATAGGCCAGCCGCCTGCCAGCCCTCTACCCTCCTCTGCGCAAAGTCCACCAGACTCTGACATTCTCGGTCCTTCGCGTAGTTGACAGATAGGGGCACCCCCAGATATTTCACCGGGAGGTCACCCTTTTCCACCCCAAGCTCCAGGGCCCGTTCCTCCTTCAAAGTGCAAGAGGAGTTGAAGTAAACTTTGCTCTTGTCCCTGTTCAGCCGAAGACCCGATAACTGTCCGAACTCCTCCATCACCACCGCAAGCTCCCTCATCCCTCACATGGAAGGCCTCATCAATACCAATAGATCATCCGCATATATGAGATGAGAGACCACCGGTGAGACCCTGCTGTATATCGGTACAATCCTCTCCCGATGCACCGCGATGTCCATCAAACAGGTAAAATACTCCATCACGAGGGTGAATAGGTATGGGGAAAGCGGGTCCCCCTGCCTAAGCCCCTGCTGCTGCCGAAGAACCCGTAAGGTATACCCTGAATGAGAACCGAGAAAGTAGGGGAGGTGATGCACTCTCTGACTCTGTCCACCCATGTCTCGGAGAAGCCCATCGCACCCATCAAATGACAGAGGAAGTCCCTGTTGACGGTGTCGTAGGCTTTCCTCAGGTCGAGCTTCACACACGCTTTCATCCCTCCTGGCTTGTGGAACTCCCGAATCATCTCATGAGCCAGCAGGCTATGCTCAGCAATAGGCCGCCCCTTGATGAATGCCGTCTGATTCCAAGAAACCAGGCCCTGCATAGCGTCCTCCATCCTCCTGCACATAAGGTGAGTAATTATTTTATACAAATAATTACAGCAAGCAATCGGTCGGAAGTCAGCAAGAGAAGTTGCCCCCTCCTTCTTGGGCACCAGCGTCAGGAAGGTGTGGTTCAGCTCCTTCAGGAGCTTGTCCGTCTCAAAGAACTCCTGAACAGCCTCTAGAACCTGGGCCTTGAGGGCACCCCAATGACGCTTGTAGAAGCCGCTGGAGAAACCGTCCGGCCCAGGGGACTTGGAAGCATCAGCCTGCATCACAATCGCCTCCACCTCCGCCATCCGGATAGGAGCCATAAGAAGACTGTTGCCATACTCAGTAATCAACGTCTTCGTAGTCAGCTGCGGGAATACCGTGGAATAGTCCGTCTGATGATAAAGCTCAGAGTAGAACCGGACAACCTCCTCCTGAATAGCAACCTGGTCGGTCACAAGACGTCTATCACTGCCGAGAAGTCTCTGGATGCAGTTCCGGTGCTGGCGAGCCCGAATGACATCATAGAAGAATTTGGTGCAACGGTCCCGATCCTTGAGCCAGGAGCATTTGGCCCGTTGGGCCGCACTAATCTCCTACTGGAGTCGCAAGGTGTTGACCTCTGCAGCCAACTTCTTCTCTCTAGCCGCCATCTCTCCACTCATCATGTCTCCCTGGAGGTCTGACTGCAGATCTGTCAACTCCGCCTCCTTCTCCTGTAAGGAGGTCCGGGGGAGAGCCCTCACCCAGTCTCTGATGGCGCGCTTGGTCTTCTTCAGCCTGTGAACCATACAGAACTGAGCAGTGCCAACCACACCCTGACAAAGACCCCCCGCCACAGTCTCCTCATAGCCAGGTGATAGGAACCAACTGTTGTCATACCGGAACGGACGGGCTCTCCATCTGGGTTTCTCCACGAAGCGCACCAGGATCGGCGAATGGTCACTGGTCCCCGCAGGAAGCCCCTCAGCCACAGCAGAGGGGAATAGGCGAAACCAATCACTGTTCCCCAAAGCACGATCAAGCTGGCATGCCACCCTGCCAACCACCGCCTTGTTGTGCCACGTCCATATGTGCCCCACCCTCTCCAGATCCCTGAGCCCGGACTGGAGAAGACAGGACTGACAGTCTGATAGAATCTCGTCCGGCACCGGCCGCCCCCCCAGCTTCTCCCCCCTATATAGCGTGGCATTGAAGTCTCCCATAATAAGCAGGGGGAGATGGCGATGCACCGCCAATGTACTCAGCCTAATGATGTCCTGCCACAAGGCCTCCCGCAGCCTCCTGTCATTGTGCCCATAGACAGCACCAAGTAAGAATCGGAACCCACCCTTGTTGGCGAAGGAGATAGCCACCAGCTGGTCAGTCATGAAAACCTCCTCCCCCTCCCAACTAGCTCCGTTCCATCTAACCCAGATTCTCGCCATATCACAGAGACCAAGGTTGTGGAGCTGGACCCAGTCCGTAGGAGTTCTACGAGACAGGGTTTTCGCCCCCATGATCTTAGTCTCTAGTAAGATCGAGATTTCACACTTCTCCTTCCTCAGCACCTCACTAATCTCCCTCCATCTCCCCAGAGAACACCCCCCCCCAGACATTCTAGGCAAGGGCCGACATCTATTCCGCGGGTGGGGTCCCCTGAACATCCTCTGAAGGTGCATCCGGGGAGAGTGCAACCTCCATATCTCTGGACTCCTCATCTATATCCCCCTGAAGAAGAGGCTGAGCTAGGTCCGCAACCCATTTAGGGTTGACCTTCCACACTCTCTCCGCCCCGCCTTGCCCGCTGTCCTCACTATGCGACTCCGTAGCCTGGCGCTTCTGACTGTATACCTGAAGTGCTAAATAAATTTTTTTATTCGGTTTTTGGTTTTGGACCGAAATCGAAAACCGAAACCGAATAAGAAAATTTAGTATTTTCAAAACCAAAACCGAATTGATTTTTTTAAAACCAAACCGAATCTCTTATTCGGTACGGTTTTCGGTCCAAAACCGAATAATGCTCACCCCTAGAATAGAGATTTCCTAATCCAACGCTAATTAGGAGACCTAGTAAATGATCTGCTAAAATTATACAAGCAATTTCGTGCAAAGTTCTAGCAAAAAAAAATTCCTTGATATCTCTCTCCTTCCCATCCTCTTCTCTTCTCTATCCCAGGCCAGTCTGACCAAATCAAAAATCCGATCGGATTTCTGATTAGCTACAACCAGCAGAGCTGCTTCGAAAATAACTTGGATCACTCGGTTGCCGATGCGCTCATACGGTACTGTTAGGGATCAGACGTTCTACGTGGTTAAGGCATCAACAAAGGTAAACCATAAACTAAGTACATTAGTTATTCTACTTGTAGCATGTTTGTGATAGTTAAATGGTTGGTATATGAAATTCTTTTGGTTATTGTATCTATATCATGTGAAACGGTGAAGTTACATGTAAAGTCGAAGGTCAATCGTGTCACCTAAGATAAGAGTGGCGATTTAGACTCGTAGATAGATTAGATCTATCATGAACCTTGATCGATCCTTAGATCATTCATAAGGTCACATGTGCTAAGGGTTCACAAAGAAGAGATCCACATATTGGATGCATGGTGGTACAAACATGACACTGTTCGTGTCAGGTGACCTAGCATAGTGTATGGGAAATTTTTTAAATAGCTCTGCCAACGATATGTGTCGTGTACTTAAAGTGGTACCAGAGAAGCTAGATTTTCATGTTATAGATCTAACAGTACACATATTGATCATGATGTTTTTATTCTTCTTATATGATCAATGTTTTGCATACATGATGTTCCATTTAAAATGAAAGTTAATTAAATTAAGTTTTGTGTGAATGTGTAACTCATAATAATCCTCGACTCGTGAATCAAGAATTGATTCGGGACAACGAGATTGACTCTAGAATCATGGGAGATTAAAAAACGGAGAGATCAATTCAGGTATCATGATGATGATTCAGAAAGTGGATCAATCGAAGGATTTCTGAACAAGAACCATATGTGATTTTGTTGTCAGACAAGGTAGTATATTCTAAGTAATTGTGTATTACGCTTATAGGAGATGTTCATGTTGGGCGCGTGCGGAAGCGTTTGCCAATCCACCTTACCAAAACCAACACCCGTCTAACGGACACCAAGCACAAGATGAAGACAAGTATGTGGCGGTGACGTACGTCACCTGGACAAATCCCAACCTTTAATAACTCAGATGAAATTACAAGATTGACAGAACTCATGTTGAACCCTTTGCCCTAATAGGTTCAACCCCCTCACCACTCTCAAGAAGAAAAATAGAAGATTACAATTGAGATCACTCACCAACCCGTAGCAATCTTCCTAACCGAAGTTGACGATTTCTCGATTAGATCTTCTTCTTCCTACTGTCTTGGATGGCGAAGTCTTAAGAGCAAAATACGGACTTTCTCTTAGATTTTCTTGTGGACAAGCACCCCGAATCTCCACTTTTGTACTTTATGCTTATTCTTTATGCCTCTACCCTCACACCATATATATATGATGAGAAAATCATATTTTAGGTCATAATATTATTTCTTAATTAGGAAGCCCTCAAAGAAGAATCCTATTACACCTAAAATAGCTCATCAATTATCCTATTTTAGATCATAATAGGATTTCCTAAAATAAGAATCATATTATATCTAAAATAGCACAACACCAATTATGGACATTCAAATCTAATCAAATCAAATATTTAATAAGATATGGATTCCACAAGTATGTTGTTACCAAATCCAGACTGGACTCCAACAATCTCCCCCTCCAGTCTGATGAGAGGGTATTGACCCCATGGGTCTTCAACTGGACTCCATGTATGTCGTCCCACGACAGAATTCCTGCTCCCCCATGCCACTGATCTCCGATCCCCCGAGTTGCTTTGCATCTTCCTTTGTCTCAAGCTCCTCGACCGTCACGTCGACGCTAGCTGCCATGCGTAGCACCTCCTGCACCACTGGGATCCTGTCGATATCAATGACACGACCAAGACCGAAGCCCCTGATGATCAGCCTCACCGTAAGTCTTGGCTGCTTGTCTCCGACTTCCGTCTTCTACCGGAAAGTGTTAACGTTCCAACGAGCTTCTTCACCCTTGGCTGGCCCAACCAAGCAGACAGTGCGCTTCTCATAAGATTCGAACTCCTGAACCTGTCCACCTTCGTGCCCGAACTTGAAGCTCCCCCATACACATCCGTCCTCGAGCAGAACATTATGCATTGTGCATGTCGTCGATGACCCACATCTCCCCTTGAACTATGTGAATGATGATGCTCCCGCCTCAGATTGAGTTTGCTGGAAAACTTGATCTCCTCCCTGGCTTCGAACTGCTGAAATCGATGTCGCTCCGTGAAGATTTGGCAAACCACCTGTAGAATGGAATAAAATAGATGATCTCTTTATTGAAGAGAGACTACATATATATAGGAGAGGCTAGCCTCCTCTCCTATTACTCTAAGCAATGTGGGACTAAAGCCCAATAACTAATAACTCTAATATAACACTTAACACCCTCCCTCAAGCTGGAGCATAGATGTCAATCATGCCCAGCTTGTTACATAAAAATTGAACCTAGGGACCCAGAAGAGGCTTTGTGAAGATATCAGCTATCTGGTCGCCGGTCCGCACATGTTGAAATTTTATCACTCCTTTTGTATATTTATCACGAACAAAATGAATGTCAATTTCAATATGCTTCGTCCGTTCATGAAATGCTGGATTAGTGGCAATGTGAATAGCAGATTGGTTATCACACCATAGGTCTGCCACTTGAGATCTTGCGTCTTCTTCCAGTTCTTGTAGGAGATGCTTCATATATAATATCTCTGACGTGCATGAGCAATAGCTCGATATAGCGTGCTATCACACTTTGTTTTTTGCTTTTCCATGATACTAGATTTCTGCCAACAAATACTGAGTAGCCCGATGTTGACCGTCTATCTGTCAAACTTGCCCTCCAATCAGCATCAGTAAAACACTCAATGCGAGTGTGTCCATTATTCTTCATTCGAATTCCTTTTCCTATATTCTTTACTAGATAACACAAAATTCTGAGAACTGCCTGCCAGTGTAGAACTCTTGGAGAAGCCATGAATCTACTTGCGACACTTACTGCAAAAGAAATATCCGGACGCGTCATGACTGCCAAGTAGTTGAGTTTTCCAACCACTCGATGATACTGATCTGGATTGGTCATCAGGACCCCTTCGTCTGGAAGTAATTTTGCCCCTGGATCTATAGGTGAGTTTGCTCCCTTTGCTTGCATCATGCATGCATCATTTAGTATATCCAGTACATATTTTCTTTGAGACATTATAATATCCCGCTTACCCCGTGTGACTTCAATGCCCAAGAAATAGTTCAAGGATCCCATGTCCTTGGTTTGAAATTGTTCTCCAAGAAACTTCTTGAGACTTGCAATACCCTGGCTGTCATCTCCCGTGATTATAATATCATCAACGTAGACACTAAGAAGTATTCTTCCAGCAGATGTGTGTCGATAGAAGATTGAATGGTCCTTCTTCGACTGACACATTCCAAATTGAGTAACCACCTGTGTAAATCTACCAAACCATGCAAAAGGTGATTGTTTCAGGCCATAGAGGGCCTTCCTTAGACGACACACCTTACCCTCCCTTGCAACCAACCCGGGAGGTTGCATAACATATACTTCTTCATCAAGATCCCCGTAGAGGAAAGCATTCTTTATATCGAGTTGAAGTAAAGGTCAGTCATAACGAATGGCCAAGGCCATAAGGACACGAATGGACGTCATTTTGGCTACAGGAGAAAAAGTCTCGAAGTAATCCTCACCATAGGTTTGAGAGTAAACCTTTGGCCACCAGACGAGCTTTCAATCGGTCAAGAGTGCCACCCGGTTTCACTTTAATCGTGAACACCCATTTGCAGCCGACTGCCTGTTTACCATGAGGTAGATCGACTAAGTCCCAGGTATGATTCTCCTGGAGAGCCTTCATCTCCTCGTGCATAGCAGCATGCCAACCAGGATGTCGGAGACCCTCCTCAGCGGTCTTGGAGATCTGAATTCCATCAATAGTAGCTACCAGAGACTAAGTGTGACTGGTAAGTCCTTTGTAGTTGTTAACATACATGGGATGATCTCGACATGCACGACGAGGACGTTCTGGAGACGGAATCGCCGGAGCTGTTGGCGGAATTGGTGGAGCTGCTGGAGGGACAGATGGAGGCAGCTCACTGGAGCCGGAGCTGCTAGTAGAACCAGAGGAGGAAGATTCTGTGGTTGATGTCGTTAATGGCCGAATCGGTGTATGTGGACCATCATCCTGGGAGACTGGCTCGGTAAGGGAGGGCACCCGTATGGAGGGTTGTTGTGTTTGAGGAGGAAACAACAAAAAATCTTCTTCGGGATAGATCAAGGAAACCAGACCTGTTGATTGGGGGAACGGAAGAAATTTTGTTTCAACAAAGGTAACATCCCGAGTGAAAAAATATCGCTTTAAGACAGGAGAGAAACACCGATACCCTTTCTGATCTTTAGGATACCCAAGAAAAATACATTGTATAGCCTTAGGGTCTAATTTAGAAAAGGTTGGTCGGGTATCCCGAACATAGCATAAGCAACCAAAGATGCGGGGAGGCAAAGGAAACGGCTCTCTTCCAGGAAAGAGCCTAGAGAAGGAAGTGCTACCATTGAGAACTGACGACGGCATGCGATTAATAAGATAACAAGCTGTAAGGACCGTATCCGACCAAAATTTTTTGGGAGTACGTGCTTGAAACATAAGAGCACGTGTTGTTTCCAATAAATGACGATTCTTGCGTTCGGCTACACCATTTTGATGTGGTGTGTACGTACAAGAGGTTTGGTGGATGATGCCGTTGCTGGCCAGATGTTTATCAAGATCACGAGATAAATACTCACGACCATTGTCACTCCGAAAGGTTTTGATTGGAAGACTAAATTGTGTAGTTATCTCGGCATGAAAGTTACACCAAGTGTTAAATAATTCAGCACGACTTTTCATTAAATAAATAAAAGTGACACGTGAGTAATCATCGACAAACGTGACAAAGTACTTAAAACCCATTACAGATTCAGTCGGACAAGGTTCCCATATATCAGAATGCACCAACTCAAAAGGAGCGGATGCAAGATTATTTGGACTCACCGGATAAGAAACCCGATGATGCTTAACTAAACTACATGGCTCACAATGAAAAGAAGAGGGAATAGTTAAAGATTGTACATTTTCTAGAGAACTGGAGACGACGGATGACCTAACCGACAATATAACTCGACCGGATCAAGTTTCATGCTTGCACACACAACAGAACGAGTTGCGTCAAACAGGTACAAGCCTCCAGCCACATGTCCCTTACCAATAGTCTTCCCAGTTGTTAGGTCCTGAAAAACACAATTATCAGGAAAAAAAGGTTACCGAGCAATGAAGTTCACGAGTAAGTTGACTGATAGAAAGTAAATTGAACGGATTTCTAGGAGTAAGTAGAACAGAGGTAAGTGACAGTCCGGGAGAAAAAGTGGCACTTCCACGGCCGCGGACTGCCAGAGAACCGTCATTGGCAACAGTAATGCCAGAAGCACGACGAACAGGTACATAATCATGTATACCTGCATCACCAGTCATGTGTGAGGATGCACCAGAGTCAATAGCTCTGGACAACAGGGGGGGTCGACGAAGGAGAGGAATTTTTGTTGTGAAATTTTTTTTCTTCCTTCTATGGCTCTGATACCATGTAGAATGGAATAAAATAGATGATCTCTCTGATACCATATAGAATGGAATAAAATAGATGATCTCTTTATTGAAGAAAGACTATAATATAGGAGAGGCTAGCCTCCTCTCCTATTACTCTAAGCAATGTGGGACTAAAGCCCAATAACTAATAACTCTAATATAACACTTAACACCACCTATCGCCAATTCTGGATCCGTAGAGCAACCCCTACTTGGAGACTGACCAGCTGTCATGGGACCGACAGACTGACCCTCAATCTTTGACTCATCACCATTCGTCGCTTTGTCTCGACGAACAGAATCCTCCGTAACCCTCAAAGCATCTAGAAGCCCCTCCTCAGCAAGTTCTCGACCATCCACCTCCTGTCGAATACCCCTCGACCCTCCATCCGGTATCTGTGGCCTGCCTGTACAACTCAGCGGCTTGAGCATGTACATGCCACAACACAAATCTTCCTGAGCCAGCTATTGGGAACCCTTCGCAAGCATCCAATCTTTGCTCCCAAACAGACTGCAACAGCCATCATCTGCCAGCCTCCATACCGAAACCAAGTTGTAGCGCAAACTCGGTACATGTCGCACACCCCTGAGGACGAGTTTCTCACCAAACTCCATTGTCAAGTGCACATCACCGATGCCTACAACTGCAGCCATCCCCTTGTCGTCCATCTTCACACGTCCAAATCTGCCGCCGCGATATAACGTGAAGGTCCTCCTATGTGGAGTGGCGTGATACGATGCCCCCGTGTCCATGACCCAGTCGCCATCATGAAACATGCCACAAGGTTCCTCCGCGTCGGTCGTTGCGATGATGATATCTTCCATGGCTGTGAGATCCTTCTGATCATCCTTGCCTTTGGCCTTTTCAGCTTTGAGCTTCATGCAGTTCCTCTTAATATGACCCATTTTGCCACAGTAATAGCAACCCTCCTTGCGGTCCACAATCGCAACATCTCGAGAACTCTCCCATGTCCTCGCCCGTGACTTGGGTCTTCCCTTCCCGTAGGAAGTCACCAGAGCGGGCTCCTGTGACGATTCTACTTGCTTGCGTCGGACCTCCTCATTCAACAAGCTACTTTTGACTGCCTCCATCGTGACAACTATATCAGGCACGGAGTTGCTCACCGATACCACCAACGTCTCCTAGCTTTTCGACAGAGAACTCAAGAGCAGTAGGGCCTGAAGCTCATCAATCACCATCCTCATCGCAAACAGCTGATTGATGATACCCTGAATCTTGTTCAGATGTTATGCCACTGGGGCACCCTCCGTGTACTTCAAGTTGACGAGTTGGCGAAAAGAAATGCCTTGTTGCCATCCGTCTTTCTTTCGTACAGCGAATGCAGCTTCTCCTACAATACTTTTGTCGAACTCTCCATGACACGTGGTGAAACACCGAATCATCCAACCATTGGCAGATGAATCCAACGACCTTCCGATCCAGTCGTTTCCAGTCTTCAGTAGCTTTGTCCATTGGCTTTGCACTGTCGCCCTCCAATGGACCATGCAAGTCCTTGCACCAGAGTAGATCCTCCATCCTTGGCTTCCAAATCGCCCAGTTTTTCCCTGTGAGGGTGATCATACGAGTGTTCATCTTCTCCATAGACATGGTTGCCAGAACCTCCAAAGCTCTGATACCAATTGTTGGGCACGTGCGGAAGCGTTTTCCAACCCACCTGACTAACCCCCGTCTAACGGACACCAAGCACAAGATGAAGACAAGTATATGGTGGTGACATACATCACCTGGACAAATTCCAACCTTTAATAACTCAGATGAAATTACAAGATTGACAGAATTCACGTTGAACCCTTTGCCCTAATAGGTTCAAGCCTCTCACCACTGTCAAGAAAAAAAATAGAAGATTACAATTGAGATCACTCACCAACCCGTAGCAATCTTCCTAACCGAAGTTGACGACTCCTCAATTAGATCTTCTTCTTCCTTCTGTCTTGGATGACGAAGTCCTAAGAGCAAAGTACAGACTTTCTCTTAGATTTTCTTGTGGACAAGCACCCCGAATCTCCACTTTTGTGCTTTGTGCTTATTCTTTGTGCCTCCACCCTCACCCCATATATATATAGGATGAGAAAATCCTATTTTAGGTCATAATATGATTTCTTAATTATTAAGCCCTCAAATAAGAATCTTATTACACCTAAAATAGCCAATCAATTATCCTATTTTAGATCATAATAGGATTTCCTAAAATAAGAATCCTATTATATCTAAAATAGCACAACACCATTTATGAACATCCAAATCAAATCAAATCAAATATTTAATAAGATTTGGATTTCACAAGTATGTTGTTACCAAATCCAGACTGGACTCCAACAGTTCATGAGGTGGACTAACCCCATAGCCTTGTTGAGTCACCCAAGGGCCATGGGACAAATCTATATATACCTATAATAGAAACGTTGGGTTGAACTCAACCAGATGTTTGATTTCTTGTGTCATACAAGATCGTAGTAATTTTAGATCAGGGAAAGTTGTTTACCTATTATGGGGTGCAATTATTTGTTGTCTCACGAAGTAATCACACACATGATAATAGGGTTTTGTCTATCACTAGAAGACGTATATAAAGTCTCCGAAAATCTATGGAGGGTCATGATTTTCAATAAAATAGTGTGACTATCTAGAAAAGTCCAATTATGGTGTTATAATAACCAATCAATTGCTTATATATTGTCATATGTGTTTCTATTATAACATGCAGTATTGAATTCACACAATTCGGAGCATTCTTCAAACAAATAAATTACTAACACTAATTTAGGGGTGTCAACGGATGCTTATCGGTACGGACAGCGCAATATCCGTATCCGAATTTTTTTTGTAATATCCAAATCCGATCCGATATCCGAACGGCGACACTTCGAATTCATATCCGTCTAGTTTAACGGATATCGGATAATATCCGATCCGATTAGCTAAAAAAATTCGAATGCTATTATTCGAATATCCGAAATCCGAAATATTAAAAAATTTAGTTATTATCTGAATATCTGAAAACCAAATTCAATTGAGCTACATATTTGAGTCCATTCTTCTTATGTTGTAAATTGTAATTAATATATATTACTATTATATGTATTATATTATAATTAATTTATGTAAAAGTCAGTTGAGAATAAAATTCGTTAATCTTCTCTATTAATTAATATATATTACATATACATTATACTATAATATATCTAAAATTTCGGATATCCGAATCCGATATCCGAAATTTGCAATTTAAAGTCGGATCGGATATTAACGGATTCGAATACCTTAATATCTGAATTTGTATCCGAAAAAAGATAATATCCGAAAATATTTGGATATCCGAATCCGATATCCGAAATTACGAAAAATATCCGAAAGTTTGGATACGGAATCGGATCGGATTCGAATTTTCGACTATCCATTGACAGGTCTACACTAATTATATAGATTGGCTTCGTAATGTGAGAATTGCTCTCGCATATGAGAACTTGGTCCATGTAGATGAAGATGTTCCTCAGGAATCTGTAGCTGATACAACTGCAGAAGTCAACACTGCTTATGAGAATTAGAAAATGGATTAACACACAAGGTGTGTCCATGTTGAACGTTCTCCAAACACAAGATGGATACCAGATCTATTCTCCTGATCCTAACAGAACTGTTTGACATACAAGGGTGGACAAGACAAAGTGATATGAGATATCCAAGAAGCTGTTCCAGGCCTGCATGCAAGAGGGATCAGCGACGAAAGAATAAGTTCTTTAGATGAACTTGCAAGGATAAGTTCATTAGATGATCTATTACATTGAAATGTTGGAGGCACTTGATGAACGACAACTATTTGGGTATTGACTTAATTCTTCAGTACTTGCCTGAAAGTTACTTAAATTTCATTGTGAATAAAATTAAGGCGTTTTGTTGAACATACCGGTGAAGAGTAACATGAAGGTGGAAAGGGCTCATGTGCTTTTGGTAGGGTCTTCTTCTGAGTCCAATTTAAAAAGAATAAATCTTATATGAAGAGTTAGAGGTTCGCTGGAAGCAAAAGGTGTTGAAGGAACACAACCAAACTAAAGGACACTGCTTTAGCAGTGGGAAAGATGGTCAATGAAATAGCTAAGTATAGTTGATTCAGCTACATTCATGATTGACTTGGTTTGTCTATGTCGGATATTTGATCATAAGGTATGAGATACTGTATAATCATTTTTGTAAGGAATAACAAATGACAGAGAATTAGTCAAGTTGTCCATGGATAAGGTGCAAGAGTTGCTACACCAAGATATAAGGACTTATCTTCTAGCTTTGCCTAAATGCAGTTGTTTAGAACTTTTAAATATGTAATAATATTTATGTTCTTGATAATTGATGTATATTTTTAATGTCGAATATAAAAGTAAAAGTATGATGTAAACCAAACCTGTTTATGGCATTGTTGCCTTGATCATGTTAATGAGATAAGGATTAGCAAGATGCAGACCTGTTTGGTTATGAATCTTATGACACTTGGAAACCTTGTCTCCTGGGTAAGATAACCAGGACTTTGTTTTGCAGACATGGAGCACGGGCCTTAGAAGTACTTGGACTAGTTCATACCGATGTGTATGATCCTATGTTGACAAGTGCAAGGGATGATTACTCATACTTCATTACCTTTACTAATGACTTCTCTAGATATACATACATATACTTAATAAAGTATAAATCCGAATCTTTTGAGAAATCTAAGGAGTTCAAGCACGAAGTTGAGAAACAAACCGGTAAAAGTATGTGACGACGTGGATAATACTTAAGCCACGAGTTTACAAATTATCTTAAAGAGAATGAGATTATCTCTAAATATACCCCTTTGGGAACACTACAATTGTATGATGTGTCGAAAAGGAAGAAGCGCATGTTGTTGGACATAGTATGGTCCATGAAAAACTGTTGCTTATTTAATCGGGTTCCATAGATAGGACGTTATATTAGATATAGAAGGGCAGAAAACCAAATCTAAGTATGTTAAGGTTTGCAATTGTAAAGCTTTCGTCAAATAATCTGACGAGGACAGATTGGATGAGAGGTCGGTAAGTTATAGGTTTGTTGGGTTCCAAAAAGAATAAAGGGTGATTTCTCTAAACATGATTCTAGTTAAAGAGTTTCTACTAGGAGAATATAGTAGGAGCAAGGTAGAGATTGAAGAAGTTCAAGAACAAGTCAACCCGACCCAATGCCCAAACCGGATACTACTTAACCTGTTAATACACTACTACATGTAAGACGAAAAAGAGCGCCCATCATTATGGACCAAGACTATAGTTTTGTGATCGAGGAAGATGGTAATGTTATTAAGGAATAGTGAAGATCATGTGACTTATGAGGAAATAATGACAAGAAGCCATGCAGTCCGAAATGAAATCCTTGCTTAGCAAACAAAGTGTGAACTTTAGTTGACATGCCCAAGGTGTAAAACTATCGGTTGCAAGTAGGTCTTTAAAAGAGATCAATGCATATGGAAAAGTAGAGACTTTTAAAACAAGGTTGGTGGCGAAAGGCATCGTCAAAAACAAGGTGTTAACTGTGACAAAATTTTCTTATACGGTAGCTATGTGTAAGTCTATTCATATTTTTTTCCTATCATAGCATATCATGACTAAGAAATCTGGTAAATGGATGTTAAGAATGTGTTTCTTAAGGAAAATTTAGAAGAAGATGTGTATATAACCAGACGGTTTCAAGGTCCATGGGAACACCAACAATTTATACAGGTTGCAAACGTGTATTTATGGACTTAAGCAAGCTTCTAGGAGTTTGAACACTCGTTTTGATGTGATAGTCAAAAAGTTTGACTTTATCAAAAATGAGAACAACCCATGTGTTTATATAACCAGATGGTTTCAAGGTCCATACGATCACCAACAATTTACACAGGTTGCAAAGGTGTAGTTATGGACTTAAACAAGCTTCTAGGAACACTCGTTTTGATGAGAGAGTCAAAAAGTTCGACTTTATCAAAAATGAAGATGACCCATGTGTGTATAAAAATGTTAGTGGGAGCAAAATTACTTTCAGTGCTATATGTGGATGACACATTAGTCATTGGGAATGATATAAGTATGTTAGAATAAGTCAAAGCTTGATTATCTGAACCCACATGGAGGATTTGGGAGAGACTTACTACATTCATGGAGAAGATCTACACAGATAGATCAAATATAATGTTAGGACTTTCTCAATTAATATACATAGAGAAAGTGCTAAATATGTTTAGCATAGAGGAATCCAAGAAAGGATTCTGGTCGATGTGCATGATGTTACTCTCTCGAAGGCAATATCGGAAGAGAGAGCGCGTATGAATGAGATTCGGTAGGGCAATTAGTTCCATATTGTATGGATGCTATGTATTAGGCTAAGTATTGCATATCCTCTTAGTGTCACGAGCAGATATCATACTGATCTAGTTGAGGATCACTACACAATAGTGAAAAACATCCTTAAATACTTGAGGACTAAGGTTGCTATCTTGGTTTATGGAGGATAAGAATTAAAACATAAGGAATTCACGGTGGAGAGCTTAGTTGGAATGTTCTAAGTAGGAGACTACCGTTGATTCTACTATAAGGCCAAATACACCATTGTGTCTGAGACCGATAAAGAGACTGTTTGGAGAAAGGAAGAAGTTTATAATTGAATTTAGGGTTGTGTATAGCATAAAGATCCACCTGTATTGCATTGTGACAACAATAAAGCTATTGGACAAGCTAGGAAAACCGTTCTCATAAAAACTTCACACATATACTGCGACATTACCATTTGATCTGCGAGATTATTGTTCACAATTATATTACTATAGAACGAGTTCCAACAAATGAAATTTTAGCAGGCCCTTTCATAAAGGCTTTATCACAAAAAATGTTTGAAAAATACATGGGTAATAATGGTATGAGATACAATAGAAATTTGTAGACAGTGATATGCTTTAGTAGCCAATTTGAAAGGCATTTAAGTTGTACAAATATAACTTGATGTAGTAGACATTTTAATTATTAATTTAATGGCATCATATTTATCATATTTAGATTGTGTTTATATTTGTGACTACAGTCCCAAGAGTAAAGGAAAGGATTTCGTATAAGAACACTTATATGCGATAGGAATACCTTTTAAGTTTTACTCTAAACACATGTTTCTGGCTATAGGTTCATCAAGAGGAACATTGGTGAAACCGGATAGGTCGGAGTGCTCTGCGTCAAACTCGTATATAAGTGCAACTACTCTCATAAGTTGTTGGTGTAGTTGACACCATAGTGGGAGTACGGTGCTCAGTTAGTTCAACGAGTTCACTGAACATGACACCGCAAAGGAATCCCTAATGAATGATGTATGCTAATGTCAATAGAGATATTTTCTATGTCAGTGGTGCAAGTGGTCTTTGGATCTGAGACAATTACAATATCTTATAAACTTTGGCTATGCATCTTTAGCGAACCCAAGGATTGGGACTGTCATATGGATATGGTGAACTACTCATGAAGATAGTATCTGAACAATAAAGAATCTGTCACATCTAGCAGATGATGAGGAGAGTAATGTCTTATGTTGTTCGATATGTTTCACTTAAGAAATCCTTGCACAAGGTGATGTATGAGTAGAAGAGTCCTACACGGTCACATGAGTATTAAACAAACAACATTAGGACACAGTTATTTACGATGAATTACGACGACAAACATTCCATGCCATAAGTCTAGTTGGGATGTAGTCTGACATAAAAAACTGAATTGCACAGTAATTGTACATGAATAAATCTTGAGTAGATGTGGCTAAACATCCTCACACTATATGGAGGCCTTGACATTCTGCTAGATGGCAATCTTGGCTAGCAAAGAAGGTTATATGCAAAAAAAAAAAGTTCCTGGAACCAGAAACTCAATCGATATTCCAATGTTGATGAAACAACAATGTCAATATCAACTCAATCCAATTGCCTAAATAGTTTCAGGAACCAGACGCTTGGAAATCCAATAGGATTTCGATCGAAATTCTAATGGTGAAGAAACAAAACCGCAAGGATCAACGTGATCCAATGCGGCCATCTTTGAGTTTAGTGTGTCACAAACACAAGAGTTGGACCGTTCATTTAGAGCATGTTTAGATTTGTATTGGGTCTATTGGTGGTTGGCCTTGAGCAATTGATCTATGCCAACCACGTTGACTTGTGCTAGCACATGGGTCAATTAGATGTTGACTAGGTCAAGTCCTAATTGATCACACAAGGAAACATGTGATGGAAAATCGTAATTTTGAATTAGGATTGCATGTAGATTATTCTAAATGAGATTTGGTCACAAAAAAAAAAAAAAATCTAAAAGAGTCTTGAATCGTCTAGAAGATTCTAGGAGAAAATCTATGATTGATATGAAATAGGGATTCCTAATCAAACCCTAATTAGAAGACACATAAATTGCCATATAGCAGCAAGGGTTTGTCGATATCAGACTTACAATTTCATGCCAAGCCCTAATAAGAAAATCCTAGAGATCTCTCTCCTTCCCATCCTCTTCCCTTCCATGTTCCCGGCCAGTCCGACCAGATTGAATATCTGATCGGATTTCTGATTGGTTGTAGCCAGCACAGTGAACCACATCAAGCGCAAAGAGTTGCGTCACGGAGCCGCTTCGAAGAGGACTTCAACGAGGTCATTTGTTTTATTTTGGTGATTGTAAAGGACTTCGAAACTTGGATCGATCGGTGGTGGCCGATGCGCTCGTGTAGATAAAGGGTTCGTATCATGTGACCTAGTGTGTATCGTATCGTAATTTTTTTAAAATCACTTCCGCTACCTATGTGTGCCATTTACTTATACTCATGCCATGTCAGAATCTGCATACATTTTCAACATTGGCCCCACTCCCCTAAGTATCTACTTTATCGCTACAAATATGCTCTTTTCTTGGGACAAAAGAAATCTCTAACCAAACCAACTTCATATCCAATATCCAGGCTTGTGTATTCCACGACAAACATAAGACTTCCAACTGGCGAAGCATAAGGGATCTTTGTACCTTTACCTTCTTTTTTTCCTTTAAAAGGGTACTACTTTGTCGCAAGCAGGACCTGCTAGTGGATATTGACCAACTTCATATTTTCCATGTTGAATCTCCCCAACACTTTCTTGACATCTCCTGCGATAACCAAAGCCTCCATGTTTTTTATGTCACATGCTATCTACATGACATGCACGAGCTATCCAAGTAACAAAAGTTTGCTTTGTTGGCCCCAAGTCCTTCGTACTAAAGGACTTGCTCAACTTCTTTTTCCACTTTCTGATCCTTTATCTTTGAAGTCAGTATGTTATCAGCATAGAGTAAGAGAGTAAGGAAGTCACCATCACCTCTTGACATACTTATAATGATCATAGGTATTTCTTGTATAACCATCATCTACCATGAACAAATCAAACATATTCCGCTACCATGGTGCTTGTTTGTTTCAAAGCCATACAGGTTTTTCTTCAACAAGCATATTATATCATTTTGTCTTGAATTTGGTCTCCTCATGTTGCTCCATGTAATTTTTTGTCTACGTTGCACCTATAAGGACATGGAGACATCATGACACGGATATGCCATGCTGATAATGAGATGTGACCAACATCAAGACATATCTGACACGCCGATAACAGGAGACAATGGTTAGGGTTAGTCTAGGTAGGATTAGGATATGATTAGGGTTTTGGATCCACTAGACTTAGGGAAAGAGTTAGGTTAGGGTTACGGGGGAAGGGTATGGTTTGTGGATAGGCTTAGGCTTAGGGTTTTTGGTTACGAGGGTGAAGGGCTAGGGATTTGGTGGTGGAAATATTTTAGAGGAGAGAGCTAGGTATTGTAGGAAACTATTTCTGATACCATGTTCAGAAAGAGGCTAAACTCAATGAGATAGTTCAGTGTGATTATTTAAAGGAGAGCATTGCTCATTACTACAAATGTGGGGTTAAAGAAGTACACAGAACTACTGAGTATAGACACAGTCTATCAACTCTAACAGGCAATTTATACTTATTAGATCCATCTCCAGTTCAAATGTGTTAGGTTCGAGTAGGATCTAGCTCTGCTCTGGGTGTTCCAAATTGATTGAATAATAATGAGGACAATAAAAACTTGAATTTATTGATGTAACAGAACTTCATTGAGATCTTAACATCAGGGTGATATCTAGAATGTTAATTGTTTTATCGAACTTCCAAAAACTTTAGTAATCTCCAGTTCATTAGGATGGGTTGAGGCATCACTTTGGAATGGACAAACTATGTGTTCTCTGTGATATTCTCTTAGTTATGGGCTGCAACTATTTCTATGGAACCTGAATTCCCTCTTCAAGAATTATGTAGTATATTTTTACTAATATGAATTAGTTGGTAAGGTAAAATCAAAGGTTCAGAATCTGAATCAATTTCCTGCACTTTTTCTTATATGCTTATTCGTTTTCCCTACTTGTTAAGCATATTGATAAATTTTATTTTGATATTTCTATGTGATGTTGAGTAGCATTTTCTATTTTCTCATTGCAGAACGCATTCCAACTTATATATTTATTTTGGATGTGGGTAAGAGTTTAAGTTTATTATCTTTAGTAATTAATTTACTAAAAGCAAATCTTTTCTATATTAACTTTCTAAATGTCGTCCTTTACCAGTATGAGTTTGGATGGAACTCTTGCTTCCATCAAAGCCCTAAACTCATTGTTGCCAGAGTATGTCTTGGGTAAGCTTTATTTATCTTTTTCGTTTCACAATTTATAACTGAATGTATTGTTCTTTGGTTGTCTTTCCTTGTTTGATGTTTGAAGTGACCTAGGATTAAGCAATTCCGGTAGGCTTGAAACAATTCTTTCAATGTGCATTCAGTTGAAAAAATATTCTTTTCTTTCAATTTTTGTTGTTTTATTTTTAACTATTTAACAAACTGAAAAATATTTCACATGCTCCGGCTTGAGGGGAAGTGATTATATTTAGTTACTTTGTATTGGTTTTGGTGAGTACATATAATCTACTTTAGTCCTATATTGGATATAATGAGGAAGATTCTCCTCCTATATAAATATACTCAAACCACGTCAATGAAGTATGCTATAGCCTCTCTCAAACAATGCTCACAAAGACCGATTTCCTGGTCATTGTGGTGAGTATAGAGAAAGACATAGGGTACAGTTTGTAAGAGAATAATGGTTAGGCATCGGTTCGATTGGAGCACCAAACATTGGCCGTGTTAGCTTCACCTGAGGATAATCCTAACACTGTCTTCACCTTTATGCTTTTGCACATTCCTAGAGAGATAGGGGCTAATTTAGAATTTTATATATGAATTCGAAATTACGAGATCGACCGGAAACTTAAACACATCCATGTGATCCATTCCTCGCCAAAAAGTTGACCTAGGTACCTGACCCAAGTTGAGGGGATAATGCCATGACTTATGGGTTTCATAAAACAGACTCTTAGACGTGATGCAAACAAAAGTTCTTTCCTTTTTTTCATTGAAGAGATGACCTCACCAAGAGGATGGTCTAGTGGTAACACTAATAAGGGAGTGGAGGTAGGGGCGGATCTACATGGGCTGCACTGGGGCTGGGCCCCTAGTGAAATCTTGGTGAATTGTCTTCATAGAAAAAGAGTTGCTTAGTAGTATTACAAATGTTGTTGTACGTAAATGTTTTGAAAGTTTGAAAACTCGTAAAGAATAATTGTGAGATTTAATGCTTTATTGTATGAAAATAGCACTATTTAATATAATATTATATTATTATATCTTTAAAAAAATTTGGGGGGTGTTGCTTTCGAATCCCTTATGATTGTGCCCCCAGTGGATTGTGATCCTGGATCCGCCACTGAGTGGAGGAGTGGATGTAGGTTCGAATACCACTGATAATGAATAATAACCGACATTATCTCAAAAAATAAATAAAGAGATGCCTTGATCAAAGAATCCACCTCTGTAGTGACGGACATGAACTCTTGTCAAAGATGGCACAGAATTTAGGTCATAGTGGATCATAGGGCCAAACAACTGTGTTTCGCTCCAATCATTCTGTTATACTTTGCAGCAAAACTGGTGGTGTGGTCTTAAGAGTAGTGTTCTAGAAGTATTGGAGAACATTCACAGCAGCATTAGTTTGCGGTCGATACACACTAGGAACCACTGCCTTGACGGTAGAGACATTTGAAGTTACCTGCCGCAACAATTGGAGGTAGTCTTGAACATAATTTACAAAAACTAATCTCGTCGTAGCTGGGTCTTAATAGAGGTTGGAGCTACTGACTGATGTTGGAGGAAGCATACTTTGGAACTAAGGAACCTCCGATGTTGGAGTGTTGGAAAGGAGCAACGGTTGGAGGAAACTTAAATGTGAAGTGTGTATTCCCATGTTAGAAGCATAGTTTATCTGTCAATACGGATTCGATATGGCCGATACCTATAGGTTTGGCATGTCCGATTCGATACCGACCGATACCCGATACCGACCGATACTCGATACTGATCGATACCGACATAGGGTGTCTCTTTCCCGGTCAATTCGACAAAAAAATGAACAAAAAATATCAATCAACAAGGGTGTAAAAGCATAGTAAGGTTGTAAAGCATGTAAAAGAACAAAATTTATCTATCGCATGTAAACCAATCGGCAAGGGTGACTAATATTTCATTGAAATTCAAAACTGCTAAGAAATAACACTAAAATACTTAAAATTATGCCTAAATGTTTAAAATATATTTTCTAAAATGTTAATAATTTGTTAACAATTATTTGATTTTCGATACCCAAAAATCCGATACTCTGATCCGAAACCGCCGATATTGCCAATACTGCCGATCCTGATACTCATAGAATAGTCCGATGCCGATACTACAAACCTTGTTTATAAGTCGTAAGAGGTGTTTCGAGTGGAGAGGGACTTTGTCATACTTGCATCTCATCTATATCTATCTCATTACAGTTCCAATCCATTGTTCTCATTATATGCAAGGCCGGCCCATGGGCTTGGGTTGCCCTATCGAGAACTAGTCTTAATTTACCCTTTGTGAACCGATTCTTGAGGGTCACCCACGAACCCGACCTCTTGTGGGGTTATACTGAGCTGGGGTTGCCCCAAAGCAAGGTGAGTTGCCCAAGTCCGAAGTCTTGTCTGGCTTGCCCCTGGGCCGGCCCTGATTAGGGACTTTATCATGTTATAAGTAGTCACAAAATTGTGGAATGCCATAAATAAGATGAACGAAACATCTAAAACAATGTATGAGATATGTCACAATCAGAAACATATTTTCTAATTGGTTGTTAGGTCATATGATTTTCACGCTCACTCCCAATCCGTATTTGTTGAGAATCAATAAGGGACTTTTAGTCCCACATCGGAATATGTAGTATGTAGAGGAGCTAGACTCCCTATAAGTAGTGAAGTAGTCCATCAATAAAATTATCCAACCATTATTTTCTACATGGTATCAGAGCCATAACTCTCTCTCTCTCTCTCTCTCTCTCTCTCTCCACAAAAAAAAATTTGCCGACCCCCCTCCCTTGCCGACCCCCCCCCCCCTCGTCGACACTCCCTCGCCGACCCCCCCCTCGCCGCCCCACCACCAGCAGCAGCCCCCTAAGCTGACCCCTCCCCCTCGCCGACACATCCTCGCAGACCCCCCACGACCCCCCCACGACCCCCGCCGAACCCCCCGACCCCCCCGACACACCCTCGCCGACCCCCCCCCCCCCCGTCGAACCCCCCGAACCCCCCCTGACACACCCTCGCCGACCCCCCCCCCCTCGCAGACCCCCCCCCCCGACCCACCCCCTTACCGACCTCCACCAGTAGCGCCCCCCCCCACGACCACCAGCAGTCCCCCCCCGACCACCGGCAGCCCCCCCTTCCCGACCTCCAGCGGTAACCCCCCTTCCCAAACCCTAACCCTAGCCACCGCCATGTCTAACCCTAGCCTTTCCATCTACTACAAACCCTAGCCGTCCTTTTTTTTCTAAAAAAAAACGGCGTATTTCGAAGACAGACGGCTGCAAAATGCTTTATTTGCACCAACTCTGATTACGCCTTTTGGAACTAACAAATGCTTTATTTGTTATTCCTTCTTTACATCGGGATCTCTACAGAGACTGATCATGTCTTCTCTGGTGTCCTGACGTGTTCACTTTACATGCGCACGTCGGTGCTGGCCAAGTTAGTAGCGCATTCGTAAAGTCTGTGGCGTCGAAGAAGACGACGAAGACGACGAAGTTGTCACGCCCCGAGTCGACAAACCGTTCGTCCCCGGTGTTACTTTGCCGATTCGATCGTCCTCGCTAAGGCGTGATGCCGTACGAGCCTGGAGTTGCGCTCGTGCAAGGCAAGATGACAAGTTCTCAAATGGTTATCTTTTGATTTTAATATAAATACGCCAAGTCGAAACTTCACAAATCACATCAGAATATAAGGCGCAGTATAGGAAGATAGAAATGCTTTTCATTCATAGCTTGCAACGAAGTGCAAGTCATAATTTACATTGGATGCCGTTGCGGCTACATTGATTGAAAACATAAGGAAATACATTCGACAAGTTGCCTGAACTAACGCTTGCCGTCCCATACATTCGCCCCTTTATACAAAGCCGTCGACTTGAATTGGCTTCAAAATACTTCAGCATAGGAAGAGCTTCAAAATGCCTCTCCGTACTTCAGCTCCAGTTTAGTTGAGCGCGCCCGTCGCACCTGGGAAAATTGGGGGAATGGGATTAGCACACTTGCTAAGTGGACGAGACGAACCCACTCGTCTAAACCGACTCTGATTGTTAGGATAGGCATGCTTTAGAGTTGTCTTTCTATTAGAACTAAATGAATTCAGTTCATATTCGATAGCCATCTTTGCCTAATAAAGCATACAGTGAACCATAGCAGTTTATCATATTTCTTACCACGGCCGTGCTCGTCCCTGCATAAAAACAGAGATAATATTCACACCTGCATAAGACAATAGGTGAGCATGCTACTATCTTATATGCGGTCATTGATGTTACACATCACGTGGGACTATCTCAACGGCATTTCGGCCCGCTCAGTCTAGGTTGCAAGCCTGACTGACGGTCCCGCAATGCATCAGTGCCGAAGCACGATTATTCATTCCCCCTAGGTCGAGTCGATTCCGATGCCCCGGATATCGATTCGAGGAAAATATCAACTTGTGCACAAGCTGTCCATGACCATGCCAATGCGTGAACAGTTTATATATGCAACCAGTTTTGTATAGCGCGGACAGTATTGAACGACATTATCATTTCCCCCAACTCATGCAACGTTTCATTTTCCCCAAGCCGTACTCCGATTTAGCGTCCCGTAGGCACCAAATTGTCCGAGGCATCATAACCCACGATCGACGTTTCATAATATTTTGCAGCACTTGAAATAGTCTATCTTTTTACTAGAACCTTAAACTTTCTGGTTTATGTGATAGACTTGTATTTTCAGAGTGAATTACTCTAAATTTATACATTTTCCCGAGTTCTTGGACTTAGTGGATTGGCATGCAATTAACTTGGCATCGTTCGATTTGAATGAATTCGAAGCAAGGAATAAGTTTGCGGGACAGAGTAGAAAAGAAGGGGCCGAATCACCCACCGATCACTTTGCTTTGTGCAGGTCGTCGAAGCGCTACGCAACGTCAATCCTTAGTTACGCGAGCTCCTGCAATGCATCAACACTTTGTTAGATTTCCTTCTTTTCCCCTTGCATCGAAATTTGTAATTGCATCCATGAAAACGACGCGAAAGCACTTCAATCAAGCCCAGCGGCAAAGCTCCAAGAAAACCATACAGCGGTCCGGTCCCGTCGAAGGGACTCTTATAGAGAGCTCACTCGCCGAGACGCAGTCCGCTGCATCTAGGACTTATTCCAACAGAAGTCGTTCCATTAGTTGGATCGATTCTCGTAACTTCCGTCCAAATCGATTTAAATCGATGCCGCAAGGCGTTAACGTTTACCAAGCTTAGCGATCGAGTCAGATGGCCATCTAAGTTCTCGGCCGATCTGACTCGGCGCTAGCATATTATGAAGTTCCGTCGCCTATCGAAAGCGGGGCGCTACATAATATACCACTAAGAAAAAGTTTCGTCCCGAAACTTAAGAACAAGGGTCTGACCTTTATTTAGACAAACAACGCGGGGTACTTCTCTTTCATCTCTGCCTCCATCTTCCACGTCGACTCCTCGACTGAATGGTTCCGCCAAAGCACGCGGACCAAGGACATCGACCGATTTCGCAGCACCTTCTCCTTGCGGTCCAAAATTTGAATAGGCTCCTCCGAGTAAGACAAGTCAGTACGTAGCTCCAACTGATCGAAGCTAACCACATGACTTGGATCGTGCACGTATTTTCGAAGTTGTGAAACGTGGAAAACATCGTGCACATCGGCTAAGGCAGGAGGTAGCGCGATCCGATAAGCAACCGTCGCAACTCGCTCAATGATCTCGAAGGGCCCTACAAATCTCGGGCTCAATTTGCCTTTAACGCCGAACCGCATCACTCCGCGCATGGGCGTTACTTTCAGAAACACATGGTCCCCGGCCAAAAACTCTAGCGGTCGTCGACGAAGATCTGCGTAGCTCTTTTGTCGACTTTGCGCGATGCGGAGTCTATCTCGAATCAAGCGGACCTTTTCGACGGCCTGCTCCACTAGTTCCGGTCCCAGCACTTGTCGCTCTCCGACTTCATCCCAGCATATCGGCGAACGGCACTTCCTCCCGTAGAGTGCTTCGTATGGAGCCATCTGAATGCTCGACTGATAACTGTTGTTATACGCAAACTCCGCAAGCGGCAAATGCGTATCCCAACTAGTCTTTAGGTCGATCGCACACAGGCGCAACATATCTTCTAAGATCTGGTTGACTCTCTCCGTCTGTCCGTCTGTTTGGGGATGGTACGCCGAACTAAAGTTCAGTTTGGTCCCCATCGCCGCTTGGAGGCTCGTCCAGAAACGCGATAGGAATCGCCCGTCTCTGTCCGAAATTATTGAGGCCGGTACCCCGTGCAGTCGAACAATCTCATCGACGTAGATTTATGCTAACCGATCGACGCTCCATCCTACTTTAATTGCGATGAAGTGAGCCGACTTGGTCAATCTATCAACAATGACCCAAATCGCGTCATTCCCCCGCGGCGTCTTCGGAAATCCCACAATGAAATCCATCGAGATATTGTCCCACTTCCACTCGGGAATGGGGATGTTCTGCAGCTCGCCGCCTGGCCGTTGGTGTTCTGCCTTCACCTGCTGACACGCCATGCATTGCGATACGAACGTAGCCACGTCTTTCTTCATGCTGTGCCACCAAAAGTTTGTGCGCAAGTCCTTGTACATCTTGGTGCTTCCAGGATGTAACGAGTACTTCGCATAGTGCGCCTCCATCAGAATTTTTTTTCTGAGTTCGGCAGTTTCAGGAATGCAGAGCCTTCCCTTTAGTCGCATCGTCCCGTCTCCGTCTTCCGCAAAGTCAGTCGCCCTTCCCGTTGAAATCAGCTCGCGCATTTTCTTCAGGAATGAGTCGTCCTCCTGTGCAGTCTTTATCTTGCTAAGCAGGCTCGATCCTAACTTCAGCTGCGCTAGGTGCAGGTGTCGATACTCAATTTCGAGTTCGATATCCATCGCTTCAAGGTCTCGCCGTATTTCCTTGTTTATGGCCAGTGTTCCCATAAACATTCTGCTGAGTGCGTCGGCCACCACGTTTCCCTTGCCCGACGTGTACTCGATCGTTAGCTCGTAATCTTTTATGAGTTCGAGCCATCGTCGCTGTCGTAGGTTGAGTTCCCGTTGCGTGAACAAGTACTTCAGGCTTTTATGATCTGTGTAGATTCTGCATGCTACACCGTAGAGATAGTGCCGCCATAACTTCAATGCAAAGACGATCGCCGCCAATTCTAAGTCGTGCGTCGGGTAATTTTTCTCGTGCTGCTTCAACTGCCGTGAAGCGTAGGAGATGACTTTGTCTCTCTGCATGAGTACGCACCCGAGGCCAGTTCCCGACGCGTCGCTGAATATCTGAAAGCCTTCGGGACCGTCTGGAAGTGCAAGGATTGGAGCTGAGACGAGCCGTTGCTTCAACTCTTGGAAGCTGGATTCACAGTCGTCGCTCCATTCAAATACTACTCCCTTCTGGGTGAGGCGAGTCAGAGGCGACGCTAGTTTTGAAAAGCTTCGCACGAATCGACGGTAGTAGCCCGCTAAGCCAAGGAAACTCCGGATGTCGCTAACCGAGGCAGGTCGTTTCCAATCCACCACCGCATCAATCTTCTTTGGGTCCACCGCGACACCTTCGGCAGAGATTACATGCCCGAGGAATGTCACGCTACTCATCCAGAACTCGCATTTACTCTGCTTGGCGTACAATTTGTTTTCACGCAGAATCTGCAGTACCGTCTTCAAATGTTCCGCGTGCTCTTCCCGATTCTTTGAGTAGACAAGGATATCGTCGATGAATACGACTACAAATTTATCTATTTGAGGTCGGAAGACTCGGTTCATCAGATCCATGAAAGCGGCCGGGGCATTCGTCAAACCGAACGGCATGACGAGGAATTCGTAATGACCATATCGAGTGCGGAAGGCGGACTTCGATACGTCGTCGGACTTGATCTTCAGTTGATGATAGCCTGAGCGAAGATCGATTTTTGAAAATACTGACGCGCCTTGCAGTTGGTCAAACAAGTCGTCGATTCGCGGCAAAGGATACTTGTTTCGCACGGTCGCCTTGTTGAGTTCCCGATAGTCGATGCATAGCCGCAACGACCCATCTTTCTTCTTCACGAACAGTACGGGAGCTCCCCACGGAGAGACGCAAGGGCGAATGAATCCGCGGTCTAGCAACTCTTGTAATTGCACCTTCAGTTCCTTCAGTTCTGCTGGAGCCATTCGGTAAGGCGCCTTGGATATCGGCCGTGTATCCGGAAAGGTGTCGATGCTGAATTCAATTTCTCGATCCAGCGGCATCCCTGGCATCTCGTCAGGAAAAACGTCGGGAAAATCTGCCACAACATCAGTCTGCATTGTGTTTGTATTATCCTTCCGCGTGTCTCGGACTGATGCCAAGTATCCCGCGCAGCCGGAACGCAGCATACGCCTCGCCGAGATTGCCGACACCATCATTGCCGTCTTCGAGACCGTACCGCACGAATATGAGAACTCTGTCTCGCCAGGAAGACGAAACACCACTCTCTTCTCCGCGCACTCGATCGTTGCACGACAAGCGCCCAACCAATCCATGCCCAAGATGATGTCGTAATCTTTGTTGTCTAGTACGACGGCATCCAAGGATAGATATCTTCCTCCGATGCAAATGTGGCCATCCCTACAAATGAAGTTCGCAGGCATATCGACTCCCGACGGAGTGCTAACGGTAATATTTATATCTAGTGATTGCATGGTTATTTTATTTTCATTCGCAAAATCAGCAGATATAAAGCTATGCGTCGCACCCGAATCGAATAGGACTCGAGCAGGTATATTTTTGTAGAGTAATATACCTGTTACAACAGTATCGGATGCGAACGCCTCGTCCCGAGTTAAGGCATAAACTCGGCCTTGAGCTCCGTGTCGTTGGTTCTGCTGGTTGACGGGCACCGCATTTGCGCCTTGCAGTATCGGCGCTTTATGCGGATTCGGGATGTTCCTCGGCGGGTTGTGTTGATTCGGACCTTTGTGCGGGCAATATGTAACTATATGGCCTACCTCGCCACACTTGTAGCAAGATCTCGTGACGCAGTCGACGGTTCGGTGCCCACGCCTACCGCACCTGGTGCAGTGTTGACTGCCATGGCCTCGATCATCGAATCTGTTCGGACGCTTTGTTATTCCCGATCCCCCGGCGCCGGCGTCGTTAGGACGCTTGTTGAAGTGGTTACGGATGCCTCTACTCGACATACGGCCAAAGATGCGCTCACTATCAAGAGCGGCATTATAGGATTCACGATATGTTCGGCACCTTTGATTCATGACGTCCCTTCGCAGTTCGTCATTTAGGCCTTGTTGGAAGCGTTCACACCAGGCCTCCTTGTTGGGCAGGAAGGCGCCGGCAAACTTCGCCAGCTTTGAGAAGCTCGAATCATAATCGTCGACAGACATATTTCCCTGTCGCAGCGTCATGAACTCGTCTTCTTTTTGTTGACGGACAGCGCGAGGAACGTACTGTTCGAGGAAGGCTTGCTTAAATATTTTTCAGGAAATCGTGGCGTCCGTATCGGCTTCATAGATTTCCTGCTTTTTAGCGGCCCACCAGTCATACGCCCTTAGTTGTAGCTGTAACGCCGCACAAGTTACCCGCTGGGACCCTTCGATACTAAGCAGATTAAACAGGTCCTCCATCTCCGCGAGCCATCCCACGATCACATCAGGCTCCGCTCGGCCGTTGAACTTCGGTGGATTCATCTTGCGGAACTCCTTTGCCTTGAACAAGGAAGAAGAATCTATCATTTGCGGTTGAGTCTCTTCTTCCTCGTTTTCTTCTTGGTCGCCTTGCTTTTCCTCGGTCTCTTCGTCCGTCGTCTTGGTATTCCCCGCCATTTTGCTCACTATTTGAGTCAGGGCATTCATCTGTTTTTGTTGTGCTTCGAATTGGGCTTTGAATTGTGTCTGAAGCTGCTGCTGCTGCAGCTCCATCAACTGTAGCATCTTCTGCATAGTCGTCTCGCTAGGCTCGGTGCTTTTTGTGCTCGACGTACTATCTACAGTTTGGGTTGGGGCGGGATTGTTCCTTTTCTTAGTCATTCCTACAAAACAGAGTAAACCCGTTAGTATTTTTCAAAAATATCTACGGGCTTACCTGTATGGAACTTTTATTTCACGCAACATGTCGACAAGCATTCAATCGAGCCATCGCAACGGACATTCCAATAATGAAACATCTTTCGAAAATCCGAGGAAACATAACGGGGCTCTGATACCAATTTGTCACACCCCGAGTCGACAAACCGTTCGTCCCCGGTGTTACTTTGCCGATTCGATCGTCCTCGCTAAGGCGTGATGCCACACGAGCCTGGAGTTGCGCTCGTGCAAGGCAAGATGACAAGTTCTCAAATGGTTATCTTTTGATTTTGATATAAATACGCCAAGTCGAAACTTCACAAATCACATCAGAATATAAGGCGCAGTATAGGAAGATAGAAATGCTTTTCATTCATAGCTTGCAACGAAGTGCAAGTCATAATTTACATTGGATGCCGTTGCGGCTACATTGATTGAAAACATAAGGAAATACATTCGACAAGTTGCCTGAACTAACGCTTGCCGTCCTATACATTCGCCCCTTTATACAAAGCCGTCGACTTGAATTGGCTTCAAAATACTTCAGCATAGGAAGAGCTTCAAAACGCCTCTCCGTACTTCAGCTCCAGTTTAGTTGAGCGCGCCCGTCGCACCTGGGGAAATTGGGGGAATGGGATTAGCACACTTGCTAAGTGGACGAGACGAACCCACTCGTCTAAACCGACTCTGATTGTTAGGATAGGCATGCTTTAGAGTTGTCTTTCTATTAGAACTAAATGAATTCAGTTCATATTCGATAGCCATCTTTGCCTAATAAAGCATACAGTGAACCATAGCAGTTTATCATATTTCTTACCACGGCCGTGCTCGTCCCTGCATAAAAACAGAGATAATATTCACACCTGCATAAGACAATAGGTGAGCATGCTACTATCTTATATGCGGTCATTGATGTTACACATCACGTGGGACTATCTCAACGGCATTTCGGCCCGCTCAGTCTAGGTTGCAAGCCTGACTGACGGTCCCGCAATACATCAGTGCCGAAGCACGATTATTCATTCCCCCTAGGTCGAGTCGATTCCGATGCCCCGGATATCGATTCGAGGAAAATATCAACTTGTGCACAAGCTGTCCATGACCATGCCAATGCGTGAACAGTTTATATATGCAACCAGTTTTGTATAGCGCGGACAGTATTGAACGACATTATCATTTCCCCCAACTCATGCAACGTTTCATTTTCCCCAAGCCGTACTCCGATTTAGCGTCCCGTAGGCACCAAATTGTCCGAGGCATCATAACCCACGATCGACGTTTCATAATATTTTGCAGCACTTGAAATAGTCTATCTTTTTACTAGAACCTTAAACTTTCTGGTTTATGTGATAGACTTGTATTTTCAGAGTGAATTACTCTAAATTTATACATTTTTCCGAGTTCTTGGACTTAGTGGATTGGCATGCAATTAACTTGGCATCGTTCGATTTGAATGAATTCGAAGCAAGGAATAAGTTTGCGGGACAGAGTAGAAAAGAAGGGGCCGAATCACCCACCGATCACTTTGCTTTGTGCAGGTCGTCGAAGCGCTACGCAACGTCAATCCTTAGTTACGCGAGCTCCTGCAATGCATCAACACTTTGTTAGATTTCCTTCTTTTTCCCTTGCATCGAAATTTGTAATTGCATCCATGAAAACGACGCGAAAGCACTTCAATCAAGCCCAGCGGCAAAGCTCCAAGAAAACCATACAGCGGTCCGGTCCCGTCGAAGGGACTCTTATAGAGAGCTCACTCGCCGAGACGCAGCCCGCTGCATCTAGGACTTATTCCAACAGAAGTCGTTCCATTAGTTGGATCGATTCTCGTAACTTCCGTCCAAATCGATTTGAATCGATGCCGCAAGGCGTTAACGTTTACCAAGCTTAGCGATCGAGTCAGATGGCCATCTAAGTTCCCGGCCGATCTGACTCGGCGCTAGCATATTATGAAGTTCCGTCGCCTATCGAAAGCGGGGCGCTACAGAAGTGGGGGAAGTTGCCGACTCCGACGTTGAAGATGCCGAAGAAGACGACGAATAGGGTTCACAGTTGAAGAAGCCATGGATTCGATCAGTGGCAAACTGACGGCCGAAGAGATGAAGGCCTTGGTTGATGATATCTTATCAAAGAGATTAACCGAGGCAACCCCACGTGTGATCCATACTGATGTGGATCCGTCACCTTACAAAATGGGGAAATTGGAGAAGCTAGAGACGAAGTTGGAAGGCACGTCCAACTACTTGAAGTGGTCGCGACAGGCGATGCGGACGCTGAAGGGACGTGGCTTGGTTGGCTATGTCACTGGCCAAGCCAAGGCGCCAGCCGATCACTCCGCAAAGGAGTTTGCTGTTTGGGAGATTGTCAACAACGTAGTGGCTGGGTGGTTGACTGCCTCCTTAACCGACCAGGTGTCGGGCAATGTCAAGGCAATAGAGGCTGCTGCTGATATATGGCGAACTCTAAAAGATATGTACTCCGGCTCAGGCAACCCTATGCGCGTCTTTCAACTGCAAGATGAACTCGATAGGGTGGCCCAAGACGAACGTACCATCTCTGAGTACGCAGCCCTGTTGAAGAAGTACTGGTCTGATCTGGATCATTATGATCCTCTTGGGATGGAAGATGCACAAGTCGAACCAGCATTCGCGAAGTACTTTCAGACGTTCCTGGCTTATATTTCGCGGCAGCGTATGATGAAATTCCTGAAGGGACTACACCCTGTATTTGAGCAGAGACGGAATATCCTCCTATCCCAACCCACGCTTCCGACCTTGGAAGAAGCTATAGCCGTCATGACACGGGAAGAAGCTCGACTGAAGTTGATGCTCAACAAGAGCTCCTACCAGGGGAAGCAAGCCGCGGATGAAAAGTCTGCCCTTGCTGCCTTCAATCAACCTCCATCTGTGGGTGGTGTTTGCCACAATTATGGTGACTCCGGACATTACATCCGATTTTGTCCAAAATCATTGCGCAATCAGTCTAATGATCGAGGACGGGGTCGTGGAGGCCGACGTGGTAGTAGAGGAGGATATGCTGGTAGAAGGGGCGGACACAAAGCAAATCTGGCGGAGGAAGGGGGAGAGAATCAACTGGCTGAAATAACCCCGCTTGAGCGGGAGTTCCTTGAGAAGTTGCGCGGCACAAAGCTGGGTTCGGCCGACAGTCCTAGGGCGTCTTCTACCTCGGGAGATCACATCACTTGCTTTGCCCAAACTAGCACCGGTAATTCTGCACGTGCTCTTGCATCTGTCCATCAGCCAGGATGGATTATGGACTCTGGGGCATCTCGCCATGTCACGGGATCCCGTGGTGCGTTTCAAGACTATACTCACCTACCATTGCCGGAGAGTATTCAAACCGCTGATGGTACATCCAGCCCTGTAATGGGTAAAGGCACTATCGCATGCACCCCTTCCATCACTCTAACCAATGTCTTACATGTTCCGTCTTTTTCTGTCAATCTTCTATCAATTAGTGCCATTATACTTGATCTTAACTGTACTGTTTCCTTTGACATTCCTACGGTGACTTTTTAGAAGAAAGGGACAGGACGACGACTTGGGACTGGCACATGGCATAAGGGGCTGTGGTATTTAGACAGGACTGGACTGGACAACGCATTGGCATCCTTGGTAGCAGACGCACCACCAGAAGCTTCCTGTCGCAGTGTTGAAGCCGACTTGCTACTCCACCACCAGCGTGTCGGTCATTCCTCTTTTAAAGTTATTAGTCGAATGTATCCGTCCTTATATCAAAGGGCTAATAAAGAGAAGTTATTTTGTAATACTTGTGAGTTGGGAAAACATACCAGAAGCTCGTATGTGAGCTCGGGGAATAGGAGTTCATCTGCTTTTGACATGATACATTCGGACGTATGGGGCCCTTGTCCTACAACCGAAATTAATGGCTTTCGATGGTTCGTCACCTTTATTGACTGTTATACCCGCGTGACATGGGTCTACCTTATGAAGAATAAAAGTGACGTCCTTGAGGCCTTTCGGGACTTTCATCGACGGGTGGAATCACAATATGGCGCTAAAATTAAGTGTTTTCGGTCTGACAATGGGACGGAGTATACTAATAAGCGGGTTGCTGAGTATTTTTTCACTCATGGAATACTACATCAAACTTCATGTGCTTATACTCCGGCACAAAATGGTGTGGCTGAACGAAAGAACAAACACCTGCTGGAAGTCGCACGGACGATGATGTTGGCTATGAATGTCCCGAAACACTTATGGGGGCAGGCTATATTGACGGCATCTTATCTCATCAACAGAATGCCATCTCAAGTATTGGACTGGAAGACACCATTGGAGATGCTTACTGGGACAACTACATACACTGTTCCACCGAAAGTTTTTGGATGTGTGTGCTTTGTCCAAGATAATAGGCCAGGCGTTGACAAATTGGATCCTAGGGCAGTTAAATGTGCCTTTGTCGGTTACACGACGACTCAGAAGGGATATGCCTGTTGGAGTCCAGTCGAGCGGAAGATGTTTGTAAGCATGGACGTTACATTCAGAGAACTCGAACCATACTATGGTTCGGATGAAGGTTCAGCATTTGGTGACACACCTAACACAGATGGTGTTAGATGTGAGAGGGAGATAATAAGCCCAAATGTGGTCGTCGGATCGGTTCCGTGTCTGGTTGTAGAAAACTGGACGAAAGGGGGAGAGCACAGTGACTCAGATACAGAGAATGAAGAAGAAGATACATATGTTACGCAGGGGGGAGCAGCAGACAAGGGAAAAGGAGCTCCAAGTCTACAGAAGGAGACAACAGAAGTCCAGTACTGTGCCTATGTCGTGCCTTGTGCCTACTGTACCAAGTCCCTCGTCTACTCCTGCTCCAACTCCTAAAGATGTTGTCCCCGCACTGAATTACTCGGATTCTGATGCGGATCTCTCCGACTCGGATGGTATGATCTCTCCACCACCTATTGCTCCCTTAAGGAGATCTTCTCGCATCAATGCGGGTAAGGCTCCTGCTCGTTTTGATGATTACGAACATGACATTGCCAACTTCTTGTCTTATTCTAACATTTCTTCGAATTATCGAGCCTTCATTGCATCGTTAGACTCTACTTCGTTGCCCAAGTGTTGGCAGGAAGCAAAAAAAGATCCAAGGTGGAAAGCTGCAATGATGGAAGAACTTGGGGCACTGGAGAAAAATAAGACATGGGAGCTGGTTCCATTACCCAAAGGGAAGAAAGCTGTGGGATGCAAATGGGTGTACACAGTGAAAGAGACGCCAGAAGGAAAAAGTAGAGCGGTACAAGGCGAGGTTGGTTGCAAAAGGATTCACACAGTCATATGGCATAGACTATGATGAGACGTTTGTCCCAGTAGCAAAAATGAGCACCGTGAGAACTCTGGTCTCCATTGCAGCGAACTATGGGTGGAAGCTGTACCAGCTGGATGTGAAGAATGCCTTTCTTCATGGGGACCTGCAAGAAGAAGTATACATGGAGCTCCCGCCAGGGTGCTACGCGACGGAATCAGACGGAGGGACGTCGCAAGGAAAGGTGTGTAAACTGAAGAAGTCGCTATACGGGCTCAAGCAATCTCCTCGAGCCTGGTTTGATAGATTCAGAAAGGCTGTTACAGGCATGGGATACCATCAAACAAATACAGATCATACGGTCTTCCTCCAGCATGCAAGAGGCCACATCACTATACTTGTTGTATATGTGGATGATATAGTGATCACAGGTGATGATGAAGTCGAGATCACTAAGCTGAAGTCAAAACTCGCGAAGGAGTTTGAGGTGAAGGATTTAGGAGCGATGAGGTACTTTCTAGGTATCAAAGTTTGTGAAGGCGAACAGGGAATTGTTCTATCACAAAGAAAATACGCACTTGATCTGCTGAAGGAGACAGGGATGCTGGGATGCAAAGCAGCCGTTACTCCAATTGACTAGAAAAGTAAGTTTGGAGCAGAAGCAGGAGAGCCTGTTGATCGTGAAAGATATCAAAGACTTATAGGAAGATTGATTTATCTGGGACACACCCGCCCTGATATCTTATTTGCGGTGAGTGTAGTGAGTCGCTATATGCATGATCCAAGAAAGGGTCATATGGAAGCAGTATTTCAGATCTTGAGATATCTGAAAGGAACGCCGAGAAATGGGCTATGATTCAAGAAGAATGGACGCATAGAAGTTGATGGATACTGTGATGCAGACTGGGCGAGCTGCATAGACGACAGAAGGTCTACCACGGGATACTGTGTTTTTGTAGGAGAAAATCTGGTCTCATGGAGGAGCAAGAAACTGTCAGTGGTAGCACGGTCGACAGCTGAAGCAGAATACAGAGCAATGGCTCTGGGAGTGTCAGAATTGCTGTGGGTGAAAGCATTGCTGATAGAGTTGAAGCTGGATAAGGGAGCACCATTGCGTCTTCTGAGCGATAGTCAAGCTGCAATAAGTATAGCTAACAATCCAGTTCAGCACGACAGAACGAAGCACATCGAGATTGATCGATTCTTCATCAAGGAGAAGCTGGAACAAGGGATACTGAAGATTGACCATGTCCGCTCAGAAGAACAAGTTGCAGACTGTCTGACTAAGGGTCTTAGTTCATTAAGTCTGTCGAAGCTATGTAACAAGATGGGGATGATCAATATCTATCGCCCATCTTGAGAGGGAGTGTTGAGAATCAATAAGGGACTTTTAGTCCCACATCGGAATATGTAGTATGTAGAGGAGCTAGACTCCCTATAAGTAGTGAAGTAGTCCATCAATAAAATCATCCAACCATTATTTTCTACAGTATTGATTATCCAGATAGACAATAAAAACATAATAAACTACAGACCAAGCTATAGAAATCAGGATCATTACAGAAGGGGACAAAGTATATCTGGTTTTGTAGTACACAAGAATGAGTAAGGATGCAGGCTGCAGCAGTTATGTACAGTCGACTTATTCGACAAGTAGAGAGATTTTTACATGGTTATTTCATGTGTGGCACTTTCAAGTCTCATTTTCGTAATCAGTATCACTCAAGTTAAACTAAACGTACTAATCAAGTTAAGATCAACATACGTTGAGAGAGAGCTCCTTGCTTAAATATTGAAGGGTGGAGTCAGATATCAGAATGAGGACCTGATCGAGATTTTATTTAAATGCTAAAATCTGCCATAAGAACCAAAAGTATACTTCACATTGAAACCGCAAATTTGACAACTACAAGCATGTTTTTTTTGCAAAAAATCAACATTGTTGCAGTACTACTCAAATTAAGATGATAGAATGTCTCGTCCCTTTAGTTTGGATGGGGAAGTCACGCAAAGGAGGAATCAATGAATATCCAATGGAAATGGTTAAGTTATAATTATGAGAAACGTAGTTAAACTGAACAATGAGAATTCCAGAGTTTTTAATTCAAACTTTTCAAACCCATGTATCTGCTGTGAAAAATCAATTTGAATATAAATTACTTTGTGAACAATATTATGATCCTTATTTATGAACTAAATATTTTTTTATTTATCACCCAAGTCAAATAATGTAAAAGTTGTTCAAACTATTTGATTAATACATTATATTTGTTGTGTATGCAGAGTGGGAGTCCAATTTTTGTGTAGCTACATTACGCTTCCGCTCTATGCACTTGTATCTCAGGTGTGTTATCTCACCAAAGTCTCGTACTTTTGGTATTTGTGGCTTCATGTTTGTCAGCCTTTAACTCCTTCATAACAGATGAACCATGGTACAATCGGCATGTAAAGAATAGTCAGCTTAAACTTGATTGCTGCTGAAGACTTGTAATATTAAAGCATTAATATTTGTGGGGGGAATGTAGATAAGCAGGGGCTGACCTGAATTTTTCCGGTTCTACCGGGACTCCAGTCAGGTAGACCAGAAAAATCCAGTCAGATGCTCTGATTGGGTTGTTTCGGCACCAAACTTACCGCAATCGGAACTCTGGTTGACATGGGCATTAATCCCTATTAACTACTGTATGATGTAGATTTAGCCTTGTATTATGGGTGTTGTTATTGACACTCCTAAAATGTCATCTTGCACTAATCTTTAATTTTCTATCATTCAAATTCCAAATCTACTCATGTATTATGGCATTAATTTGTGCATACATGGAGGGAGGAGTGCAGGATGACATTTTAGGAGTGTCAATAATGTTAATGATAGAAAATTAAGGAGGAGTGCAGGGTGACATTTTAGGAGGGACAAATAACGGCATCCTATATTATGAACTAAATTAATAAGCAGCAGTCTGTAAAGGTTTCTGTCAACAAAAACATCATTAAGAACCTGCTGGTAGGTTGTTATTGAGGCTTTTATACTTAAATTAACAAGGGAAGAAAATGTTTTTTAAGCTTTCAATTTCTTTTTTTCAGATGGGTTCAAATTTGAAGAGATCTATCTTCGACGAGCAGACATCCAAGGCTCTCAAGAAATGGCACAAGGCTGCAAAGAAGAACTTGAAAGCGAACTCTCCTTCAGGGTCACCGTCTACAAGCCCAAAGGTATGCCTGTGATTGAACTAACACAATGCTTGACTTGACAGTTGCTGATAGTTCCACCACCTCTGCAGCAAGCGAGAACAATGGGCCCTTCCCCTTCTACTAAGAGGAAGAATGCTGCAGAACAGGAAACCTTGGTTGTCGAAGCTGATGTGGAGGACTTGAGCTCGGCGACGACGTCCAAAGTCGCTCCCGCCCCTGTGAATCACGGTGATTTTCTGACTGGACCGACAGACCAGCAGCAGTCGACACACTCGAAGGGACAACGGAGTGGTGAAGATGAGTTCTATCTTGTAAATCTTTAAGGCTCGTGATATGCATGGTTTCTTCAAGTGTAGTTACAAGGTTCGATCGAGTGCTTGTACGTATCTCAGCTGTTACACTATAATAGCAACCTCCCAATTTTCCACACGAACGAAAAGCCAATATGGGATTAGTAGCCAAAACGTTCCACACACTTGAAATGTCAAATATCCAGATTTTACCAAGAAACATGGGTCTGCAGGCTTGCTGAGCTCAAATATTTCCAGAAATGTCTCGGTTGAAAAAATAACGCTCTCTTTGCAGACATATTACAAATATCTACTTCTAACCCTATCCACCGCAGCCTCAGCCGTCATCGTCACTAATCCACGAGCACCCACCATGCAAGCTGCCAATGTTCATTCTGTCGTCGCCCAACGTAGTGACTTATCAACTGTTACGTCTCTATACCAAAGGACGGTAAGTCGTCACTGGACATGATGTTGTATAAGTCTAAGTTGCGCTTGTATAAGGCTGGACTTGCACATTAACAAAATAGACTAAGTTGACAATGAAGCAACGAACAATTTATGTAGAAAACCAAATAATAATAATGAGACGGGAACATAATTTCTTCTTCTTATTGATAACTTGCAACGGGATTACAAATGCATCTTCTGGCCAACTCAAAATGCTATACTTGGCTTTTTCGAAAATGAAACTTGTTATTCCCGAAACGGATCTAGATGGAGGAACGATCAGAAAATAGAGACTTTTTGCAAATAAATTTGCTCTCTATTCTGATTTAGCAACTATCAAAGGCAGAGACTTCCTGCAAATAAATTTGCTCTCAGTTCTGATTATGTAGGATTTGGGAGACTTCCTGCAAACAAGTTTGCTCTTCTAATATTCTGAAGCCACTCGGAGAAGAAGAAAGGAAGAAGAACAACCCTGGTGGGTGATGAAAATCACCGTTTGCTCAAAGCAAGATTCGTCCTTCCGCAATATGCTTTCAGGAACCAGCAAGTTCAAAGAGAACTTATGGAATGCTCGCTGTCACCTCTTGTACGTCGAACTCCTCTACTCTAATGACAGCGGCCACACAACTCTTTTCGTCTCTCAATTTCGAAGTAAGTCCTCAAAGGAGAGTATATATAGAGTTGGGTGCAAACCCTAACCCTAATCCTGGCGCCCACTAATTACGAAAAGATATGAGCGAATAATGGAAAGATATAAACGAATTTAATTTAAATCCCTCAAAAGATGGATCTGAATTATTATTCAATCTTTCCATAACCGTTCAAATATTCCAATCAGCCTGATTATGCGTTGTTTCCCATGCGCCCAGCAGCATATCAGCCCATGCGCCTACGCGCACAGGCGCTGCAAGCATGTGCGCATACGCGTAAACGCACAAGCCCCCACCCATGCGTCTAGCCCATGCGAAGTGCAAAGTGCACCAAAAAAGCGCCACTTTGTGCTCGAGCCAGAGTCCGAGTTCGAGTCGCTCGAGGCTTAGCTCTTAAGGGAATAATCCCATGAGTATGACAAAAAGCATAAATGCTTCATTGAGAAGTTAATCCTTTTTCCACTAGAAAAACACATCCATATGGCACCCATGTGCCCCCCATGTGCACATCTCAACACAAACAAAACTATATATTGAGATACTCACTTTTTGGTGTGAGCAATGTAGGACTATTTTTCTAGTCATAATAAAGACAAAAACACCAACAAAACTAACCACTATGTCCATAAATTTCGAAACTTCTAAACTTGCGCCGAAAGCTTCGAGGCGATGGATAAGGTTACACTAGATTGGAGGAGATTATAACTCCTTCGAGTTATTACCCTCCTCACTCGATACCTGTGGAGGCTTAGGTCAATATATTGTCGTGTACTGGTGAGCAGCGAACTAACCAAAGTCGACAAAATCAACACAGCAATCATATGAAGTTAGCAACTATTATTAGGTCATTTTTAACAATTCATAATAAGAAACATAAACAATAGAAATACTATTTTTGTAATGGTTCTTGCCCACGGTTGGCTATATCCATCCCTACATCAAACATAAACAAAAATTCAAATACACACATAAAAATGAGTCGTAATCTCTAATTTTATGCCAAATAATTTTTTAAATTTTTGATTTTTTTTTAAAATTTTTTTAGCATTTTTAAATTTTTAAAAAATTTAAAATCATTATTTTTTTCCATTTTTTCTCATTTTTTTTCTAATTTATTCTTTTCTAGTATATATATATATATATATATATATATATATATATATATATATATATATATATATATATATATATATATATATATATATCGCTCCCTTTCCAAAGGTAACTATGCAAAGATCTGCGTGGAACTCGATCTTTCCATAAAACCGCCGGAACTGATCCAGCTCGATCTCGGAGGCAGAATGCATTCACAGGTGCTAGTGTATGACAACAACATTATTTTTTGTAGGCATTGCTAGCTGAGAGGACACCTTACTAGGTTCTGCTATAAAGCACACCCAGAGCTTCAGAGGCCTACCCAATGAAAGAATCACTCCTTCAAGTCGGCACAAGCCGCCCTATCAGCCCCCACTCTACTTCGTCACAGCTTCCACACACAACTCTCCGACAACACGAACTCCACCGGCCCCAGCATAACCTCCCCAGCTCGTTCGACACCCTCAGCTAACCAGGAAATCGTGCCCTACGAACCGAAGAACATTCCTCTCCACAACTCGTTCGATACCCTCTCCATCGCAGACGCAAAACCCCACCCGTCATCAGAATATGATACTTCAGCGAACATCACCTCGGGAGGAGAGAGAGCGGTATCAGAGGCCACTGGCCCGCACCCACCCTCCCTTCAAGCAGAAGAACCAACGACGATTAAAGGCGGTACCTCCAAAGATATCCTAGCTATCCTCGGAGCAGATGCTGCAGAAAGATTCCAACAAGCCAAGGAAGCAGGTTTTCTAGACCTAACCAACCCCCTCTGCGCCCTGCATGAAACAGAGATAGAAGAAACTAATCAGCTAGAAAGTTTAGAACTCATCATCCAAAAACAGAACGAGGAAACTATAGGCTACTCCACAGCTATCACGACAGATCCAAAAAAACCCATACCAAAAAGAGAAAAATGCCAAAAAGGTTACGGCTATGACCACTAGATCGGCTGCGAAGCTCCACAACCCCCCTCCCCCTCTCCTCCTGATGCTTAACATCCTCTCGTGGACTGTTCGTGGAATGTTCGTGGAATGTTCGGCTAATCATGGGTTTTTCCATGGACCATCATATAGATAGGTGTTGATTGATACAGAGCTTAACCGGAGAGTCACAGCTGCCAATCGAGTCGGCATGTGTCAAGAATATTTTGCTAAGAGCTAACGATGCAGAGACGAACAGGGAATAATAATAATGTTGGTTTTATCATGTTTATGCTAATCCTTGTCTTGTGCAGGGATGGACCGTCGGCTATGGTAAGAATCACTTAAAAGTGATGCATTTGTATTGCTTTAGTTTGTTATATGAATTGCTTGCAGAGATTAATCTGTTACAAAGACGTGCTTGCTTGTAATCTGACCGTAGAATGTCTTGAATCAAAGAAAATATTGCTAATGCTGTTGTCCCTAATAAAATGATATGCTCATGAAACACGCTGTGCACTCCACAGAAATGAATAGTCTTCGTGCTTGAAATGATCAGTCCCTTGTATGCTTGAAATGAATAGAAATGAAATGTACCTTTTCAAAGATGTTTTCAAAGAATGTAAACTGACTCTGTATGCATGAAATGGATATAGGTAAAAGTATAGCAAGATCACATCACAAGAAATGTTTTCTTATTAAATGAACAGTGATCATTTCAGACAAATATAGCTCTTTGTTCACAATCACCAGTATGCTGATATACTGACCCACCATCAGTCTGCATGCATGTGCACTATGCATCGAGAAGGATAGTCCGAAGCGATAGCCCGAGCCTCATCTTTAGGAGCCAGAAATCAGAAGAGATGCCAAGAGATGACATCTATTGCAAGAGTTGGTTTTGTATATAAAGGGATGTAACACTACAACAAAAGAGTGTTTTAACGACACTTAAAAAGTGTCGTGAATGACTTTCCATGGCACTTTTTGAGTGTAGTCTAGAGGGGGTGTCATAGAAAGTATTTTTTTTTTCAACGACACTTCGTAAGTGCCATACAATAACTTTATGACAACACTTTCTGAATGTCGTGTTAACCATGTTTTCACAGCACTGTGCTGGTGCCATCTTAACGTGTTTCAATAACACCTGATAAGTGTCGTCGTAATTTTAAAGAGCCATGTAATTATTTTAGGACGACACTTCTGGAATGTCGTTTAATACTTATTTTACGACACTTCTGGAATGTCGTTTAATACTTATTTTACGACACTTCTGGAATGTCGTTTAATATCATCAAAGCTTATAATATATAAATTAATTTCATTTGTATATTTATTTTCATATAATTAACCAAAATCAATTTCCCAGATAGTAGAACTTTAATATACCAACAATAATATATATTAAAATATATCAAATTCATACAAAGTCTCAATAAAAAGTAATATTGAGAACAACAACAAAATCTATTACATAATAAAGTCTATTACATAACAGAGAAGATTCCTAGTAGTACTACTTAGCGCCCAACCCTTTCCAGCATCAAACTCGAACGTAATCCGAACTCATCAAATCGATCTGCACAAAAAAAGATGAGAATTAATATTTCGGCTTTCAAACTGACCATGCAAATATTACTACAAAACAAGCATTAAAATTAATATTTCAACTTTCGAACTGACTATACAAAATAATACATTTAAACATTCATTACCATTGCTCATAAGAGCATCAAACTCATGGACATAACACTTCCCATGGGAAGTGCCTGACAACTCAAACTCCTCACACAAATATGTATACATGTGTTAATAACTAATGCAATTGTAAACTAAAGAAAACTAAAAAGCAGTTTAGCCAACCAAAATCAAAATAAAAAACTGCAAAATCAGTGCTCTTCAGGTTCAGAAAGTTGAAGAGCATGTCTCAGTATTGTTGACATAAATCAAGTGAAATCATTATGCACAGTAGTTAAGTTTCATACTCCCCAGCCACAGTGCCATCAGCTAGGAGTTGGAGAGGCCCTTCCAACCGCGTAAGAACATCTGCAGCTCCACCCGCGTCTCTTGTGATCTGCAGAACAAGAACAGCATCCTTACAAGACCATTGAACCTAGAAATTTGTACTCATAACTGGCGACTTGGAACACCAAATAATATGATAAAATTTCAAGAAAGCCAACAATATATAGGATTCTGAGTTATATAGAAAGGAAGTCGAGTTTATTTGCAAGGCGAAACTAATCTAAAATCTTTCACAAACTTTGAACATCTCCATCCTACAAATCTGAAATGGTTTAGTATTTACTATTGTTTCCTTGAAACAAAAATGGGATGTAGCAAACTACAAATCCTTCTAGGTGAGAACTACTGGAAAGTTCAGATTCATCAACATTTGTGGTTTCAAATTATGTGTTGAAATTCTAATTCTTAGTTGTATAAGAAGGGCTGAAATCTAAAGTACATGAAATGCACTACTGTGGCACAAATTTCATTCAACATATATATATATATATATATATATATATATATATATATATATATATATATATATATATATATATATATATTTATATATATGGCGCATGCTAACGTACTGTGTTATGTAAATGATTACCAGTCAACCCCAAAGCCTGCGGGCCGCTAAGGGTATTAATAGATAATACCCGAAGGTGAGGCCCCGCCACGCATGGGAGTTAAGTTATCTTGAGAAGCTGGAATAACCTACATTGTCGGTTATCTGCAGGAGTAGTTTCTTAGTGGTGTTATCAATGTGAATAGATCAGCCATGGAAATCCTGTCATGTATGGATGCTTACAAATCAAAAGGACTTATAACATGAGGAGCAATATCAAACTCCAATCAAATTTACCATTTGGTTAGGCATTTCATTAATAGTGTCTCCTAGGTTTTCCAGTCAGGATTGCTAATGTACGAATAGTACGGTGGGTGGTATGGTTTTATCAAGTGTTTGGATGTAAAGTATAGCCTGGCCTACCACATGACGGTTGACAAAAGGAGATGAAGAGGCAAGAAAGATGAGAGATACTTGAAGAAGGCCTTTAATATTCCATGGTTATGGATTTTGGTATCTCAGGGTAGATGAGAAAAAGATCCAACATTCTAACGACACAGGACACTGTGAATCACCTGAAAGGTATATTTTGGAATCTTAGTATACAAACCAAAGCAACAGAAAACCAAAAAGATTTCTTTGATCATGACAACAAGATAAATGATAATTTATTGATTATTCAGATAATGGATACATTAAGTGACTGATCCGTACTTCCACTTTGAAAAGGAAACTTCCTACAGGATTAGTATTTGCTTCTTCCCATCGAAACTCAAACCCAAGTACAAATTTTAAACATACTATAAGGTTTATATATTGTTATTTTGTAAATCTGCGGGCGGTCAGCTCAACCTGTAATTATATTTTATGTGCAAACACTAACACCCATAGTTCTACTAATATCTGGCAGAGAACAAAGTTAGACAATCCAAATGTCAAGATGACAATATCAAAGACCTGCCAATAAATATTCAGGATGAGACTGATGCTTTGATTGATCATCAAGAAATTCAGTTATAACAAGAATTGCAGGAAAAAGAAACTATGGCTCATGTATTTTCTAGAAAATGACATGAACTTACCAATATCTCTTCATCCAGATAAGAAATCATGAACAATCTCTGGTAATTTCCATCTACAAAGCACATGAAAGAAGAATCACTATGTTTAAATCAAGAAATAGATCAAGAACCTTGCTTTTTAGATGATGTAACCAAATAACACTGGGTGTTTCATTACATTGAAATTGATCAAGAACTTAATCTCATTTCTATGGAACTGAACAAATTATAGGGACAGGGAATCCCCTGAACATCTTGAAGAAAATAGGTGCTTGAAATTGATAGAAGTACATATTTTAACCACTACATTTTAGGGGGAACCCTCTTACCTAAGTAGTTCTGAACGATAACAATAAAGTTCATCAAAATGGCTACAAGAAGAGCCATGCTTTATGGGTCAGAATGTTTGGGCAAAATGATGAAACAACATGTCCAGAACAGTAATGTTGCTGAGTGAGGATGTTGAGATGATGAAAAACAATAGTAGGAAGTTAGAGGTCAGATGAATGAGAAGTGAGAATATTGAGATGGATGTGCGACAATTGTCGTCAATGATGGGATAAAAACGAGTGCAGAAGTAGGAAATGAAGGTGGTTAAACTGAAGATCAGAAGTGCAAAGAGTGCCCTAATCTGCAGAAATTCTATAGAGAAATGAGAATGTTGAGATGGATGAGCGAAGATTGACAATGGAATAAGAAATGAGTGTAGAAATAGGAAACTGAAGGTAGTTAAATTAAGGGTACGTAAGAAAAAGTGTCCTGATATGCACATGTTCTTTGAGAACAAATTGGTGTATTGGGTGAGAATTTTCATTATAAGATGAGTAAGGACAATGGATTTACACCTAGATTTTATGAAATTGAATTTTATTTCGTAGTTGAGTCGTTATAACTAATTGAATTTCAATTTATTTAATTTAGCATCTAATTTTTTTAATTTACTCGTACTATATCCTAGTTGTTAGGAGTTCTGTTTGTTTTGAAAGTCTATCTTTTGTTGTTCTGAGAATCTCTCGATTAGGAATACAATTTACTTAAAATGAAGCTCCTTGGTCAAAAAACTATATAAAGGTTCAAAAATCTCTTATGTCTCGAAGTAATGATGAAGTATGACTTTTCAAAATTGAGATGCTACGTGATGAATCTACTTGTTTTGTAGTTCTTTTTCTTTGTTTACTTTCTTGCATAACTGCCCCTATCCACAATACCGGGCAGCAGACAACATGCAACGTCCCTTAGAACCGGTTTCTGAAACATGTTGTTGGTAAATTAATGTATATTCACTTATTGGACTATCGGGTTGAAATCTGGGTTTTCTTTTCTTCTACACCTATATTGACGGTAGCTTTGTTACCTGGAGAAGCCAAGATCCATTAATTTATCTAACACAGGCAATCCAGATCTGATGATGATGCAATCCAGATCTGATTCCACAGGTCCTTTCTTCCCTTTTCCTGAAGCTGAAAACGAAAAAACGGCAAATCAATTTTTTTGGTTCACAGAGTTTGTTGTTTTCAACGTAAAGATATCGCCGAAAACGAAAAACGCTTGAAAGCACCATTTGGCATTTTCTATTTCAAATGGAATGTTTGCCATTTCAAATGGGAAACAAACTAGTCCAACATACCTTGAATCTAGTACAACACTCTCCTGTCACTCATTCAGCCGTATCTGGCCAATAAATACTAAGTTACAAATATTCAGCAAATAATACACAAACAAAATCATAGAAGAAAATAACATAAATATTCAGCCGTATCCTGTCAATCTAGTACAGCACTCTCCTTGTGATGAAGTATTTGGGTGTGTTACAGTTCATGACACATTATCATTATACCATATAATACACAAACAAAATCATAGAAGAAAATAACATCCAAGACCCAATATGTTCTCCCCAATTCTGAACCTACAATCTAATGTTCCCAAAATGAATTACTTAAAGGAAATTGATCTTTAAGAGAGATTCTTAGTTACTCGTGGTCCAAAATAAATTACCAAATAAAAAATTCATTCACACAATCTAAAATTCATCCGGAACCTACAATCTAAGACCCAATTATGAATTTCATTCACACACAACAAATAAAAACTTATGTTTCAGAAATTAAACTCCAAATAAAAAACTTAATCTTCCCAAAGTTTTGAAGCACAAACAAATTCTTAAATTTTGAACCCTAGATTTTAATTTCTTCATGTAAACCCTAACTAAGAAAGGAAACCCTATATAATAAATCAAGGAAGAAAAATTCATAAAAAGAAAGGGGGAAGATGAAGGAGTGAGAGATGACCTAAACACGGTGGTGACGGCGGTGACGGCGATGACAGTGGTGACGGCGGTGACGGCGATGACAGTGGTGACGACGATGACAGTGGTGACGGCGGTGACGACGGTGAAGAAAGCCCTCTTGCCGCAACTCTGAGAGAGAACGGAGGAGAGAGAGAGAAAGTAAAAAAGAGAGAACGGATGGAAAAGAAAAGTTGGAAAAGGTTTTTATGAGCCAGGCCGCGGGAAAGCTAAAAAATTTTGGGATTACACCCAGGCCGCGGGCGGCAAACGAAAAAAAGGGGGAAATAAATTTGACACAACACTTTTTAAGTGTTGTATTTACTTTATAATATTATATGACATTTTAAAAGTGTTGTATATAGTATATATTATTATACGACATTTATAAATGTCCTTAAAAGTGTTGTTAAATTTATGTTTATGACACTTTAAAGGAGGTGTCGTAGATTATGATAAATACTCATTTATGACGACACGTTTTCGTAGAGTGCCATCATGACGAAATAATAATGACACTTATTTAGAAAGTGTCGTAGATAAAGTGTCGTTATTAACCTATTTTGTTGTAGTGTAATGTGTGGGAACGGGATCATTGGAATCTGTAAAGTTCTGAGAGAATGTAACATTGTATCAGAGAGAATTGAGAGCTTGTAATCTGTTCAAATGAAATCAATAAAGAGAATTATTTTTTGTTACCATTGTGTTCAATGCATGTATTCTGATATATGTCCGCTGCTGCTTCGATTATCTGCAATATGTTCCGCTACGTATTGTCAACCTTGTCTATCTTGTCATGTTACAGGTCTTGGCCTTGTGCAAGCGCAACTTAGGCTTGCACGGCATCACGCCTTAGCGAGGACGAACGTCTCACAGAGTCCGAAGCGAGGACGAAAGGACTCTGCGGGATCGGGGCGTGACAGTACTCTCGTCTCGATCATGCTCTGATCAATAATCAATGGGCGAACTTGGGTCTCATCTCCAACGTCTCCCACATGAATACTACGGAATCGGATCACTCTTCTCTTCTTATCGAGGTCAGCAGTAATCACCCCCACATCAAGAAAGTCTTCCGGTTTCTGGCCTTCTAGAGCCTCCACCCCCATTTCAAAAACATTGTTGCCACAGCATGGAACTCAGCAGATGACCCAGACCCCATCGCTCGAGTAGCAGCTAAACTTAAAGCGACCAAGGGAGCTCTGGCGACTTGGAGCAGGAATGCTTTCGGAAACATTTTCCAAGCTATTAAGTTGGTGGAGGATGACGTCAATCGGGCAGAAATTCTGTTCGCCACGGACAGGTCACAGGAAAACCGCGCAACCCAACACCTTACCAAAGCTCTTCTCAAGTCCCGGCTGAAGATAGAAACAGAATTCTGGAAGCAGAAAGCCAGGCTGGCGTGGGATGCAGAAGGAGACAGAAACTCGAGCTTCTTTCACTCCTGTGTTAAAGGTCGCAGACAACAGTTGAGCCTGCACCAAATCGCAGATGACACCGGTCATATACACACTGATCATCAGAGCATTCAGACGGCCGCTACTCATTTCTACTCCAAACTTTTCTCCAAAGACATCATCTGCAAAGATGAGGAGTTCCTCGCCAAGATCCCCCACATGATCAACCACGATGAGAATGAGCAGCTTCTTATCCCCTCCTCCGCGGAGGAAGTCAAGGCCGCAGTTTGGGCTCTGGACGAACACAGCGCCCCTGGCCCAGACGATTTCTCCGGAGTCTTCTTTCGTACATGTTGGGACATCGTGTTGGCACATTTTATTTTGATATATTAACAACATCTTCGTAGTTTAGTTTTCTGTGTCTTCAGATTCATATCTTCTCAGAAGCTCTACTATATAAAGTCTATCCTTTCAAGTGCTACCATCCATTGCATTAAAGACTGAAGCAGATACCGGCGCTCCTTGCATAGACAGCTTCATACACTGCTTAAAAGATTTTGAGTCTGTACAAGGTCTAGGTATATCTGTAAACACTTAAGATTGAATGACAAACTAAAAGCTTTAAGTCAAAAATCAATATCTTATAGAACGGCATATCGACGGTATGCTCCGGCATACTGGCGTCGTCCACAAACTTTCTGTGAAAAATTGTCGGCATACCGACGGTATGCTCCGGCATACCAACGGTATGCTCCGGCATACCGACGGTATACCGTTTTGTGGACCACAAAACGTTCTGTGACAAACGTCGGAATACCGACGGTATGCTCCGGCATACCGGCGGTATACCGTTTTGTTTGCCTCAAAAACGTTCTGTGATAAATGTCAGAATACCAACGGTATACTCCAGTATACCGGTGGTATACCGTTTTGTGAGCCATAAAACCTTCTGTGACAAACTTTGGCATACCGACGGTATGCTCCGGCATACCGACGGTATACCGTTTTGTTTATTACAAAAAGGTTCTGTGACACACAATGGTATACAGACGGCATACCGCGGCATACCGACGGTATACCGGCTTACGAAATTTAATTTTTGAATGTCATAGACTGCATTAATGGCAGCATTAAATGCTCCCAACGGATATTAATATGATCGTTACTGTTCGACCGGTATACCGACGGTATGTCGCTGCATACCGACGGTAAGCCGGTCTGGCTGTATTAGGAGCATTAAATGCCACCTACTCTTGGTTTCTCTATAAATGAAAGCCTTCTCTCTCTTGAAGTTTTCACCAACTCTTGCCATAAATTTTCCAAACAACCAAGAGCTCCACCATTAATACTCTACCAAGCTTTTAACTATCATTCTCTCCCAAAGTGCTAGAGTATTTAAGAGTTGTATTTTTCGATCTTCACGTTTTAGAAGATCAACAAGTTCTCTTCTCTTTTGTTTGAAGTTGGCGAGCCTTCGTAAGAAAACTCGTGTGTTAAAGTTGGCGAGTCTTCGAATCCAAACTTGTGTTGAAGTTGGCGAGTTCTTCGGATCCAAACTCGTGTGTACTATTTGATTAAATAGTAGATTTAAGCCGAAGAGAGTTTCGGGACTGGATTGCCTCAAACGAGGATACCAGGATACATTTTGTGTTCGATCTTCCTACTCTCTCTTTTTATTTGTCATATATTGCTTCTTGTGATCTAGTTATTTTTTATTTCTCTATTCACCCCCCTCTAGGGTTCTACAATAGGTATCAGAGCTTTGTTCTCTTGATTTGGATTTACACCCTTTGATTGATCCATGGCCACTAACCCTAGTATCAACACCTTCCACAATGAGGGACACTCCACAAATAGGCCTCTTCTATTTGATGGAACCAACTATAACTACTGGAAGATTAGGATGAGCATTTATCTGAAGTCCATAGATTTCGATTTATGGGACTGTGTGATAAATGGTCTCCCTACTCCTTCCAGAGTTATTGAGGATATTGCATCTGACACCCTTAGGGACACACTTACTGAAAATACCAAGAAACTTGCTAGTCGAGATGCCAAGGCTATGAACGCTCTTTATTGTGCTCTCGATAGTAGTGAATTCAATAGAATCTCTACTTGCAAGACTTCCAATGAGATTTGAAAGTTACTTGAAGTCACACACGAGGGTACTTCACAAGTGAAGGAATCCAAGATTAGTAGACTCACGCAAGAATATGAGTCCTTTAAGATAAAGCATGATGAATCTATTACTTGCATGTTTACTCGTTTTGGTGATATTATTAATCCTCTCTCTTCTCTTGGTAAGGAATATCCTGCTCATGAAAAAATCAAAAAAATTCTTAGAGGATTGACAAAAGTATGGAGTCCTAAAGCTACCGCAATCATTGAGGGGAACGACCTGACAGTCATGAACCTTGAGACCCTCATGGGTAAGCTAATGACTCATGAACTCGATATGAAGGATCAAGAGGAATCCTCCATACAAGAGAAAAAGAAGGCCAAAGAGAAGGAGAAGTCTCTTGCTCTCAAAGTTACAAAGTCCTACTCCAAGGATAGCTCCAACGACAATGAGTCGGACGATGATAAAGAAATAGCTCTCACAGCTAAGAACTTCTGGAAGTTCCTCAAATTTAACAAAGCCAACCGCTTCAGACGGGACAATAAGGAAGATCCGGCGTGTTATCAATGCAGAAGAACCGGACACATCAAGAGGGACTGTCCGATGATAAGAAAAGACTCAAGCAAGTACGAAAAGCCTAGCAAAGGAAGCTCGTCCTCCAGGAAATTCGCCAACACAAGTATTTGGTGTGAGAGTGACGCAAGCGACTCCGATAACGACAAAGAATGCAAACACAATGCCAACGTTTGTCTCATGGCAACCGATGAGGTACTTGATGATCTCTTCTTAAATACTCTTACTTATGATGACTTGGAGAAAGCTATCCTTGAACTACATGAAGAGCACAAAGGTGTTAGGAACAAATACAAAAAATTTCTAAAAGAGGTTGATGCTCTTCAACTTGAGGTAGAAAGACTCTCAAGCATCATTATTGATGTAAAGGGAAAATCTCCTGCTTCTGACTTGGATGAGATAGAGTCTTTGCGACTCAAGTTTCAAGAATCTCTTGTCACCATCAAGAAAAAGGATGATGATATTCAATCTATGAGAAGAGCTTATGAATTTGCTATGCATAAGGTTCAAGATAATAATATGAGAGAATATGATACTTCTATTAAGTATAATGATCTTCTTGTTCAGAGTAAGAAACTAGGTAATAAGAACACTACTCACATGCACACTCCAAGACACCTCCACACTCATCACAATGCTAGGCATACTTCTTACATGAACACTACACACAAATCCTTTTCTAACACAAGGAAAGGACCATTTGTTAAGAAAAACACTTCGCATCATGCCTTTTATTATCATCATCATAATACTAATGATATAACTCCTCGCACTAGAAATTCACATATGCATGATACTTACACATCTTCTTATAAATTCTCTATGATTTGCAACTACTTGGCTTGCTTGGACATACGACCAATTATTGTCATACAAGGAAACTAGTTGATAAGAAAGTTTTTAAGTGGGTTCCTAAGACTAACACTCAAGGACCCATACGATCATGGGTACCAAAATGTTCATCTTCAACTTATGTTATAGGTGAAGAGTCCTTCTCATGCTAGAAGCAAGTGGATTCTCGATATGAAGGATGTTCACGGCACATGACCGGGGATGCTTTATTATTTACAACGCTATCGATGAAGAAGGAAGGACACGTCTCCTTTGGTAACAATCTTAAAGGTCACATTATAGGAAATGGTAATATCGGTTCCCCTCCTTATCCTTGTATTAAGAATGTGTGTCTTGTTACTAATCTTAAACACGATCTTCTTAGTATTAGTCATCTTACCGATAATGGTTATGATATCAAGTTTGTTAAGCTCAAATGTTTCATTACCGATAGTTCAAGTGGATCTATTGTTTATGAAGGCATTAGAGAAAATAATATCTATGTTTTATATTTTGTCGAAGACACTAACAATGACAGGTGCTTAGTTGCTAAGAACGATGAGAGTTGGCTTTGGCACATGAGACTTGGACACGCCAACATGGATACTATTTCTCGTCTTGCTACCAAGAAGCTCGTAAGAGGACTCCCAAGTATCCCATTCAAAAAGGATATGGTGTGTGAAGAATGCGAGAAGAGTAAGTTGACCAAGTCATCCTTCAAATCCATCAACTCTGTGAGTACCTCTAGACCTCTTCAACTTATTCATATGGATCTTTTTGGTCCTAGTAGAGTTACTAGTCTTGGAGGCAAGCTTTATGCTTTTGTTTTGGTTGATGATTTTTCGAGATTTACTTGGTATTTTCCTTTCTTGCAAAAGTGATACTTTTCGTGAATTTGTTGCTTTTTAAACGTGTTCAAAATGAGAAAGGTTTTTCTATTAACAAGATTAGGAGTGATCATGGAGAAGAATTTGACAATGCCGATTTCAAAAGTTTTTGTGCAAAGAATGGTTTTGGACATGATTTTGCTTGTCCACGAACTCCTCAACAAAATGGTGTTGTGGAGAGAAAGAATAGAACCCTTGGCGACATGGCCCGGGTTATGTTAAACCAATATAAGCTCCTCCAATATTTTTGGACGGAAGCCGTTAATACGGCATGTCATGTTATAAATAGGGTCTTGATTAGACCTATTTCTAAGAAGACTCCTTATGAGCTTTGGTTTGACAAAATTCCCTCTATTGAATATTTTAAAGTTTTTGGTTGAAATTGTTTTATTTTGAATACCAAGGATAACCTAGGCAAGTTTGAAGAAAAAGCCTATAAAGAAATATTCCTTGGATACTCTACGCATAGTAAAAGTTTTCATGTTTTTAATAAAAGAAGTCTTGTTGTCGAAGAGTCAATCAATGTCTCTTTTAATGAACTTAACTCTTCTACATTCTCTTCTTCTGATGATATTGATGACATCTAGTTTGGGTTGGAGAACTCCTCTATTGGAGATCGTCCCTCTTCATCTAACAGTGAAGTTGTGACTCCTCTAACAAAAGAGTCTCCACCTCTCGAGCCTCCTCAAAAGGATCTCCCAAAAGAATGGAGATTTATCACCAACCATCCTAAGAAACTTATCATTGGGGATCCTTCCTCCAGTGTTAGCACTAGATCCTCAACTCGTGATCTTTGTGCGAACGTGGCTTTTATCTCTCAAATAGAGCCTAAAAATGTTAATGATGCTTTTCTTGATGAATTTTGGATGATAGCGATGCAAGAAGAGCTAAATCAATTTGAGCGAAACAAGGTTTGGGAACTTGTCCCAAAACCTAGCAATTACCTCATTATTGGAACTAAATGGGTGTTTCGAAATAAACTTAATGAAGATGGGTTAGTGACTCGTAACAAAGCCCGATTGGTTGCTCAAGGTTATAACCAAGAGGAAGGTATTGACTACGACGAAACCTATGCTCCAGTTACTCGTCTTGAATCCATTCGCATGCTATGTGCCTTTGCTTGCTTTAATAATTTTAAACTCTTTCAAATGGATGTTAAGAGTGCATTTCTAAATGGTATTATTAAAGAGGAAGTTTATGTAAAACAACCTCCTGGCTTTGAAGATTTTTAATTTCCTAATCACGTGTTCAAACTACACAAAGCCCTCTATGTCCTCAAACAAGCTCCTCGTGCTTGGTATGAGCGCCTTAGCTCCTTTCTTCTTTCACACAATTTTTCTAAGGGCAAAGTCGACACAACACTTTTTATCAAATCCCATAGTGGCACTCTTTTATTGGTTCAAATTTACGTCGATGATATTATTTTTGGTTCTACTAATAATACACTTTGTGTAGAATTTGCTAAAGTTATGTAGGAAGAATTTGAAATGAGCATGATGGGTGAACTATCATTCTTTTTGGGCTTACAAATCAAATAAGGACCCAAAGGGACCTTCATCAATCAAGCAAAATATACAAAGGATCTTCTCAAGCGTTTCGAACTTGACTCATCCAAATCAATGAGGACTCCTATAGCAACAACTACAAAGCTTGACAATGATGAAGGTGGCACATCGGTTGACATTCGTAAGTATCGAGATATGATTGGTAGTTTACTTTATCTTACTGCTAGCCGTCCTGATATCATGTTTAGTGTTTGTCTTTGTGCACAATATCAAGCAAATCCAAAGGAATCGCACTTATGTGCCGTAAAAGGTATTTTTCGGTATTTCAAAGGCACCGTGAACATGGGCCTTTGGTATCCGAAATCTTCATCCTTTGAGCTTCACGGCTTTTCGGATGCAGATTTTGCCGGATGCAAGATTGACCGAAAAAGCACTAGCGGCACATGTCAATTCCTTGGAAAATCCTTGGTATCGTGGTTTAGTAAAAAACAAAATTCTGTTGCTCTTTCAACCACTGAGGCCGAGTATATTGCGGCTGGTTGCTGTTGTGCACAAATTCTTTGGATGTCACAAACACTTTTAGATTACGACATTTCTCATACTTGTACCCCTATTAAATGTGATAACACTAGTTCGATCAATATCACGAAAAATCCGATTTGTTACTCACTCACGAAGCACATTAAAATTAGACATTATTTTCTTCGTGATCATCAACAAAAGGGGGATATCCGCTTAGAATTTATTGACACTACCTATCAGTTAGCCGACATCTTCACCAAACCGCTCCCGGAGGATCGCTTCGTTTTTCTCTGCCAAGAATTAGGCATTTTAAATATCGAATCATAGTTTTCCTCGGGCGGCACACCGACGGTATACTACGGTATACCGACGGCATGCCAATTTTGATTCAGAATTATGTTCTGTGTCAAAAATCGGTATACCGTCGGCATACGTCGGCATACCGACGATATACCGATTTGCGGCGGACTGCTGAGTCAAATCTGGCACGGGACCCACCTTTTCTTCCATTCTTTCTTTTCCTTCATCCTCCTCATTTAATACCCTTCACATAAATCTATTCTATATTTATTACCCACCTCCTCCTCTCCTCTTCCCCATATCTCAACTTCCTATCATCATTAACTACCCATCTCTTCCACTTTCCCCATTTACTCCTCCTTTATCTCCATCATCATTTCCAACCCCCCCTTTCCCCTTCCCAAAAATCTATAACCGTTCTCCTTCCCATCTTCCCCTTAAAATCCTTACTTTCTTCTTCCTTTTTTTTCTCCACCACTATCATCCTCTCAAAACCCTACTTCCCTCTTCACCTATCTTCTTCTCCAAATGGCTGCCCCCAAGCGTGCTCGTTCCTCCTCCGTCGCGTCGAATCCTTTCATCCCGGTGGCTTTCCCACATGGATTTGACCAGCGGGTGTTCACGTCCTCCTTGGCTGCCAATTCGTGGTTCCAATACTTCGTGTACCATAATGTATTCAAAGGACGCGCCGTTAACTGGAATCTCTTCCCCGGCCATCGTTCTCTCTTCGACGAGGCCGGACTTTCTTCCCTCCTTCGGCGTCAAGTGCCCGTCTACCCCGCCGCCGTGCGTCTTTTCTACTGCAACATGATCCTTATGTCTAAAATGGCGCCATTGAGACAATGGTTAATGAATGCCATTTCCGCCTGACGGCTCGTGACATCGCCAGCATCCTCGGCATCCCGGACAAAGACGAGGCTCTCCCGGCCCTAGCTGCTCTTCACTCTTCGGCGTCGGTCTCTTTTGACGAGTTCTGTGCCATTATTTGCAAAGGCCCTAGCCCACCTGCTATCCCTGCTCTTTTCGCTCAACTGGAGCCGTTTTACTACGAGCTCCATAGGATTTATGTGCCACACACTCTATCCTAAGGACGGAAACTATGATGCCATCACTGGTGATGCCTTGGTATGTATGTACTAACTGTATTCTCGGAAGTCTTGGTCCTTCCCCAAGACTCTCCTCCATTCCTTCTTCGGCGTCCTGCCCGCGGGAAAGCAGAATCTGTACTATGGCTCGTTCATCACTCTGATCTTGGAGGCCAAGCAAGTCGATCTCTCCCTCTGCTACTCGGACGGTGCACCATCATTCCTTGCTGTTTTCCACTCCCTTGATTGTGCCTCCACATCTCGTGCCTCCTCCTCCCAAGAGCCGCCGGCTTCTGCTCCTGCTGCACCTGCCTCTACTTCTCCTGCCTCGGGCCGCTACATGCCGCTGACCCAGCAGCATTTCGACATGTGAATGGCTCAGGACGAGGAGCAGATGCAGATACACACTCGTGGCTTGGGCACCCTCATCCAGTCTCGCTTCCATGACCAGGCATACTTTCTTCAGCGTACCCTTCAGGAACGGGATGCTTTTCTGGATCTGAACCTTCAGGATCCATTGTACCAAGCACCCCGCTTCTTCGATCCCAATGCTTACGGGTTTATGTACCCAGACAGCATTGATCCCTTTGGTGCTTTCTACCAGGCTCAGGAGGGTGGGGATGATCCGGCTGATGAGTAGGGGTTGCTTCCTCGGGTTGATGATTTCGAATAATTGGTTGTCTTCTTTTGTTGTGTGGTTGTCTTTTTTTCAGTCTTTTGCGGTCCTTCGGGGACCAGTGTTTGGTTGGTTCTAGTAGCTTGCAGTCCTACGGGGTCTTTCTATTGGTCTTTTTTATTGTCTTGCTAAACTCTCGTAGAGGAGAGTTTTTACTTTGTCTTATGTAGTATGGGTGTCCTGCATGTATCACTGTTTCAACGTTTATCTATATAACATGCGTTTATCTATGTTACTCTGTTTTCTTATTCATGCTAAATTCTTTTATTCCCATCTTTGACTAAGTGACAAAGGGGGAGAAAACGTATTGAGGGGGAGTTGTCTACCTACGGGGGAGTTACTCCCTGAAGATGCTATCTCTCTGTTTTGTCAATTATCAAAATGGAGGAGATTGTTGGCACATTTTATTTTGATATATTAACAGCATCTTCGTAGTTTAGTTTTCTGTGTCTTCAGATTCATATCTTCTCAGAAGCTCTACTACATAAAGTCTATCCTTTCAAGTGCTACCATCCAAAGCATTGAAGACTGAAGCAGATACCGGCGCTCCTTGCATAGACGGCTTCCTACACTGCTTAAAAGATTTCGAGTCTGTACAAGGTCTAGGTATATCTGTAAACACTTAAGGTTGGATGACAAACTAAAAGCTTTAAGTCAAAAATCAATATGTTATAGAACGGCATACCGGCGGTATGCTCCGGCATACCGTTTTTTATCGTCCACAAACTTTCTGTGAAAAATTGTCGGCATACCGACGGTATGCTCCGGCATACCGGCGGTATACCGTTTTGTGGACCACAAAACGTTCTGTGACAAACGTCAGAATACCGTTTTGTTTGCCTCAAAAATGTTCTGTGATAAACGTCGAAATACCGACGGTATACTCCGGTATACCGACGGTATACCATTTTGTGAGCCATACAACCTTCTATGACAAACTTCGGCATACCGACGGTATGCTCCGGCATACCGACGGTATACAGTTTTGTTTATTACAAAAAGGTTCTGTGACACACAACGGTATACCGACGGCATACCGCGGCATATCGGCTTACAAAATTTGATTTTTGAATGTCATAGACTGCATTAATGGCAGCATTAAATGCTCCCAACGGATATTAATATGACCGTTACTGTTCGACCGGTATACCGACGGTATGCCGCTGCATACCGACGGTATGTCGGTCTGACTGTATTCAGGAGCATTAAATGCCACCTACTCTTGGTTTCTCTATAAATGAAAGCCTTCTCTCTCTTAAAGTTTTCACCAACTCTTGTCATAAATTTTCCAAACAACCAAGAGCTCCACCATTAATACTCTATCAAGCTTTTAATTGTCATCCTCTCCCAAAGTGCTAGAGTATTTAAGAGTTGTATTTTTCGATCTTCACGTGTTAGAATATCAACAAGTTCTCTTCTTCTTTGTTTGAAGTTGGCGAGCCTTCGTAAGAAAACTCGTGTGTTGAAGTTGGCGAGTCTTCGGATCCAAACTCGTGTTGAAGTTGGCGAGTTCTTCGGATCCAAACTCGTGTGTACTATTTGATTAAATAGTGGATTTAAGCCGAAGAGAGTTCCAGGACTGGATTGCCTCAAGCGAGGATACCAGGATACATCTTGTGTTTGATCTTCCTACTCTCTCTTTTTATTTGTCATATATTGCTTTTTGTGATCTAGTTATTTTTTATTTCCCTATTCACCCCCCCTCTAGGGTTCTACACATCGTCGATCACGACATCCATGAGGCAGCTATAGCCTTTTTTCAAGGAGCTAGATACCCTAAATCCATCTCTCGAGCCAACCTTATCCTCATCCCCAAAAAGGACAACCCGAACACGTTCAAGGACTTCCGTCCCATCAGCTTATGCACATTTACTAATAAAATCATTTCGAAGATGATCGCGACACGTATGTCCACGCTTCTCCCTAAAATCATTTTCGAAGAGCAAAGTGGCTTCGTTACGGGCAGGAACATCACCGACAACATCCTATTAGCTCAGGAGATGATCACCTGCATGAAATTTCCCTCCAGAGGGGGAAATATGGCTATCAAGCTTGACATGGAGAAAGCCTATGATCGGCTGGACTAGCAATTCATGATCTGGGTGCTTAGGACATTCGGCTTCTTGGAAGCGTGGATCGACGTTCTCTTCAGATCCATCAACAACTCCTGGTTCTCCACCATCATCAACGGAAAAGCTGATGGCTTTTTCAAAGCTACTCGCGGGGTCAAGCAGGGAGACCCTCTATCTTCCACCATATTCATCATCGCGGCAGAAGATCTTAGCAGAAATCTCAACAGCTTAGCCAACTCGCCCGGATTCCACCATTTCCACTCCACTACCGGCTTCCCATTAATCACTCACCTAGCCTACGCAGACGACATCCTCATCTTCTCAGCTGGCAACATCGGATCGGTGAACGCGGTCCACATAACGCTCGAGAGATATAAGATGCTCCGGACAGCGGGTGAACCCTAGTAAGAGCGTCATTTACACCCATCACAAAGCTAACAGGGCCCACTCCGTGATCCTCTCCAATTTGACATCCTTCTCTACCGCTTATCCGCCGTTCAATTATCTCGGCTGCCCGCTGGTGTACGGCAAATCGAACTCAGGTATCTTCGACGGCCTAGTTAGCAAAATCAGGAAAAAAAATTGAGGGTTGGCACAACGCTACTCTATCCCCGGGAGGGAAAATAATCCTGATCAAGCATGTTTTCTCCTCCATTCCCATATATACCCTGGCAGTCTGCTCACCTCCGAAGAAGGTCTTATCCTCCATCGAATCCCTCTTCTCCAACTTCTTCTGGGGTCACAACGGCGGGAAAGACAAGCACCACTGGGCCAGCTGGGAATCCATGGCCAAACCAACCAGCGAGGGAGGGCTAGGATTCAACAGACTTATGCACATTATTGAGGCCTGCTCCATGAAGTTGTGGTGGAAGCTCCGCATCGATAACTCGATCTAGTCTCGATTCATGAAGGTTAGGTATTTTCATCATTCCCATCCTTCGACGGCTGTGGCCAACAGCAGACCCTCTGCCAATTAGCGCAACATTCTAATCGGTCGGAACCTCGCGGAACCCCTTGATGGCCACCGATGATTCAGGAACGCTGCGGTGGTCCCTGAACCCCAACGACGAATTCACGTTAGCTTCCGCCAGGATAGCGACGAGAGGCACTGGAGAGCCAAACCCCTTCCTCGCCCCCTACTGGCAGCCTACCATCCCCAACAAATGGTCCGTCCTCATCTGGAGAGCGCAGCGCAGGAAACTTCCCACCGGCGATGCACTATCCCCCATCGGTTACAGCCTTACATCGAGATGCCACAGCTGCCCCTCTCCGCAAGCAAAAATTGTGGAACATGTCCTAAACTCTGGTGAGCTCGCTTACCAGCTGTGGTCCCACCTCTCCACCAAATGGCATATGCAACAACAGGCTGGGGACTTCGACGATCTACTCGCTAACTGGGGAAACTCCAACAGGCACCAGATCGTCGCAGCCGCCGGCATTTGGGTGTTATGGAAAAACCGAAACAGGCACAGATATGAAGGTCGCTTATATAACTCCCCACAACTGTACAGAGAAGTCTGCCGACAGGTTCTCAAGGCCAGCAATCGTCGCCCTCCAACCCAGGGCGGTCATCAAAGGGCACCGCCTTAACTGCGGGCCTGGAGATTTTTGGCTCGGCACTCAGCGCGCCCTCCGGCGACGTTCGGCGTCCTGTTTTGTCTTTTGTCCGCGTGAGTAGCGCTTTACTGTATAGGCTTCGGCATTTTGCGCCTTATACATCAATAAATTGGAGTTTTGGCATATATATATATATATATAAATATATATATATATATATATATATATATATATATATATATATATATATATATATATATATATATATTGAGGTGTCCTTTCTCCAAGCCGGGCCGCGGTCCAAAGCCACCCAGCCGCCCAGGGGGAATTCAAACCCAAGACCTAGGCTCGGGCGGCCCCCCGCACTACCAGTAGGCTAGTGCCTTAGGGACATATATACACACACATTTTCTCAAATTTCCAACTTTTATACAGTTTTTATATTTTGAAATTTGAAAAAAAAAAATTTAATTTTACAAATTTTCTAAACTTTTAATTTATTTAAATTTTTTAAATAATTTTAATATTTCTGATTTATTTAATTTTTAGTTTTCTAAACTTTTTTTAATTTTCTACTTTTATGTTTTTAAATTATTATTATTTTTAATATTTTTAGTTTTCCATTTTTTTGATTTATTTAATTTACTTTATTGTTCTATTTTATAATTTTTCTTATTTTTCTACCTTTATCATTTATCATTTTTTTAATTTTCTTAACTTTTATATTTTAATAAATTTTATATTTTTTAAGTTTTTAAATTATTTTAGTTTTGAATTTTTCAAATTTAAATAACATATTAATTTTTCTAATATTTTTAGATTTTTAGTTTTTTAGGTTTACATATTTTCTAATTTTTTAGTTTTATAAAATTCTAATTTTTTTAATTTTTCTATTTGACCATTGATTTCCTCAAAATTATACATTGCCAGATTTTGATTCCATACTTCGTTTGTGTCTTGTCTAAACTTCGATCTTAAATCATGTCTATTTGACCATGATTTTCCTATCTTGGCCTAGTCCACTTGTGTTAAACTATCGATTTTTGATCGTACTTAATAGTTGTGTCTTCATGATTTTGCTCCTCTAAGTTGTAATTGAAACTTCATTCTATCTCGTGCCTATTTGATTCTTAATCATTGTTAGATCGTGTTATTCCAACTTCTTGTGTGTAATTATCGTACAGGGTCTCAAGGCTCAGATAGCGTCTCAGAGTTGCACAGGATCGGCAGAAGCACGGGGTGGACAGCAGCAGGCGGCCACTGGAGTTCGCAGTTGGAGATAGAGTGTTCCTGAATATCTCACGACTAGAGGCGTCATTCGTTTCGGCAGAGGCGGAAAGCTCAGTCCAAGGTGCATCGGGCCTTTCGACGTGACGGCATGAATTGGCGGGGTAGCATATCGACTAGCGCTTCCAGCCAGCTTGGAGGGAGTGCATGACGTTTTTCACGTGTCCCAGCTTCGACGCTAGATTCCAGATCTGAGCCATGTGGTGGACTATTCAGAGCTAGAGGTGGGTCCGAGCTTGACCTACGAGGAGCAGCCAGTGGAGATCCTTGATCGTAGGAAGAAGCGCCTACGGAACCAGACTATTCCACTTGTTCGCGTCATATGGAGATATCACTCTCCGGAAGAGTCCACATGGGAGCGTGAGGACGAGATGCGGGAGCGCTATCCTAGTCTGTTTGCTTGATTGTATTCTAGTATTCAAATCTGATTTCAATAAATGACTTGTGTTTGAATCTCTTTTGTGATTTACTGAGATTTATTTTGTGGGTCTTCAAATTTCGAGGACGAACTTTTTCAAGGGGGAGAGATTTGTAACTCCACTTTTTCTATTTTTAGTAGAATTTAATGTTTCTAATAATCATCATAAGTTTTGATTTGAGTATTTATAATTTTAGTAAATATTATGAATAATGATAATTGGACTTTTTGGAGGGAATTAAATTAGGAGCAGGAATTTTAAATTTGAAAGTTTGTTATAACAAACTTGGGACCCACTCATTCACTTTTCTAACTAATTTCTGTACTCTTTGTAATATATGAAAAGGAGGAGGTCGATTCTAGAAATTTACCTAACCGGAGGGGCTTATAAAAAGATGAATTAGAGCGAGGGGTTTTTTTTTTGCAAAGTGCCAACTTTCTATATAGTATACGTGTTTGGAGAGAGAATGTATTTTCTCACTCAGATTTTTCTCTCCAGTGCTCTCACTGAGCACTCAGTCCCCAATTTTTAGGTATATATCCTTTTTTCCCTTTTTTTCGTTTATTTCGTCATTTTTCTCGTCTTTTCCCTTTTTCTTTTCTTTTTCTTTCTTTTTTTTCAATTTTTTTTCATTTTATTCCGGATTTTTTTTTCATTTTTCATTTCTTTAATTTTTTAATTTTTTATAATTTTTTAATTTTTTCAGAATTTTCCATTTTTTAACTTTTTTTTCCTTATTTTTTTAAATTTTTTTTAAAAATTTTGTTTTCCTTTTTAAAATTTTTTTTTTTAGCTGGATTTTAACATCAACCATTTGTCTAAGATTCAAACATAACTTATTCGACACAATTGCGATAGTAAATTGTGTGTAACAAGAATTCTAGACCATCATCGAATAAACAAAATCTAGACCATCTAAATTATAGTTGTAACCTAATTTTAGATTCCGAAAAGCAGATACATCATTACTAAAATCATGATCAAAGTTGTTCCGATTGACATCAGAAATAACATTAGGCAAAACAAATTTTTAATAAATGAATTAAAAAAGAAGGAAAAAAATTGTAGATGCATAATGTAAAGAATTTGTGGGTTTTATCCGGGTTTGGAGTTGGCTTTGGAAGTTTTTTTTTCCCCACCACGCTTCTCATCAGCTTTTTTTTTGTGTTAACTAATTTGATAGTTTCCTTTCTTGGAACCCAAATATAATTATAATTGGAGGAGAAGAAAATAAATTGGTTAGAAACCGACCCAATTCACAACGTTCATATTTTGCCGCCTTTCCTTTTCCAAATCAGATCAAAGAGGTCAATCTTCTATTTAGGAAACTAAAGATTGTCAATAAATATATATATCTCTCTCTCTTTCCAAATTAATTTGCATAACAATCAGAGGACTCTCTCTTTTCCCGCCTCTTCTTTTCCTAATCCTATCAGAGAGGTTTTCTTCTTGTATTTAGGAAACCAAAGATTGTTTGTCAATAAATAACTTTCTTTCTCTCTCTGTGCCCCCCAAAAATAATTTCCAGAACGACGTCATTCGAAGAAATCTTTCCCAATCAAAGAATTTCTATGGCGGCGGCCACAGAAAGGAAGTTGGAAGGAGGAATAGCAGAGGATGAGGAAGAAGCGGTGAGGAGGAGGACGAAGTACTACTGCCGGCCATACCGGAGGCCTGCTCCTGGGAGCCAGGAGAAAGGGTGGCTGGAGACGTCGTTCCGCATGGGCGTGCGTGTCCCCCTCTTCTGTCTGAGGAAGACCGTCACCAAAAGCGACGCCGACAAGGCCCAGCACCGGTACCAGCTGACGGACAACGACGTCAAGAAGTCCAAGGTGCTGTTCAAGATGGCAGCCCGTGCAGCTAGCAACAATGTCGCACCCCTGACCGTCAACGTTCTCGACCGACTCGGCAGGAAGTACAAGATGGACTTCAAGTACCTGACCTGCAACGGCTATTTCCGGTTCATGGGCAATGGCTGGACGGAGTTTCTCGGCAAGACACAGTTGAAGGAGAAGCAGATGATGACCATATGGGCTCTTCCAGGTGTCAAAGGATCATCATCAGAGGAAGAGGAGGAGTACTGGTTTGCTTTCCTTAACAATGATGCAGAAGAAGACGGCACTTTCTTGATCTAATTTGTGAATTCATATCATGATATATATGCATATGTGCTTAGGTTTTCTTCTCCTTCTCCTCCTTTCTGATCGTTAATTTTGCCTCTTCATCATCCAATCTAGTTTGCCTTATTGGTGGATTTGTAATACTGAGCAATTTAGTTATCAAATCTTTTATTACTACACTTTTCACTTCAGTTCTTGTGACCGAATTTTTTTTTTTTCCTCTATGATAAGTTTTTTTTTTTTACTTCTTTAAACTAGGAATTGCCTTTTTGTAACAGAGGATCAAGAATTGTGTTCTGTTCATAATCTGTTGTTAATTTCTGGACGAGTAGCTTAGCTTTCCACCCACCTCTAAAACTCATTTACAATCCATAACTCAAGAGAGATTGCAAAGGCACTAAATGTACCAGAGAGTTTGTTGTGTACAAACAAATAGAAGACGTAGATTCATGGCCCACAAACATTCCTAATGATCCATCTTATCTACGGATGTACCGGTAGTCTTTAGAAAGTAGAATCATGGCATCTCTTTTGGTGTCTTTCGGAAAAGAGAAAATTATGGTACCTCTTTTCGGTGGAAACGGATGCTTAAAAATTCATCTTTGCGGTCCATTGTTGAAGTAGAACCATTCAAGCTGGACTTCTCCTCAGGGCCGGTCCTGAATTTTTCAGGGGCCAGGGCAAAAGTAAAAAATTAAGCCCCTATATATATTTAAACTTAGTGATAAATCCACTCTTATTTTTCAACCAAGTTCTAACATGTCCAATTTAACTAAAAAAATTAACATTCAATCCAAATAAATTGTATCGATTCAAACTTCAATATATTAAAATTTAGAATAAAATGCTACAATATATAAATAAGATAAATACTTATAACAATTCAATAAGTTCTTTTTCATCCGGCAAAATAAGTTCTTTTCCATCTATCAACAAGCAACCAATATTTTTTTTCTCTACATGCTGAATAGCCTAAGCAAAACAATATCAAAAATTACCTCCAATTGATTTCCACAAGGACCAATTTTGCACTGACACTTTGGATTTTGGAATCTCCAATCTACCAACAAAAAAATTATTTTAGGAATTCATACGTAGATGAGATGAAATGAGATGAGATGGGATGAAGGAGATTCAAAAGTCTATAAAGAAGAAGAAGAAGAAGAAGAAGAAGAAGAAGAAGAAGAATACCTCCTGAGTCCTGCCTCCTGGTCCTGGATACCTCCTGGATAACTGGATTCAAAACTCTATAAAGAAAGAAGACTAGAACTAGAAGAGGAAGAATAAAAAGAAGAAGAAGAAGAACGTGCCAGCCTTCTGGAGAAGTGGAAACGTTTCCGGCTTTCCGCACGGGAAGAGCGGAAGAATTGATTCCGCATGCAAAAAAAAAGAAGAAGCATAACATGCGGAGCTGCCAGCGGAATGCATCCAAAGCGCCGGCCAAAATAAATTTGTTAGCTGCTGCCAGCTAGCTTTGTTAATATAGGCCCTTGTAAATATACCTAATAGGCTATACCTAATAGGCCCTTGTAATAGGCTAGCTGCTGCCAGGGCTTTGTTAATATACCTAATAGGCTATACTACAAAAAAAAAAAAAAAAATTGGGCCCTTGTAAATAGTGGGCCCAGGGCGGTCGTACTGTGTGCCCCTGGGCAGGACCGGGCCTGCTTCTCCTACTTTCTGCGTTTGAGTTCTCTGGTCCTCATGTATTACCTAAGAAGCATGGACACTCCAAAATTCATGATGTGTCTTGACACACGTATTCGACACACTATTGGACACTCCGAGTCATACTAGGACACGTCAAAATAGGAGCCGCATTTGTGTCGCCTTTGTTGGGTTTTATGGGTGCAAAAATGTTCAGATGGTTTTGTTTTAGAAATAACTTCTTTTTTGTATATTCTCAGGGCAATGAGTTTCCGAAGAGCCATACTTTCATTGTTCAGTCCCTCATTGTCCCAAGTTCATGACTTTCTGGATAAGCGACCCCCGAAGTACTTGCCTTTTCTTCATAACAAATATTTTATGAAGCACGTACCACTTTAGGCATAATTTATTTAAATAAATTAACTGGTACATCACTATTTTTTATATGAATACCATGCTTTTATATATTTAAAATATATTCATATCACAGCGTTTGATTATTTCATCTTCCCCCCTTCTCCTCCCCTCAATACCCATCTATTTCAGCTTTTGCCTTCTTTTCAGTAGTGAATGCTTTTTCTTCATTGTAATTAATGTCGGTTATAATTTTTGTTGCTTTGATACTTTGGCTAATATTACTTGTTATTTGTTGATGCAATTCTCTAAATCATATCTTGTATTCTTCTCAATTATTCTATCTTAATCTGCACACAGTCTAGATTATTGGAGGTTACTTGCAAGTTGCATGAGTTTAAACTACATAACTAACGTGGTAGCAAACCTACTTACCAGCTGGTCTCATGTTTGATTGCTAGCCTCCCCATATTTTTTATTTGTTGTGGCCAAAAATGTTTGCAACAATTACAGAGAAATGATGTCAGGTTGAGAGAGAGAGAGAGAGAGAGAGAGAGAGAGAGAGTGAAAGATTAAAACTTCACTATACTAGAAAAGACTACAACTTTGGGTGGTGAGGAACAAATGAGGCCTCCCCCCTGATTTATAATGGCTCATAGAGCTTTACAAGGAAACTTCTGGAAAGAATATTCCAGGAATTATTCTTCCTACCATAACTGGAACGGCATATTCCAGTATTATTCCCTAAGAACATAAAAGAAAACTTTTCGGACCATCCAGAAGGATCTTGGGCCGCCTAGAACGACCTTGGGCCTTCCGGAGAGATCCACTATCTTCTAGAGACTTCCGCCGTCTTCTAGAATGTTCTGGAAGCTTTCCGCATAAACTCGATCCGTGGAGAGTTATGCAAATCCGTCTCGATGGGATGCAAACTTTTGTACGTGACATTTTTCCCTACCTATTTCGTCGACGCCCTCGTCGATGGGTGCAGCAAGTCTCGTGCGACGCTTCCCTTTGTCCATCTTCTCCTCAAGATCATAAGAAAAATAGTTCGCTGCACCAACTCTGGCCTCGGTCTGTGCCCTCCTCGGCACATGACGAATCTCGTACGGACTGTCTAGTCGTCGATTCTCCTTATCGTGGTTGTACATGGTTCTGCACACCTCCGCATATACGAGCCCCCTTGCAAGCTTGTTGACCCGAATGTCCCTCACGAGCCTTGAGCAACTCCTTATGCGAGTTACTCTGCCTCGTCGCTTCTGCCTCCGTGCAGCTTGCGACATGCTTCTCTGCCCTTGAGCCCCACCTGGTAGCATGGTTCACTTCCTTCCGTGGAAGTGGCTCCTCGGGATGCCCCTTTGCAACACCCTTGATCTCGCATGAAAGGCCTTCCTCCTCGAAGACTTCCTTCTTCTCGAGCACCGCTAGGTATGTCGTCTCTCTTTTGCCACCTCTCTTGAGCTGAATAGCAGAGATAGCTTTTCCCTTCGAAGGCTTGCCACGTGCACCTTTCACCATGCACGATGAGCCTTCTTCCATGAAACCGACAACTTCCAAATATGGCATCGGAATCACTTTAGCCGCGATAAGGAAATCCATGTCCAATATCATCTTGAAGTCACCTAGCGATGTAACAGTGAAATTGGCAACACCCGACCAATTTCCTACCGCTATGCGGACTCTCTTGGCTACCCCCTGCACGGGACGTGCCTTCGCATTGACCGCCTTTATCATGCCCAAATCTTCCTCCAAGGCTAGACCCAAGCGACGGACCTCCGTGCCCGTAATGAAGTTACGAGTGGCGTCCGTGTCAACCAATGTCCGTGAGCTCATGCCATTAATCCTGACATCAATGTACATGAGCTTCCTGATTGGAGTCCTCGACACAGTAGTCTTGGTCTTTACGGCATTGAATAAGCGCAATGCTCCCATGTGCGCTTCCACTTCGCACTCATCGTCCTCCACCTCCTTGCTTTGGACGACATTCACACGCATGCTCCTCCTTGGACAATCCCGAGCAAAGTGCTTCTCTCTGCATATGAAGTATGAAACAACTCGCTCGGTTTGGGCCTTCTCGTGCTTCTTCCGCTCAGACGGACCCTCCTTAGGAGAGCTCTCATGCTTTCCTCCACCATTCTTCTTGGTGGACTTTGGCTTGGCCTCGACATCGTTGTCGTCCCATATGTACTCGATGAGCCGCTCAGCTGCTGCCACGACGGAGTTCAAGTCTTGCATCCTCTGTCGCTACAATTCTTGAGCCGCCCAAGGTTTGAGTCCATCGAGGAAGAAGAACAAACGATCCTCCTCGCCCATGCTAGATATTGCGAGCATCAAGCATGTAAACTCCGCGACGTACTCCTTGATCGTCCCGGTATGCTTGAGTTGTCGCAAGCTCCTCCTCGCTGCAAACTCCACATTCTCTGGATAAAACTAGAACTTGATCTCCTTCTTGAGATCCTCCCAAGTCTCTATCGAACACAAACCCTTCTCGGCTTCCGTGCACCTTCGACGCCACCACAGCATCGCATCGTCTGTGAAATAGAGTGGAGCAATATCCACCTCGACATCATCATTGATGTGCAACACCTTGAAGTATCACTCCACGTTCCATAAGAAGTTCTCAACTTCTTTGGTATCACGCACCCCGCTGAAGGATTTTGGCTCAGGGATCTTCCTTTTCCTCGGTGCCTCCCTACTCGAAGGTCCACCGTTCGCAACGGCCTTCTCCAAGATGGCAACTTTGGTCTTGAGTTCTCCGCAACTCTCGACCACGGTCTTCAGATCCTCGTAGCCTTGGACCTTTCCACACAAGTTCTCAATCTCCGCACGATGTCCTTTGAGCTCCTCCTCAAGTGTGGATCAGATCTCTTAGAATTGCTCCCGAAAGATTGCCATGGACGAAGTGATGTCACTCTCCAGTCCATCTAAGTACCTTTCTAACCTCATGTTGCTTTGCTCCTGTCACGACCCGCACCCTAGAGTAAGGGCACGAGACGTGGATACGTCCAGCCTACGCCACAGTGTCGGCGGTAGAACGCTGTCCTAGGTCTCATGCATCTAACAGTATAAGGCTAAGCAGTTTATACTCCCCGAATGGAGGTGACATAGCAGAATATAAACTCAATCACATCTAAGGTAGAGCATAATGGAAGATAGATAAAACATGAAATCCAAAAGAGATACAACAGATAGAAGTCTAAGTGTCTAAGATACACCAACCCAGAAATACATCTCAAAGCTCAAATACAGTAATCCATAAAATAAATACAACTCAAGACAACTGAAAATAAGCTATAAGCAACCCTAGCTATCTATACAACCTCTACTGTGTCTCCTCTAGGCTAGCAGGCAACCTCCAGGCTATCTGTAAAATTTATCACCAGGTCCAGTCAGGACAGGAGCGAGCACAGTACATCTCAACAAATCATAGCAGGTCAGGATATATAATCATGCTAGAGAGTAAGATACAAGATACTGAAGGAATAACATGATAAAAAGAGAGAGACTGTAAATAAATAGCTACAGTATATAGAGAACTAACAGTGCTAGTGATTCAGAGCACAAGATGGTTATGTAGACGGCACGATGTTGTACACGAGTAATCTACAGAGGTTGTACACGAGTAATCTACTGGATTGAATACATAACCACTTCTACTCCTCCGCCCCAATCAACACACAAGGATCTAGTTAAGTTATATTATTGTACACGAAGGTCATGTGAATACATGATTATACACGATTTTACACGTTTCGTACACGAATGTCACAAATACAAGGAGTACACGATGTTCACGATAAAGTACACGGATGTTCACGATAAAATACACGAACATGAATATCCGATGTATCCGCTAAGGGAATAACATCGCACAACAAGATCCATATAGTACTAATCCGTGTTTCCAACGTGTCAGCATCATGTAAAGTAATCTAAAGCAGGAAATATACTCCTAATGCAGGATATGAAATGATCAGAGAATGTACTCGCCTGGTGTCTGAATGTCCAAAGTAAATATACTGTCCGAGGAGAGGTGTCTGGCTTCTAATCAGAACAACACAAGTCACAACAAGTCCAAAATGGTAATATGAAGTTCTACTATGCATTCTACATGATTCTAGGTCAATCTAGACCAAAGTCAACTCTTGGTCAACTTGGTCAACCCTGAAAGTCAAACCTAGGTCAACTATGGTCAAACTAGGTCTAATAAGTCTAAATTAGGTCAAACAAGTTATTCTAGGTCTAAACAAACTAAGTATATGCAAATCAAGTATCCAAGATAGCTACTAACTCATAGCCTAAGTCACTTGCTAAACCAAGTACAAAACTAAACCATAAGCTAACAAGGCACACAAACTTAGTCATATAATATATATATATTATTCACATTCACATATTCATATACATAGATATATATATATATATATATATATATATATATATATATATATATATATATATATATATATATATATATATATATATATATATATATATATATATGAAAGCTATATATATAGGCACATACATATATATAGAGAGAGAAAGAGAGGTAAAAGAGTAAGTGAGTATGTGTGTGTTTGGCATGTGTGTGAAAGGATATGTGTTAATGTTCTAAAATTTAGTGATAGGTAGGTGTATGTGACATGGGATACATGATGTCAAAGGGTGTATGAATGCATGTGTGTAAAAGGTTATAGGTTAACTCAGTTTACATACATACATACATACATACTTACCTTGTATACATACATATATACATATCATGTATATTACATTTACATGATACATACATGTATACTTGTATTATATTATACTTACATTCATGCATATTAGATACTTGTATTTATATTAACAAATTGCAAACATTCATTTCATTCATGCATCTATGCATTACCTACATGTTTTATACATATGTATATATTGTATATTCATATCATTTCATACATTAATATAGAGACATACAAACATGCACACATCATATATTTCATACCTTGCATTACCCTACATATCATGTTATATATTATCATTCATTCCTTTCATATATTACATTATCTTTAAGTTGAATACATCATATATGGATACAATACATTATCTTGCATGCTTGCATTCATATATTGCATTCTATATTACCTATATACATGTATTTCTTCCATTCATTCATGCTTGCATCATATACTCAACATTATCATACATGTTATCATTATATATTGCATTACAATATTTATACAATGTGCATTCATATCTATCATTACATATATATCTTGCATTCATATCTAGCATTCATTATATACTTTCATGCATACATTGTATATCATTCTTTCATTCATGCATTGCTCATATGCATTATATTAATTGTATTCCTACATGCTTGCAATCAACCATATATATACATTAATGTAAAGAGAATATATATCATATATATATTATTTCATTCATCTAACATATCATGCATTACATACTCTATATTTATTTAATATCCATACTACATAGGCTCATAGGTTACACAAAATGCATATATCGTATAGTCACTCTTCTACTTAAAACCAATACTGTACCAATTGGGCATTCACTAAATTCTAGGATTAAAGTATGTTGTAGCCCTTCGTGTTAGCTTTCCGAAACTTCAAACGGATCGCATTTTCGTGTCTGGAAGCTCCCGAAATCGTGAAAATACCGAAACACGTTCGTCTTTCGTACAACTTACACTCAAATAATTCTACAGAAAGTTACAGAAAGAATTTGGCTTATTAAAATATATATATTTGGAAAGCTAACTTCGATACGGTTCTTTTAAAAAAATAGAAGATAAATCGGAGTTCTAAGCTAAAAGTTATGACATTTCTAAGTTGCTTTGGTTAATAAAAACGTGGATAAAAATTATGACGGATTTGACAAAAGAACACATATAGGCCAAGATACTTGGATACAAACATAGATATCCAAATGAAACTCATTCTAACCATCCTAACTAAGATCAATCCACTCTCTAACCATTATAAAACTGAATTTAAATATCTATTTAAACTATTATCATACATACACATGGGGTGTCCTAATTTGTGATCTATCAAGTAGGACACAAGACACATATCTAAAATCCTCAAAAGAGCTCCAAATGGCCTTAAATTTGAATCTAAATAGGACACATGCATGAGAATGGATCTTACGGATTCAAAACTAATTTATATGCAAAGGAAATCGATTTAGAGGATGGATTTTACCTATTGGGAGGGGAATCCCAATGAAATCCTTTAGGACACGGCTCCGATACGAAGATTCCTCAAAGTGGACACTCCTCCTTGCACTCCTCTTCCAATCCTTGGTAGCACCCTTCCCTTGGAAAATGAGAAAGATTGAGGGAAGGTTTAGTGAAGGAATGATTTGATTTGGAGATCAAATCAATGAGAAGGCTCTCTAAAATTGGGGAAGAACAAAAGGAAAATAAAAGAGGCAAGATTGTAATGAGTGAAATGAATCATTCTCTCCTAAAGGTGGCTGCCATAAAGAGTCCATTAGGGCTAATGGAAAATGTCCTAATTGCCCTCTCTAGTCTCATATAGTTAAGTCTAGATTAGGTTCAAGTTTGGGGTCAAAATGATCTAGTTTTGAGTCTCTAACTTAACCATTCTAACATGATAAAAATTAGTTTAATTAACTAACTTAATGTTGGGTCTTGTGAGCCATGCTTAACTTAATATTGGGTCCCATCTAGCGTTCAAGCTACCCGGGTCACAATACAAGTCGAAACGAGACGAAACTCAAACCCGACTAAACAAATCTAATAAAAATAATATTAAAAATATAAAATTTTCCCAAAATATTAAAATATAAAAAATGACCAAAATCATAATACATCAATTTAATTATTATTAAAAATAATCTAAAATTCACCAATTAATCAAAATCCTAAATAATTCAAAAGTCACAAAATGACCAAAATGCCCTTAGCCTAAAAAGTTGTAAATAGTCATTCTAATCACATGGTTAGGTCCCCATGGTTAGTCTCTAAGCTTAGCAAAACTAGAGATTAAATAGTTAACCATCAAAATCACAATTCAACATTTTAAATAGTTTTAAATTGATTAAAAAAATTACCAAAAATTATAACATGAGTTAAATCTTATTATCGATTAATCAAAATTATAAAAGTTCAAAATTACCCTCATTTGGAAAACTGGGTGTTACAGCTCCACGGAGCCTATGCACATCTCCATGTCCCTCGAACCCGTTTCCAAGACCTCAACACGTTCGACAAAACCGATAAGGCTACGCTCCACCGCAGACTCCTTGTTCTTACCCCTCTTGTGCGTCTTGGTGTGCCCTTCTTTAGGTGACGCGGATACATCCTGGACGTTCTCAGATGTCGACATGGCACCAACCGACCTTCGCCCTGATACCACTTGTCACGGACTTAGTGTTTTGCTAGAACTTCGTCCCGTGCGACACACTATCTTCCTACTCGAAGAGTCGTGCAAGCCTTCCCGAACCCGCTTAGCTAGATCACTAAGGCAATATTGAGAACAATGTGGAGCAAAAGAGAGAGAGAGTGGAAGATTAAAAATTTACTATACTAGAATAGACTACAACTTTGGGTGGTGATTAACAAATGAGGCCTCCCCCTTATTTATAATGCCTCATAGAGCTTTATAAGGAAACTTCTGGAGAGAATATTTCAGGGATTATTCTTTCTATCATAACTGGAACGACATATTCCAGTATTATTCCCTAAGAACATAAAAAAAACTTCTCGGGCCATCCAGAAGGATCTTGGGCCTTCCGGAGAGATCCACTATCTTCAAAAGACTTCCACCATCTTCTAGAATGTTCTGGAAGCTTCCCGCATAATCTCGGTTCGTAGAGAGTTATGCAAATCCATCTCGGTGGGACGCAAACTTTTATGCGTGACAAGATGCTATGGATAGGTCTCACCAATTATAGTGTTAAAGCACCTAGAGTACTGTGGATAAGTGAGACAGTACATGTATCTCATCCCTTTGGGGTCTCTTATGAGAAATACACAATATTACTGATCTAAAGAAAAAAAAGAATGGAAAACCAAGAAATAGAGATTATGATAATGGAAACATGAGAAATGGTAAGCTACATATGGTACAGCTAGGAGAAAGGGTGGCTGGAGACGTCGTTCCGCATGGGCGTGCGTGTCCCCCTCTTCTGTCTCAGGAAGATCGTCACTAAAAGTGACGCCGACAAGGCCCAGCACTGGTACCAGCTGACGGACAACAACGTCAAGAAGTCCAAGGTGTTGTTCAAGATGGCAGCCTATACAGCTAGTAACAATGTCGCACCCCTGACCGTCAACGTTCTCGACCGACTCGGCAGGACGTACAAGATGGACTTCAAGTACCTGACCTGCAACGGCTATTTTCGGTTCATGGGCAATGGCTGGACGGAGTTTCTCGGCAAGACACAGTTGAAGGAGAAGCAGATGATGGCCATATGGGCTCTTCCAGGTGTCAAAGGATCATCAGAGGAAGAGAAAGAAGATAAGGAGGAGGAGTACTGGTTTTCTTTCCTTAACAATGATGCAGAAGAAGACGACACTTTCTTGATCTAATTTGTGAATTTATATCATGATATATATGCATATGTGCTTAGGTTTTCTTCTCCTTCTCCTCCTTTCTGATCGTTAATTTTGCCTCTTCATCATCCAATCTAGTTTGCCTAATTAGTGGATTTGTAATACTGAATAATTTAGTTATCAAATCTTTTATTTCTACACTTTTCACTTCAGTTCTTATGACCAAATTTTTTTTCTCTATGATAAGTTTTTTTTACTTCTTTAAACTTGGCATTGCCTTTTGGTAACAGAGGATCAAGAATTAATGCTATTTGTGTTCTGTTCATAATCTATTGTTAATTTTGTTAGTCCCGGGGCACAATTTTTGATGGAAAACAAAGAAAATAAAACGATTATAAAAACAATATTTCTAGCAACACTTCAAAGAAGGTGCTTGACAGAGATCCTTGGAGGATTCTGGATAACAAAAATCTAAAAGATTTTATTATAGCAGCAAACGAAAAAAGTACATCTAAAAAGAAGTATCCAATCGAATAGCAGTAGCAGCGAAGTGGATGACAGGCGATAGATGGAAGAACAGTTGCTGTGGTGAATGATCACCGTTGCTCAAAGCTAAATTCGTCCCATAAGAACAGCTTCCAGGAACCAGCAAGTTCGACGGAGAACTTTGGAACACTCCGCTCTTCTGACTCCTCGGATGGGGCACGGACTCCTGCGCTAAGTGGCGCTGATGCACTGCTTCTCTTCTCTCTCAAACTTGTGGAAACACGTAAGGAATGGTGCTAAAAAATACTTCTGCTTTATGTGAATTCTGAACTTGTATACTGAGAGAGAGAGAGCAGAGAAGCTTATATAGCCTCGCTCTGTAACCCCTTAGTTAGCAACATGTTCGGGATGTGGGAAGAAACCGTCCCGAACATGCTGTAACTGCTCAGTCGTGCACAGACACGATCTGAGCCAAAGGGCGCACAGCACGTGCCACCTGCGCCACCTGCGCCACTTGCGCAACACTCATACAGCCGTTCCAGCGCGCACTAGCGCACAGCGCACACTGCGCGCACCCTGCGTACCCTGCACAACACGCGCAACTTGCGCCACTAGCGCATACTGTGCCATTTGCGTACTGCGCGCACCCCGTACAACCTGTGCCAACCTTCACCAACCATGCGCCAACAGGTAGCGCCCACTGGCGCACCACTGGGCCGCACAACTGGGTGTACCTTTGGGCCGCGCAACTGGGCGCACCACTTGGTCGCGCAACTGGGCGCGCCACTTGGCCGCGCAATCTGGAAGCGTGATCGACTGCACAAGTGGCTCGCACAACGAGCGTAACTTAAGTGCACTATGTGCCTAGCGACGATGCTGACGTGCTAAGTGCATCAACAAAATGCCACATTATGCCTCATAAGCCCGAGTCCGATTCCGAGTCGCTAAGCCTCTACGGGGCTTAGCTCCAATGGAAATTAATTTTCCAAGAGCAAAAAGTATGAATGCTTTCATTGTTAATTTAGCCTTTTTTCTATTAGAAAAATACCTCCACATGGCACACCCATGTGCACCTCCACACCACATGTGCATCTCTAAACAAGCATAGCTTATTATATAGTGATACAACTCCTTTGGTCTAGCCGATGTGAGACTAAACTTTCCAATAAAAAAGGCCAAACTCCAACAATCCCCCATATATCTCTATATATATGGGTTTGCGTGTTCCCCACATTAACTATCCATCATGCATTAGGAGAGATGTCGCTGACGACTTGAATCTTCCCGCATGGGTCAAACAACATAATATAATACAAGAATGGACTAAGCCTTGAGTTCTGCATCACAACTAAAATTCATTCCACTCATATAATGTAGTTACATATGCTTCTGGCTACACATTAAAGGCTGTAACTCTACTTTTCCCATTTTTAGTAGAATTTAATGTTTCTAATAATCATCATAAGTTTTGATTTGAGTATTTATAATTTTAGTAAATATTATGAATAATAATAATTGAACTTTTTGGAGGGAATTAAATTAGGAGCAAGAATTTTAAATTTGAAAGTTTGTTATAACAAACTTGGGACCCACTCATTCATTTTTCTAACTAATTTCTGTACTCTTTGTAATATATGAAAAGGAGGAGGTCGATTCTGGAAATTTACCTAACCGGAGGGGCTTATATAAAGATGAATTGGAGCGGGGGGTGTTTTTGCAAAGTGCCAACTTTCTATATAGTATATGTGTTTAGAGAGAGAATGTATTTTCTCACTCAAATTTTTCTCTCCAGTGCTCTCACTGAGCACTCAGTCCCCAATTTTTTGAGCCCTAGCCCAAATCCTTCGACTCCGGCGAGAAGATGGCGACAGCGGCGAGGATCGATCCTCCGGTGGCTGAGAGCAGATCCTCCGGTGGCTGGAAGTAGATCGGCGACCCTTCTTCCCTTCAGGGCCTTCGGTGAGCGCCTAGCTCCGATCGACAACGGTTTTCCTTTTCTCCGCGAGTTCCTCATTCGAAGTGATTCATTTCGGCTTGGACGATCTCTTCATCGACTTCGGTGAGTCTCTATTTCCCTAAAAAATTCTTAAGTCCTCGATTTCTTATTCCTAATCACTAACTGATGCTCTCAAAACCCAAATCAGGTTGATCTATGGTCTCCTCATCATTGAGCGAGTGGATCTGAGTGTTCCTTTGTTGATCATTTGGTAAGTCTAAGTTTTTATTGTCGGGTTGATGCTCAGGTGTAGTAATAATCGAATGATTTTATTTCGTTAATTAATTTAGTGATTCTTTGGGATAACGAGAGATAAATTGGAAGTTCGAGAGCAACTGTTGCTCGTATTGGTACGTATTTGTAGAACGATTGAGTTTACTTTTTTTTATATTTTTCTCTCCATTGTTCCATTAGAAGCAGCTGTAGTATTTGGTGGTTGGCATGTGAGTCTCTTTTGATTTTGAGCAGTGATTTGGAATTACACTCGGGTCCAGTTGAATCATCGGCTTCAGTTGAGGAGTTCGACATCTGGTTGCGTTCTCCATTACAATTTCAGGTACCTATATTATCTTTCAGTAGATAGTTAATTATTTTCCCTTCTTTGAGTCCGTTTGGCTTGGCCAGGGTCTGTTCTTTGGTGTATTGTTCGTGTCTGGTGGTGCTTGTGTTCTGTTCGTATTGGGGAAATTCGTACGATCGTGTCCGTTGGTGCTAGTCAGTGGTGTGGCGTGTGTTGGCTGTAGCAGTGTGCGGAGCTCGTGTCCTCCTGTGTCCGTGTCTGCGTGGACGGGTCGACTGGGATGGAATTGGCTTAGCAAGTGCAATGTTACTTATAGTCTATTGTTTAAGATTTCTATTTTGGTTCCTGTCTTTAGATTGTATATTTTTTATTCAGTTGTATATTTTGATGTTCTGGTTTTGTATTGGGGTCAATCTGAATGAGTATATTCCTGGAATTTGGGTTGGACATGTTTGTAATCGGGATCGGGGAGCTGATTGTTCGTGTTCAACCATTGTTCGTGTCCCAGCAGATTATTTGTGTCCAATGGTGTGTGTGTTCAAGGTTGGGGCTGTATTCAGGAAGAGATGATAGTTGTTGCCCTGTCCTAATTTTCAAACCAACTAATTGTTTGTTTTCAGTTTTGTTTATTTTAGTTCAGTTGTCTGTAAATTAATATATTAGATTGTGGTTTCAGTTGTATATAGTTTTGAAGTAATTCAGTGTTGTGCATAGATTTGCTCTTTGGGCTGGGAATTAGTTCAAGGGAAGCAAAGGCATGGTGAGGATTTTGATTTTGGGTTTATAAGTTATATAGACTTTTGTTGTGTGGTTATCCTTGAATTGAAACATTAGAAGAGAGCTAGAGAAGGGGAATTGAATTGGAATAGGCTGGTCAATGCAGACTTTTGTAGTGATTATAACTTGCTAAGATTTGGAAGCTAACAGTAGCATGAAAGGAAAAATGCTGGGTTTCTTAAAACTACAATTGGGCCGGGCTATATTTTGCACAAATAATTTGTTGTTCATGTTATATTGTGCTATTAATGGGTGCTGGTTGTTCTAACAAGGATGTGTAGAATTTTTAGTATATATTTGGTTGCTTTTCCTTTTAGGCCTGACTCTAGGCCAGTTAGTATTTCTAAATAATTGGCTTTATTTTGAGGAGATGAGCCTACTTGGAATAAGCCAGGCATTGGATTTTAATATTGCTAATTCATGTGTTGGGTAATTTTAGTAATTAAATAATAACTCTATATATGTATATGTTGACTATAACTAGGAGTGCAATTATTATAACTTTTAAAATCATATAGTTAGGAGTGAGTGGATAATACTTATTAGAACTTAACCAACTTGTACCTACATTCAGGAGGACATACAGCTCTATTGCCTACCCATGATCACCCGGAGCAAGGCAAGTACTTTTCTACGGTCTTGTACATTTACATATCTTGTACCTTTCTTGTGACACGTCATGACACGATATCCTGTACCCCTGTACTCATGTATTCATGTTCTTGTACTTACTTGTGTCAGGTGGAGAAATACACTAGCCATGTGACCAAACCCAGGTTATTATATTCATGTATATAGTTTAGGCCTCGCATCGTGCACGCGGGCCCTAAGCGGTACTATATTCATGTACTCCTGTACATGCTCATGTACTCACCCCCATCCGGTCACATGGACTAGTTGTATTTCAAACATGGTGCACTTGTCATGTCTTGTACTTCAGGATTATAGTTTTATTCCTGTACATTACATTTCTTGTACTTTATATTATCCTGTACTTTACATTTCTGTACTGTAGTTCCTGTACTTTATTTCCTGTACTTACATTCCTGTATTTTCCTGTTCATTTTCTGTATTTCATCTTAATGTTCTCATGTACTTATTTCATATCATGTTCTTTTTTATTACCTAGAACTGTACTTTGCTCCGCTCCTGACTGGATATGTTACAGGTATACTTGCAGGGTATCATTCTACCATATGGGCCAGAGTCCAGGATATTAGCTGAGCAGAATGGAGAAATGACTTAGCTAGAGGCTTCAGGTTTAGAATTGTTTAGCTTTACTCCTAGATATTGTTTTAGAGTTCATAGTACATTTTATTCCTGATGACTCTGGTACATTTATGTTATATGGATTTGTGAATTATGGTGATCGTTCTGGAAACGTTTTTATATGCTGTGATTGTACACATTTATGATTATCTAGTTAGATTTTTCTAGTTTGGTACAGCTTACTTCGTCGTGTCTAACGACGAAGGCTGGGCGTGTCCGACTCGTGTCCGATTATTCGGGAGCGGATCGTGACATGTTTTTAGTGGTGGCCCATACAGGTCTATCCTAATAGTACCTAAATATTAGAATACTATTGGAGGACTTGATTTAAACTAGAAAAACTTGATCATAGCATAGGAAATCGGGTACATCGGGTATATTGGTATTCTATAAACACTTATTGTTTCTAGGTTTAGGACATTTAACAGTTTTCTATTTTTCAGATTATTCAGACACACAAATATAGGAACCGTCGATTCACCTGCACTTGACGTTTTCGAGCTTCCACTACCTTCTATCGCCAATACTATCCCCATGGGTAGTATGCAGTTGACGGAGACATTTCAAGAGTTCCTTGACACCCAGAGGGAGTAGGCCATCCTTTTTTCAAGCCAGCTTCGTGTATACACTCTCCGAGCCAGAAAAGACTTCTGATTTCCAGACTCTCAGACTTTTGTACTTCTCCGATACCGAGCTCATATCTTGTACCGAGGAGCAGATCTAGAACCTGGAGTCACCTCTTCTGGAGATCATCAAAACCTCTGAGGATCCGATTTCTCTGAATATTTGAGCCACTATCCAGGAGATCCAGAATATAGCACAGACAATAGAACGAGACCGAAAGCTGAAGCCCAGGAGAGACATGAAGACTTATGACGAAGACAGCAACTAGCCTGGACCCGTAAAGCATCGTAACACTCAGACGACGCTTCTTCAGTCACATCATCAGAGGCAGATTCAGGCCCACCTTCACTGAATGAAGGATTGCCAACAAGTCGCAGATCACAATGATCGAGGAGCATCAATATCTCGGCAGCCAGCACGCCAGCAGCCATATATTCCTTCCAGAGCCCTACACTTCATCCCAGCGGGAGATCCAGATTCATATCCAGCCGACGATCACTTGCAATTTCTGCCACCTCTCAGGACGCCACTATAAAGAGTGCTGCAAAAGACGGAGGCTATGCTGTACTGCGGATCGCCTGCCCATCAAGTCAAGGATTGTCCGGAGATCCTTGATCACACTGCCCAAGGACGAGTACGAGGAGCACCAGGACTACAACAAGTGGACCCACCTCTCCAGATTCAGCAATCACATGGAGCACTACCGCAGGGATCAACCTACGTCAGGACAGTTGAAGAATTTGAAGTGATTCCAATCCCGAAGGAATACTTAAGTTAGACTAAAGACAGAAGATTTCTTTTGCATGGTTGGAAAGACCATGTATCTTGATTCGCAATCCAGTCTTTTCTTAAATTTCTCTTAGCATTTAGGTCATTTCTTGCAACTTCTCGTTTTCTATTTTTGAAACATGGGATGATATTCGAAACTTATTTCGAGATATTATTTCCTATTCGGTAAACATGGTTCATATCCACAATTCGATATTTATTTGAAATCCACTACTCGATACTGTTTGCCTATTTCCTTTGATGATTTCAATTTTCTACTCGAGAGATGTTGTTCACTATTTGTTTCGACCTTGTCTCCTATCCAAGAATTTGCTTGTTTTTCGGGATACTTGTTCCTACTCGTTATTGATATTCTGCTCAAACTTGTACTATTTAAGATTTATTCCTATTCGAAATATCATTCTGAAACTGTGTTTTAATCTTCGCTTCTATTGACGCTTGTTTGAGATTCTATTTCCTATTTTGACTTTATTTGGGACTCGTTCTCCATTTACGACTTTGTTACTATTAAGATTCACTTGTTTCATATTTACGATCCAATACCTTGTTTCCTATTAAAACATGTTTTCTAGTTACTATTCAAAATCTTGTTTCCTCGTTGAAATTTTCTATTCGAGATTTTGTTCCTTATTCACGACTGTGTTAATATTTGATTTTCTATTTTGATACTTGTGTCCTATTAGAGGTTTCGATTTCCCTTCAAGAACTATTCGGGATTTCATTGTTACCCGAGATTTTGTTGAACTCTGTTTTCGATCCGAGAATTGTTTCTTACTTCGAGATTTTGTTTCTATTCTATACTTTGCTTACTGTTCATCATCTGGGGCTTTGTTAGCTATTCAAAATTTCTCTATATGGGATTGCTTGCCATTCGAGGTCCTAGTTACTATTTGAAACTCTACTACCTGTTCGAGATTTAAAATTACCTTGTTGTCCTTTAGTATCATGACTCATTGTTGAATTGTAATACCCAGTTTCTGGAATAAGGGTATTTTTAAAATTTTGTAATTATAAATATTATTTATTGGTATTTAATTCATATTATAATTTTTGGTGATTTTTAATAATTTTTAAACTATTTAAAAACTGCTTTAAGTCATGACTTGTGATTTTGATGTGCTGCTAGTGAAACCCTAGAGACTGCATGACCTAGAGCCTAACCATGTCATTAGGATGTTTAATTAGTAAATTTTAGCCTAGAGGGTATTTTGGTCATTTTAGGATTTATTTGAATTTATTATGATTTATGGGAATTTTTAGAATTTATTTTGGAATTATTTGAATGATGGTTGACTAGGTTGACTTTGACTAGCATTGACCTTGGTAGACTAACCTAGGAGCTAACCCTAGCCATGGTGACCCTAGTCTAACTTAGGTTAACCTACTTTTAGTCATTAGAAACTAATTTTGGATTAGGAGGATTAGTTTAAGCGAATTAAGTCATGGCTTGTGGTTTCATGAAATGGCTTATGACTTCATGACTTGATTAATCATAACTTAAGCCCATGGGCCAATTTAGGAAACCCTAACCCTAATTTTTACAACTTATGACCAGCCACTAGGGCTCCCCCCTCCCTATAAATATTCTCCTCCATGTTCTTGCTTCTTTTATTAAATTTTTACAAGTTTGAAGAAAGAGGTAAGAGCCTTCTTTCCCAATCCATAACTTCCTCATTTCAATTCCTTTTTGGCTCAAATATTTTGCATTGGGTTCTAATTGATCCCTACTTTACATACAATCTCGATACTTTCATTGGAAGTTCAACCAATAGGTAAACCCTCACAATCACCATTAAAATTCAACTTCTTTGCATGAGTGCATAGCCCTAGGAGTCCCCTAGCTGCTAGCATAGGTGTGGTGTCGAGTCATGTCGATTTCGTGTCCGTATCGGACATGTATCAGTTGTACTGTTGAGTGTTTGATTAAATGCCACAAAGGGTTAAAATTTGATATTTTTGAAAAGTATTTGAATGGATTTGTTGTATTATATATGTGTATTGATTTCGTGATTGACTGAGCACGAATCCGTGTCTTTGTCGTATCCAAATCCGTGTTGGACACGCTGCGCACTGGCCGGTCGAGTGTCCTGCTGCTCGAGCTTCGCAGCGGACACGACACAGTGCGGTTTGGCATGAAACTTGGTGAGCTCATGGGGGCAATGTCTGCGAGCATGCCCCCTAAGGTCCCATCAAAATTTGTGCAGTGGTTTGGAAGAAACCATGGCTGCACTGGCCTTGCACTGGTCGTGCGAGCGCGATCAGAGACCTCTGATTCGTGTCTCGTGCCCGGGACACGCGACACCAGGACACTGGTCAGGGTGACACACACGTACCCCTAGACCCCCTCTACCCTCTGACACGTGCACGTGACCCATGATTCACTGTGTCGTGTCCTAGGCTAATCGACACATCAGCACGAGGCTTGGCTTGCACTGTGCACTGTTATTTCTGTTTTGGTGGCTTGGACACTTCGTGTCCACTTGTGTGGACACGAGAATACTCACCTAGGCACGTACACATGTACACACTATTTACTAACCTTTCTAATCGAATATTGATTGTTAATTTCAATTCAAAATGGGGATTTCTGATACTTAAACTATCAGTTTGGTTCTAAGGATTTTAAATAAAGGTTTAACTGTTTTGTTGTGTGTTAATTCGAATGTAGATGAACCTATATACATCTGGGGATTGGCTACATGTTAGGGTTTATGATAGGCATGAGAATTTAGTTTTCGATTTTGCTTGTGGCTTTCGAAATTGCAGGAAATGTAGAGTGATGCATTGTTGAATATTTCTGAGCTGATATACTGAAACCTGAGATATAGCTCACATATTTTGCCATTCATTGCATTCAATTGCATCAGTCCAGAAATGGACTTAAGTTCACTGTCTAGACAGGTTTAGGATCATTCCTATTGACATTATACACTCATGTTCATCACTCACATGCTCACATTCACTCATTCCACACGAACACACACACTCTAATATGTTTGGCACTTTAGCTCACATGTTTTGCCATGCTACCACTTTGATCCATGCGACACTTCACTGCACATACACTTTAATGACACTTAGTTTGTATATTTGTATCCATGTATCAATGTAAGTATCGAGATTGTATGTATGATACTGAGGCTTGGTTAGACTGAATATTCAAAAACTGAGTTGTGATACTTAAACTGATTTTAGATTTTCAAATGGGATGATGGGATTCGATTTTTGGTTTGATTAATGAAATGCTTTCCTACACACTGATAACTGAACACTGTCACTCAAGCACTCACTCATTCACTAATTTTTCTGAGAATGACATTGGATTGGGTATTTGGGTTGATATGCACACAGGTATTGATGTTATTTTAGACTGAATGTAGGTTCATTGGTTTCAAGTTTCAGTTCAGGGTGTATACATTTGTAGATGTGGGTTTGGAGTGATTGTTAGTGTGGGTATCATAAAGGGTGCTGTGAGTTGGAAGGCAGCAGTGGACATTGCATTGCATTGCCTTGGTTTGCCAGGCTTTTCTTTTGCAGCAATGCAGCAGCAAGCAGTGGCATAGCAGTAGCAGTAGAAGGAGCAGTGAGCAGTGGGAGCTCTGCTTAGCATTGCATGGCAGCAGTGCTTTGGCCTTGCCTGCCTTGGTTTACATTGCATTGCATTGCAGCAGCAGAACAGGGTGAGCCAGGGAGTTCAGGGTGAGGGTGTGAGTATGGTTCATGGCTGCAGTAGCCATGTTACCTGCTGGTAACAAATGACCTTGGACCAGGGGGAAATTTGTAGTAGGTTAGCCTAAGTTTCAGTTATGATAGAGTATAGGGTTTTGGTTTTATAGATGGGTTACGATTTTCGAATTCCTTTAAGGCTGTGTCTAGAGGTTGTAAGAATGAGGCCTTGTCCCAGTTGTTGATTGACTGAATACATTCACTGATATTCCTGAGATTGATATTCCTGGGAACACACCCTGTTTTCCTGAGTTAGCACACTTAAATCCACATTGACACCCCACTGTTCTGATTCCTGAAAACACTGATGTATGCACACTGTCACTTGAAATTGTTTTTCCTGAGATTTTGTACACAAGCTTCCTATTCACTATTAGCTAACACCTACAGTTTTCACCCTACTGTTTTTCCTATTACCCTCTCTTTTAACACAATTACACACTGTCACATTGAACTCACAATGCCTGAATTTCCTGAAAACTATCCACTGCTTCCAGTTTCCTATTACACATTAATTCCTGTCACACTAACCTACCTTGCCTAAAACTGATACACTATCACATTTCCCACTTGACACATTGACACCTTATTTAACTGTCACTTGACACATTACACTACACCCTCACATTATACACATCATTGTTCACTAATTTCTATATGTGTATCACACACATCTGTCACACCCCTCCACACATGTTATTTACACACACACAATCTGGGATGGACCTTCACACACCCTACATTATGTCATAGTCCACACACATGCCTATGCCTAAACTAAGAACCACTAATTCCTAAATTCACTCTTTCACCTTTGGCACACACTTTTGTATCACATATACATGTCCATCTCCATATGTATTATAAGGGTTAATGGCCTATATGTATATATATGAATATTTTGTCTATATGGCATATAGCCTATGAGTGTATATCTCTATATGATGATAATACCTATATATGACATGCCTAGTATAGCTTTGCATATCATTCTATAGCCTATGGTACATATATACATTATATTGGTGTATGGTACTTGGCATGGTTGTACTAGTGTGGTCCTATTGGCTTGTGCTTGTACTTGATTGCTAGATTAGGCTTGGTTAGGCCTAGTGAGACTTGTTAGACTTGATTGGACTAAGATTGACCTAGTTTGACTAGAGTATTGACTTGGGTTGACCCAGGGTTGACCAAGTTTGACTTTGACCTAGTTTGACCTAGGCAGTTGACCAGGTTTGACTTAGAGTTGACTTTGACCTAGATTGGCCTAGAAATCATATATATGCATCATAAACTTCATATGCCTTATTTTAAACACATTATAACCTGTACTGCTCTATTTAGGACATTGTGACTCCGGTGCAGACATCTGACATTACACTACTCTTTTTAGAGTAGCAGGCGAGTACATTCTCTGATAGTTCTCTCATTTACTTGTCAATTACTGTACTTCAGTTCTAGTTAGTTGTATGTGATTCTCTGTTACAACACGTGTGGATATTTCTGGATTCATGTATACGACACACATTTATTTTCTGGCCTCTATTACTGGTATCATCATTTCTGGCTTCTATTACTGGAATCACCTACTGGAATCATTTACTGGTATCATTATATTTTGGCTGGACTCATCTTGAATCATTGTGTCAGATTTCTGGATTCACTTGCTGGAAGGGGAAATACTAGAGTAAGACATGTAGACATACCCCATTTCTGAAATCACCCCTTTTGCTGGAATCATACTGGAATGATAGCCATCTCACACCCGGCCAGGTGTGTGATGTGCCGGATTACCTATAGACGTTTACATGTCGATCTCGATATTTTAAAACACACTGCTAGAGTATAGGCTGGACTCACCCTGGAATCATTGATCACTATAACTGGAATCGTCCCTTACTGGATTCATCTTGTATTAGATTCATCTTGTACTGGACTTACACTTGTCTACATTGCTGTCTAGACTTTATATCATATTACCCTGGTTCAGCTAGTTCTATTTTACAGTCTTCATTGCCATGATTCTTCTCTTGTTTAGTTATTTACTTTCCTTGTACTTTATCTATCTTTCTTACCATCACCTGAATATAAACTGCCATTTTCATCAATACAACTGTCTATAACTGCTTTATAATTCTCTGTCATTTACTTGGGTTTTCTAGATAAGATGTGCTCGTTCCTGTCCTGACTGGACCTGTTGTAAATTTTACAAATGATTGCCCTGAGGACACATGCCCTACATGTTACAGACCAGGAGATGGCTTAGCTACCTATGGCTCTGACACTCAGGAGTGATCGGGAGTTTAGCTAGTTGGTCTTGTTTTAGTTTTTCATGTCTAGAACTGGAGTTGTATATATATAGAATTGAGACTTGGGTTGTATTTGAGATTTTTGAGTTTGTTGTTATTATATCAGTAGTTTTGTTGTCTTTAATTTCTTAGTTATATTTCTGTGATATCTTATCGTGCTTAGACTGTGATTGAGTTACACCATAGCTTATACTTGTCCTCCGTTAGGAGTTGATCATGATGAGTACACTATATACTGCATGAGTTGATGGTTAGTTAGAGACTTAGAACAGCGTTCTACCGCCGACATTGCGGCATAGGCTGGGCGCTGTTACGTACTCGTACCCTCACAGTGGGTGCGGGTCGTGACATGAATCCTTCGTCGCATCTTTGCACCTAGTGAAACCTTTGCATCCTAACAGACAAATAACTTCATATTTTATCGTGACTTGGACTATTGGGAACCATTTTTAATTCCTTGAACTCTTTTGAAATTCCTATGGATAAGGTCGAGAGACTACTCGATGACCTACTAGGGTGTGGCAGTTGCGCACTGCAGCCATTATCTGGATTACAGAGACCGAAGGTTCACTGCTGCCAGCAGCGCACTGGCGAGGCATGAACTCTAAGTTAAAGTAATTTCAGACATTCATAGGTTTTCGGGTATTATTGAGACTTTGTCCTAAATTCTCCGTATTTTGATCTCTTGGTCGCTTCGTTAATAATTGCTGAAAAATGGATAAGTCGATAGAGTATTCGGTAATATATTATTATTTGAGTCACGGAACCGAAAGTTCACTGTAGTCAGATGTACACTGGCAAGGCAGAGATTCTAAGTAAAGTGACTTCAATATCTATATGTTCTCGGATACCATAGAGACTATATTCCCTTTTCATATAATTATTGATTTTCCGAGGATCACAAATCCTTGCACGTTTATCCTGATTTGATACTGTATCTTCTGAGTATTTCGTACGTTTCCTCAATCAGCCCTTGCTAGTTTTCCTTCTAGCATTTTATCGTTAGATCATTGATTTCCTCAAAATTATACATTGTCAGATTTTGATTCCATACTTCGTTTGTGTCTTGTCTAAACTTCGATCTTAAATCATGTCTATTTGACCATGATTTTCCTATCTTGGCCTAGTCCACTTGTGTTAAACTATCGATTTTTGATCGTACTTAATAGTTGTGTCTTCATGATTTTGCTCCTCTAAGTTGTAATTGAAACTTCATTCTATCTCGTGCCTATTTGATTCTTAATCATTGTTAGATCGTGTTATTCCAACTTCTTGTGTGTAATTATCGTACAGGGTCTCCAGGCTCAGATAGCGTCTCAGAGTTGCACAGGATCGGCAGAAGCACGGGGTGGACAGCAGCAGGCGGCCACTGGAGTTCGCAGTTGGAGATAGAGTGTTCCTGAATATCTCACGACTAGAGGCGTCATTCGTTTCGGCAGAGGCGGAAAGCTCAGTCCAAGGTGCATCGGGCCTTTCGACGTGACGGCATGAATTGGCGGGGTAGCATATCGACTAGCGCTTCCAGCCAGCTTGGAGGGAGTGCATGACGTTTTTCACGTGTCCCAGCTTCGACGCTAGATTCCAGATCTGAGCCATGTGGTGGACTATTCAGAGCTAGAGGTGGGTCCGAGCTTGACCTACGAGGAGCAGCCAGTGGAGATCCTTGATCGTAGGAAGAAGCGCCTACGGAACCAGACTATTCCACTTGTTCGCGTCATATGGAGATATCACTCTCCGGAAGAGTCCACATGGGAGCGTGAGGACGAGATGCGGGAGCGCTATCCTAGTCTGTTTGCTTGATTGTATTCTAGTATTCAAAATCTGATTTCAATAAATGACTTGTGTTTGAATCTCTTTTGTGATTTACTGAGATTTATTTTGTGGGTCTTCAAATTTCGAGGACGAACTTTTTCAAGGGGGAGAGATTTGTAACTCCACTTTTTCTATTTTTAGTAGAATTTAATGTTTCTAATAATCATCATAAGTTTTGATTTGAGTATTTATAATTTTAGTAAATATTATGAATAATGATAATTGGACTTTTTGGAGGGAATTAAATTAGGAGCAGGAATTTTAAATTTGAAAGTTTGTTATAACAAACTTGGGACCCACTCATTCACTTTTCTAACTAATTTCTGTACTCTTTGTAATATATGAAAAGGAGGAGGTCGATTCTAGAAATTTACCTAACCGGAGGGGCTTATAAAAAGATGAATTAGAGCGAGGGGTTTTTTTTTTGCAAAGTGCCAACTTTCTATATAGTATACGTGTTTGGAGAGAGAATGTATTTTCTCACTCAGATTTTTCTCTCCAGTGCTCTCACTGAGCACTCAGTCCCCAATTTTTAGGTATATATCCTTTTTTCCCTTTTTTTCGTTTTATTTCGTCATTTTTCTCGTCTTTTCCCTTTTTCTTTTCTTTTTCTTTCTTTTTTTTCAATTTTTTTTCATTTTATTCCGGATTTTTTTTTTCATTTTTCATTTCTTTAATTTTTTTAATTTTTTATAATTTTTTAATTTTTTCAGAATTTTCCATTTTTTAACTTTTTTTTCCTTATTTTTTTAAATTTTTTTTAAAAATTTTGTTTTCCTTTTTAAAATTTTTTTTTTTAGCTGGATTTTAACATCAACCATTTGTCTAAGATTCAAACATAACTTATTCGACACAATTGCGATAGTAAATTGTGTGTAACAAGAATTCTAGACCATCATCGAATAAACAAAATCTAGACCATCTAAATTATAGTTGTAACCTAATTTTAGATTCCGAAAAGCAGATACATCATTACTAAAATCATGATCAAAGTTGTTCCGATTGACATCAGAAATAACATTAGGCAAAACAAATTTTTAATAAATGAATTAAAAAAGAAGAAAAAAAATTGTAGATGCATAATGTAAAGAATTTGTGGGTTTTATCCGGGTTTGGAGTTGGCTTTGGAAGTTTTTTTTTCCCCACCACGCTTCTCATCAGCTTTTTTTTTGTGTTAACTAATTTGATAGTTTCCTTTCTTGGAACCCAAATATAATTATAATTGGAGGAGAAGAAAATAAATTGGTTAGAAACCGACCCAATTCACAACGTTCATATTTTGCCGCCTTTCCTTTTCCAAATCAGATCAAAGAGGTCAATCTTCTATTTAGGAAACTAAAGATTGTCAATAAATATATATATCTCTCTCTCTTTCCAAATTAATTTGCATAACAATCAGAGGACTCTCTCTTTTCCCGCCTCTTCTTTTCCTAATCCTATCAGAGAGGTTTTCTTCTTGTATTTAGGAAACCAAAGATTGTTTGTCAATAAATAACTTTCTTTCTCTCTCTGTGCCCCCCAAAAATAATTTCCAGAACGACGTCATTCGAAGAAATCTTTCCCAATCAAAGAATTTCTATGGCGGCGGCCACAGAAAGGAAGTTGGAAGGAGGAATAGCAGAGGATGAGGAAGAAGCGGTGAGGAGGAGGACGAAGTACTACTGCCGGCCATACCGGAGGCCTGCTCCTGGGAGCCAGGAGAAAGGGTGGCTGGAGACGTCGTTCCGCATGGGCGTGCGTGTCCCCCTCTTCTGTCTGAGGAAGACCGTCACCAAAAGCGACGCCGACAAGGCCCAGCACCGGTACCAGCTGACGGACAACGACGTCAAGAAGTCCAAGGTGCTGTTCAAGATGGCAGCCCGTGCAGCTAGCAACAATGTCGCACCCCTGACCGTCAACGTTCTCGACCGACTCGGCAGGAAGTACAAGATGGACTTCAAGTACCTGACCTGCAACGGCTATTTCCGGTTCATGGGCAATGGCTGGACGGAGTTTCTCGGCAAGACACAGTTGAAGGAGAAGCAGATGATGACCATATGGGCTCTTCCAGGTGTCAAAGGATCATCATCAGAGGAAGAGGAGGAGTACTGGTTTGCTTTCCTTAACAATGATGCAGAAGAAGACGGCACTTTCTTGATCTAATTTGTGAATTCATATCATGATATATATGCATATGTGCTTAGGTTTTCTTCTCCTTCTCCTCCTTTCTGATCGTTAATTTTGCCTCTTCATCATCCAATCTAGTTTGCCTTATTGGTGGATTTGTAATACTGAGCAATTTAGTTATCAAATCTTTTATTACTACACTTTTCACTTCAGTTCTTGTGACCGAATTTTTTTTTTTTCCTCTATGATAAGTTTTTTTTTTTTTACTTCTTTAAACTAGGAATTGCCTTTTTGTAACAGAGGATCAAGAATTGTGTTCTGTTCATAATCTGTTGTTAATTTCTGGACGAGTAGCTTAGCTTTCCACCCACCTCTAAAACTCATTTACAATCCATAACTCAAGAGAGATTGCAAAGGCACTAAATGTACCAGAGAGTTTGTTGTGTACAAACAAATAGAAGACGTAGATTCATGGCCCACAAACATTCCTAATGATCCATCTTATCTACGGATGTACCGGTAGTCTTTAGAAAGTAGAATCATGGCATCTCTTTTTGGTGTCTTTCGGAAAAGAGAAAATTATGGTACCTCTTTTCGGTGGAAACGGATGCTTAAAAATTCATCTTTGCGGTCCATTGTTGAAGTAGAACCATTCAAGCTGGACTTCTCCTCAGGGCCGGTCCTGAATTTTTCAGGGGCCAGGACAAAAGTAAAAAATTAAGCCCCTATATATATTTAAACTTAGTGATAAATCCACTCTTATTTTTCAACCAAGTTCTAACATGTCCAATTTAACTAAAAAAATTAACATTCAATCCAAATAAATTGTATCGATTCAAACTTCAATATATTAAAATTTAGAATAAAATGCTACAATATATAAATAAGATAAATACTTATAACAATTCAATAAGTTCTTTTTCATCCGGCAAAATAAGTTCTTTTCCATCTATCAACAAGCAACCAATATTTTTTTTCTCTACATGCTGAATAGCCTAAGCAAAACAATATCAAAAATTACCTCCAATTGATTTCCACAAGGACCAATTTTGCACTGACACTTTGGATTTTGGAATCTCCAATCTACCAACAAAAAAATTATTTTAGGAATTCATACGTAGATGAGATGAAATGAGATGAGATGGGATGAAGGAGATTCAAAAGTCTATAAAGAAGAAGAAGAATAAAAAGAAGAAGAAGAAGAAGAAGAAGAATACCTCCTGAGTCCTGCCTCCTGGTCCTGGATACCTCCTGGATAACTGGATTCAAAACTCTATAAAGAAAGAAGACTAGAACTAGAAGAGGAAGAATAAAAAGAAGAAGAAGAAGAACGTGCCAGCCTTCTGGAGAAGTGGAAACGTTTCCGGCTTTCCGCACGGGAAGAGCGGAAGAATTGATTCCGCATGCAAAAAAAAAAAAAAAAAGCATAACATGCGGAGCTGCCAGCGGAATGCATCCAAAGCGCCGGCCAAAATAAATTTGTTAGCTGCTGCCAGCTAGCTTTGTTAATATAGGCCCTTGTAAATATACCTAATAGGCTATACCTAATAGGCCCTTGTAATAGGCTAGCTGCTGCCAGGGCTTTGTTAATATACCTAATAGGCTATACTACAAAAAAAAAAAAAAATTGGGCCCTTGTAAATAGTGGGCCCAGGGCGGTCGCACTGTGTGCCCCTGGGCAGGACCGGGCCTGCTTCTCCTACTTTCTGCGTTTGAGTTCTCTGGTCCTCATGTATTACCTAAGAAGCATGGACACTCCAAAATTCATGATGTGTCTTGACACACGTATTCGACACACTATTGGACACTCCGAGTCATACTAGGACACGTCAAAATAGGAGCCGCATTTGTGTCGCCTTTGTTGGGTTTTATGGGTGCAAAAATGTTCAGATGGTTTTATTTTAGAAATAACTTCTTTTTTGTATATTCTCAGGGCAATGAGTTTTCGAGGAGCCATACTTTCATTGTTCAGTCCCTCATTGTCCCAAGTTCATGACTTTCTGGATAAGCGACCCCCGAAGTACTTGCCTTTTCTTCATAACAAATATTTTATGAAGCACGTACCACTTTAGGCATAATTTATTTAAATAAATTAACTGGTACATCACTATTTTTTATATGAATACCATGCTTTTATATATTTAAAATATATTCATATCACAGCGTTTGATTATTTCATCTTCCCCCCTTCTCCTCCCCTCAATACCCATCTATTTCAGCTTTTGCCTTCTTTTTAGTAGTGAATGCTTTTTCTTCATTGTAATTAATGTCGGTTATAATTTTTGTTGCTTTGATACTTTGGCTAATATTACTTGTTATTTGTTGATGCAATTCTCTAAATCATATCTTGTATTCTTCTCAATTATTCTATCTTAATCTGCACACAGTCTAGATTATTGGAGGTTACTTGCAAGTTGTATGAGTTTAAACTACATAACTAACGTGGTAGCAAACCTACTTACCAGCTGGTCTCATGTTTGATTGCTAGCCTCCCCATATTTTTTATTTGTTGTGGCCAAAAATGTTTGCAACAATTACAGAGAAATGATGTCAGGTTGAGAGATGGTCATATTATCTAATTAATTCTTTTTTTGGATTTATTTACCTATTTGAAATTATTGGAAGTATCCGTATTGTATCCTTATCGGCATCCTTGTCCATATTTATGCAACATGAAAAAGTATTATGATGTATAATTCTCAATGTTAAGTGATTAGTTGTTATTCAACTGAGCGGCATTGTTCCCAAAGTATAAACCATAAAGGTTCTCTAATGTAAACTATAAAGTTTTAAGATCAGAGAGTGGAACTAGGTACATAGTTGGATCTGGATTCCTTGTTCAGTATCCTGCTTCATACTTATGTAATATTGAGAAGGAAGAAGAAGAGAAAAGGACATTAGTGACATTGTGAATAATTGGGATACATTTCTTTCTCAAGTTTCATTCCGGGATTGGATAAATTAAAACTTTGCATCGGTGCCTACCACTTGTAACATGTACCCTTTATATGGCTATTGATTGATAACCCTTCACACTGTATATGCAAGCCCTCCTTATTGATGTTCTCTTTGGAAATTATTGTAGCTGCTTAAGTTGGGGAGCAGTAGCAGTAGATTGTCATGGACTTAGTGTTTTGCTAGCACTTTGTCCCATGCATCGCACTATCTTTCTACTCGAAGAGTCGTACAAGCCTTCCCAAACCCGCTTAGCTAGATCGCTAAGGCGATATTGAGAACAATGTGGAGCAACATAGAGAGAGAGAGAGAGAGTGAAAGATTAAAACTTCACTATACTAGAAAAGACTACAACTTTGGGTGGTGAGAAACAAATGAGGCCTCCCCCCTGATTTATAATGGCTCATAGAGCTTTACAAGAAAACTTCTGGAAAGAATATTCCAGGAATTATTCTTCCTACCATAACTGGAACGGCATATTCCAGTATTATTCCCTAAGAACATAAAAGAAAACTTTTTGGACCATCCAGAAGGATCTTGGGCCGCCTAGAACGACCTTGGGCCTTCCGGAGAGATCCACTATCTTCTAGAGACTTCCGCCGTCTTCTAGAATATTCTGGAAGCTTCCCGCATAAACCCGGTCCGTGGAGAGTTATGTAAATCCGTCTCGATGGGATGCAAACTTTTGTACGTGACATTTTTCCCCACCTGTTTCGTCGACGCCCTCGTCGACGGGTGCAGCAAGTCTAGTGCGACGCTTCCCTTTGTCCATCTTCTCCTCAAGATCATAAGAAAAATAGTTCGCTGCACCAACTCTGGCCTCGGTCTGTGCCCTCCTCGGCACATGACGAATCTCGTACGGACTGTCGAGTCGTCGATTCCCCTTCTCGTGGTTGTACATGGTTCTGCACACCTCCGTATATGCGAGCCCCCTTGCAAGCTTGTTGACCCGAATGTCCCTCACGAGCCTTAAGTAACTCCTTATGCGAGTTACTCTGCCTCGTCGTTTCTGCCTCCGTGCAGCTTGCGACATGCTTCTCTACCCTTGAGCCCCGCCTGGTAGCACGGTTCACTTCCTTCCGTGGAAGTGGCTCCTCGGGATGCCCCTTTGCAACACCCTTGGTCTCGCATGAAAGGCCTTCCTCCTCGAAGCCTTCCTTCTTCTCGAGCACCGCTAGGTATGTCGTCTCTCTTTTGCCACCTCTCTTGAGCTGAATAGCAGAGATAGCTTTTCCCTTCGAAGGCTTGGCGCGTGCACCTTTCACCATGCACGATGAGCCTTCTTCCATGAAACCGACAACTCCCAAATATGGCATCGGAATCACTTTAGCCGCGATAAGGAAATCCATGCCCAATATCATCTTGAAGTCACCTAGCGATGTAACAGTGAAATTGGCAACACCCGACCAATTTCCCACCGCTATACGGACTCCCTTGGCTACCCCCTGCACGGGACGCGCCTTCGCATTGACCGCCTTTATCATGCCCAAGTCTTCCTCCAAGGCTAGACCCAAGCGACGGACCTCCGCGCCCGTGATGAAGTTATGAGTGGCGTCCGTGTCAACCAATGTCCGTGAGCTCATGCCATTAATCCTGACATCAATGTACATGAGCTCCCTGATTGGAGTCCTCGACACAGTAGTCTTGGTCTTTACGACATTGAATAAGCGCAATGCTCCCATGTGCGCTTCCACTTCGCACTCATCGTTCTCCACCTCCTTGCTTTGGACGACATTCACACGCATGCTCCTCCTTGGACAATCCCGAGCAAAGTGCTTCTCTCTGCATATGAAGTATGAAACAACTCGCTCGGGTTGGGCCTTCTCGTGCTTCTTCCGCTCAGACGGACCCTCCTTAAGAGAGCTCTCATGCTTTCCTCCACCATTCTCCTTGGTGGACTTTAGCTTGGCCTCGGCATCGTTGTCGTCCCATATGTACTCGATGAGCCGCTCAGCTGCTGCCACGACGGAGTTCAAGTCTTGCATCCTCTGTCGCTACAATTCTTGAGCCGCCCAAGGTTTGAGTCCATCGAGGAAGAAGAACAAACGATCCTCCTCGCCCATGCTAGATATTTCGAGCATCAAGCATGTAAACTCCGCGACGTACTCCTTGATCGTCCCGGTATGCTTGAGTTGCCGCAAGCTCCTCCTCGCTGCAAATTCCACATTTTCTGGATAGAACTGGAACTTGATCTCCTTTTTGAGGTCCTCCCAAGTCTCTATCGAACACAAACCCTTCTCGGATTCCGTGCACCTTCGACGCCACCACAGCATCGCATCATCTGTGAAATATAGTGGAGCAATATCCACCTCGGCATCATCATTGATGTGCAACACCTTGAAGTATCACTCCATGTTCCATAAGAAGTTCTCAACTTCTTTGGTATCACGCACCCCGCTAAAGGATTTTGGCTCAGGGATCTTCCTTCTCCTCGGTGCCTCCCTACTCGAAGGTCCACCGTTCGCAACGGCCTTTTCCAAGATGGCAACTTTGGTCTTGAGTTCTCCGCAACTCTCGACCACGGTCTTCAGATCCTCGTAGCCTTGGACCTTCCCACACAAGTTCTCAATCTTCGCACGATGTCCTTTGAGCTCCTCCTCAAGTGTGGATCAGATCTCTTAGAATTGCTCCCGAAAGATTGCCATGGACGAAGTGATGTCACTCTCCAGCCCATCTAAGTACCTTTCTAACCTCATATTGCTTTGCTCCACGGAGCCCATGCACATCTCCATGTCTCTCAAACCCATTTCCAAGACCTCAACACGTTCGACAAAACCGATAAGACTACGCTCCACCGCAGACTCCTTGTTCTTGCTCCTCTTGTGCGTCTTGGTGTGCCCTTCCTTAGGCGACGCGGATACCTCCTGGACGTTCTCGGATGTCGATATGGCACCAACCGACCTTCGCTCTGATACCACTTGTCACGGACTTAGTGTTTTGCTAGAACTTCGTTCCGTGCGGCGCACTATCTTCCTACTCGAAGAGTCGTGCAAGCCTTCCCGAACCCGCTTAGCTAGATCACTAAGGCAATATTGAGAACAATGTGGAGCAAAAGAGAGAGAGAGTGGAAGATTAAAAATTTACTATGCTAGAATAGACTACAACTTTGGGTGGTGATTAACAAATGAGGCCTCCCCCTTATTTATAATGCCTCAAAGAGCTTTATAAGGAAACTTCTGGAGAGAATATTTCAGGGATTATTCTTCCTATCATAACTGGAGAGAATATTTCATTCATGCATCTATGCATTACCTACATGTTTTATACATATGCATATATTATATATTCATATCATTTCATACATTAACATAGAGACATACAAACATGCACACATCATATATTTCATACCTTGTATTACCCTACATATCATGTTATATATTATCATTCATTCCTTTCATATATTACATTATCTTTAAGTTGAATACATCATATATGGATACAATACATTATCTTGCATGCTTGCATTCATATATTACATTCTATATTACCTATATACATGTATTTTCTCCATTCATTCATGCTTGCATCATATACTTTACATTACCATACATGTTATCATTATATATTGCATTACAATATTTATACAATGTGCATTCATATCTATCATTACATATATATCTTGCATTCATATCTAGCATTCATTATATACTTTCATACATACATTGTACATCATTCTTTCATTCATGCATTGCTCATATGCATTATATTAATTGCATTCCTAAATGCTTGAATTCAACCATATATATATATTAATGTAAAAAGAATATATATCATATATATATATATATTATTTCATTCATCTAATATATCATGTATTACATACTCTATATTTATTTAATATCCATACTACATAGGCTCATAGGTTACACAAAATGCATATATCGTATAGTCACTCTTCTACTTAAAACCAATACTGTACCAATTGGGCATTCACTAAATTCTAGGATTAAAGTATGTTGTAGCCCTTCGTGTTAGCTTTCCGAAACTTCAAACGGATCGCATTTTCGTGTCTGGAAGCTCCCGAAATCGCAAAAATACCGAAACACGTTCGTCTTTCATACAGCTGACACTCAAATAATTCTACAGAAAGTTACAGAAAGAATTTGGCTTATTAAAATATATATTTGGAAAGCTAACTTCGATACGGTTCTTTTAAAAAAATGGAAGATAAATCGGAGTTCTAAGCTAAAAGTTATGACATTTCTAAGTTGCTTTGGTTAATAAAAACGTGGATGAAAATTATGACGGATTTGACAAAAGAACACATATAGGCCAAGATACTTGGATACAAACATAGATATCCAAATAAAACTCATTCTAACCATCCTAACTAAGATCAATCCACTCTCTAACCATTATAAAACTGAATTTAAATATCTATTTAAACTATTATCATACATACACATGGGGTGTCCTAATTTGGGATCTATCAAGTAGGACACAAGACACATATCTAAAATCCTCAAAAGAGCTCCAAATGGCCTTAAATTTGAATCTAAATGGGACACATGCATGAGAATAGATCCTACGGATTCAAAACTAATTTATATGCAAAGGAAATCGATTTAGAGGATGGGTTTTACCTATTGGGAGTGGAATCCCAATGAAATCCTTTAGGACACGGCTCCGATATGAAGATTCCTCAAAGTGGACACTCCTCCTTGTACTCCTCTTTCAATCCTTGGTAGCACCCTTCCCTTGGAGAATGGGAATGATTGAGGAAAGGTTTGGTGAAGGAATGATTTGATTTGGAGATCAAATCAATGAGAAGGCTCTCTAAAATTGGGGAAGAACAAAAGGAAAATAAAAGAGACAAGATTGTAATGAATGAAATGAATCATTCTCTCCTAAAGGTGGCTGCCATAAAGAGTCCATTAGGGCTAATGGGAAATGTCCTAATTGCCCCTCTCTAGTCTCATATGGTTAAGTCTAGACTAGGTTCAAGTTTGGGGTCAAAATGATCTAGTTTTGAGTCTCTAACTTAACCATTCTAAAATAATAAAAATTAGTTTAATTAACTAACTTAATGTTGGGTCCTGTGAGCCATGCTTAACTTAATATTGGGTTCCATCTAGAGTTCAAGCTACCCGGGTCACAGTACAAGTCGAAACGAGACGAAACTCAAACCTGACTAAACAAATCCAATAAAAACAATATTAAAAATATAAAATTTTCCCAAAATATTAAAATATAAAAAATAACCAAAATCATAATACATCAATTTAATTATTATTAAAAATAATCTAAAATTACCAATTAATCAAAATCCTAAATAATTCAAAAGTCACAAAATGACCAAAATATCTTTAGCCTAAAAAGTTGTAAATAGTCATTCTAATCACATGGTTAGGTCCCCATGGTTAGTCTCTAAGCTTAGCAAAACTAGAGATTAACTAGTTAACCATCAAAATCATAATTCAACATTTTAAATAGTTTTAAATTGATTAAAAAAATTACCAAAAATTACAACATGAGTTAAATCTTATTATCGATTAATCAAAATTATAAAAGTTCAAAATTACCCTCATTTGGAAAACTGGGTGTTACAGCTCCACGGAGCCCATGCACATCTCCATGTCCCTCGAACCCGTTTTCAAGACCTCAACACGTTCGACAAAACCGATAAGGCTACGCTCCACCGCAGACTCCTTGTTCTTGCCTCTCTTGTGCGTCTTGGTGTGCCCTTCCTTAGGCGACGTGGATACCTCCTGGACGTTCTTGGATGTCGATATGGCACCAACCGACCTTCGCTCTGATACCACTTGTCACGGACTTAGTATTTTGCTAGAACTTCGTCCCGTGCGACGCACTATCTTCCTACTCGAAGAGTCGTGCAAGCCTTCCCGAACCCGCTTAGCTAGATCACTAAGGCAATATTGAGAACAATGTGGAGCAAAAGAGAGAGAGAGAGAGTGGAAGATTAAAAATTTACTATACTAGAATAGACTACAACTTTGGGTGGTGATTAACAAATGAGGCCTCCCCCTTATTTATAATACCTCATGGAGCTTTATAAGGAAACTTCTGGAGAGAATATTTCAGGGATTATTCTTCCTATCATAACTGGAACAACATATTCCAGTATTATTCCCTAAGAACATAAAAAAAACTTCTCGGGCCATCCAGAAGGATCTTGGGTCGCCTAGAACGATCTTGGGCCTTCCGGAGAGATCCACTATCTTCAAGAGACTTTCACCATCTTCTAGAATGTTCTGGAAGCTTCCCGCATAATCCTGGTCCGTGGAGAGTTATGCAAATCCGTCTCGGTGGGACGCAAACTTTTATGCGTGACAAGATGCTATGGATAGGTCTCACCAATTATAGTGTTAAAGCACCTAGAGTACTGTGGATAAGTGAGACAGTACATGTATCTCATCCCTTTGGTGTCTCTTATGAGAAATACATAATATGACTGATCTAAAGGAAAAAAAAAGAATAGAAAACAAAGAAATGGAGATTATGATAATGGAAACATGAGAAATGGTAAGCTACATATGGTACAGCTAGGAGAAAGGGTGGCTGGAGACGTCGTTCCGCATGGGCGTGCGTGTCCCCCTCTTCTATCTCAGGAAGACCGTCACCAAAAGCGACGCCGACAAGGCCCAACACTGGTACCAGCTGACGGACAACAACGTCAAGAAGTCCAAGGTGTTGTTCAAGATGGCAGCCCGTGTAGCTAGTAACAATGTCGCACCCCTGACCGTCAACGTTCTCGACCGACTCGGCAGGACGTACAAGATGGACTTCAAGTACCTGACCTGCAATGGCTATTTTCGGTTCATGGGCAATGGCTGGACGGAGTTTCTCGGCAAGACACAGTTGAAGGAGAAGCAGATGATGGCCATATGGGCTCTTCCAGGTGTCAAAGGATCATCAGAGGAAGAGAAAGAAGAGGAGGAGGAGGAGTACTGGTTTTTTTTCCTTAACAATGATGCAGAAGAAGACGACACTTTCTTGATCTAATTTGTGAATTCATATCATGATATATATGCATATGTGCTTAGGTTTTCTTCTCCTTCTCATTCTTTCTGATCGTTAATTTTGCCTCTTCATCATCCAATCTAGTTTGCCTAATTAGTGGATTTGTAATACTGAACAATTTAGTTATCAAATCTTTTATTACTACACTTTTCACTTCAGTTCTTATGACCAAATTTTTTTTCTCTATGATAAGTTTTTTTACTTCTTTAAACTTGGCATTGCCTTTTTGTAACAGAGGATCAAGAATTAATGCTACTTGTGTTCTGTTCATATTCTATTGTTAATTTTGTTAGTCCCGGGGCATAATTTTCGATGGAAAACTAAGAAAATAAAATGATTATAAAAACAATATTTCTAGCAACACTTCAAAGAAGGTGCTTGACAGAGATCCTTGGAGGATTCTGGATAACGAAAATCTAAAAGATTTCATTATAGCTGCAAACGAAAAAAGTACATCTAAAAAGAAGTATCCAATCGAATAGCAGTAGCAGCGAATCGGATGACAGACGATAGATGGAAGAACAGTTGCTGTGGTGAATGATCACCGTTGCTCAAAGCTAAATTCGTCCCATAAGAACAGCTTCCAGGAACCAGCAAGTTCGACGGAGAACTTTGGAACACTGCGCTCTTCTGACTCCTCGGATGGGGCACGGATGTCACTACCACTTTTCTAGCTTGAGGGTATTTTGGTCATTTTCAAAATTTTAGAATTTAATTTGAATTATTATTACTATTTATAATTAATGTGATTTTTGAGTGATTTTTAGAATAATTGTTTTTGGTGTTTTAGAGACTTTGACTTAAGTTGACCTTGTAGACTAACCTAGTAGCTAACCTAGGTCTTGACTTTGTATTTAGGATTTGAAAATCTAGGATGACTTAAGTTCTTGAGGATTAACTCATTGGGATTAATTTGGTGAAATTAGGAGCTAATTTGATATAGAAATGGCTTGTGAAGTCACAAGTCATTTTATGACTAATAGGCTTAATGGCCCATAGCCCACACCCATTGAACCAAGCCCTAACCCTAGGAATTCTGAACAGCCCCTATGGTCAGCCCCTCTCCTATTTATATGCTCTTAAAACTAGGGTTGCCTCTTTAGGAAACTTTGCCATTTGGAAGAGGTGAGTCCCCATCCTTGTAAATCCCTAGAAAATCCATTTCTTCTCAAAATTCCTTCAAATAAATTGTAATAGAACCTAAATCCAACATTCTTGCTGTTGGTATTGAGTTTGTACAGGGAGGAAACAATTTGGAGAACTTTTGGTGGTTTGTGGAGCTCTTCCTATTTGGGGATTTTGACCCATTGTTCACCTATAGGTATAATCCTCTCTATTTCATTTAAATTCTGTAAAAATTCATTTCTAGGTTGCCCTAACCCTAGCCTAACTATAGGAATAGGGTTTCCCAAATTTTCATGTCCTTTCGTGTCCATTCTGGATACGTATCAGTGTATTATATTGGGTGTTTGATGAAATGCCCCAATGGGCATTTCGTGTGAAATTTTAGTATTTGTTTGAATAGGAAATTAGTTTTGGGTCTCGCTTACACATTTCTGTAGTTTGTGTCGTGTCTTAGTGTCGTGTCTAGGCTGCACGGACATGTGTACACACGGTCGTGCACACGCGCGCGCGGGCACAGTGCGTGCCCTGCTACTCGAGGGCTACTGTGCGCAGAATACGCCACCTCGACACGAGATTTTTGACGTGGTGATAGGGGCATTGTCTGACACGAGGCTCAAAAAGTTTCACGAGTCCTCGTGTCGTGTCGGACACGTATTTCAGTGTACACGGGGACACACTGTGTGCGTGCGTGTTCTGTGAATGTATTCTCGTATTTAAATCGTATTTAATGTTTTTAAATTATGTTTTAATGAATGTTTAGGTCCTAAATATGTTGTGTAACTCCTGTTTACATTAGGTTACATGTTAGTTTGGGTTTTGTTTAGAAAATTGATTCGAACAGGGGTTTGGGGGTTAATTTCTGATACATCACTGATACATAGATTCCAGTCATTTCAAAACCCTTTAATTCCCTCTTGTGATATGTTTTTCAATTGGTTTTTGATACCCACATGTTACAAACCATGTTAGCTAAGAATGTTCTTTCGAGATTTGAAATTATATGGTGTGTTTTGGAAATTTGCATGTGGGGTAGTTGAATTCAAGTTAACAGTTGATACATGGGTTTCCTTTCCTTATACTGTTAATAAAGTTGGTTGAATCTTCTATATTTGAAATATGTTAAACTGTTATGATTCATGATTATATTAACTGAGATTTTCTCCTTAGTTAGCTATGTGTATGGTTCATTTTGAATCGAATTCCTTTCCTCCAATTTTGAACTGAAATGAATTTCTGTTCATGAGTTTACTTATATTTGATTTCAATATTTTCTTCTTCTTAACTGTTATGAGGAAACTGAGTTTTAGTTTAAAACCTGGGTTTTGGTTGTGGTTCAGTTCCTTGAAAATCTGAATTGATTGTAAAACCTGAGATTTCCTCCTCTAGTTGTGAACTGAAATGAAGCTTTCCTATGTATGTGTAACCTGGGTTATCCTTGAGGTTGAGATCATTTTCAAACCTGAGAATAACTTAACCCATATTGTTACATGTCAATTGATTTTTCTTTTCATTAATTCAATGGTTATTCATCCTTGAACCTGAGATGTGATAACTGAGTATGGGTTGGGGCATTGTTGTTACTTAATTGATTTCATTTTCCCTTCCTTAACTGTCAAACCCTGAGAACACAACAACCTGAGATTAGTTTAATTGATTTTTTTGTTTAAAACTGAGAATAGGTTGTTTTAACTAAGGGTGGTTTGATATATGTGAGAACTTGAGTTTGAATGCTTCAATTTCCAAACTGGAACTGAGATGGGATAGTGTTCCCTGTTTTCCTAATTTTGTTCAGTATGCCTTCAACTGTATTTTTCCAGGATTCCTGTGCAGTGTTGAACTATTTTTTTGTTTTTCCCTTCCATGCTTCCACTTTGTTCACTTGGCACCAATCACACACCACACTGTCTCTTGACAGTTCATTTCATCACCCACATGTTATAATTTATTTGCACACTGTTTATCCTATTAGCCACTATTTTTCATGTCCTGAACATATACACACACCACAGATTCTTCACTGTTTTCCTCTCACACCATCACACCCTAGTCACACACACACATACACTTGAATATGTGATTCCTCTCTCTCTACACATGTATCCCATATTATATATATAGTGTTGTACACATATATTAGTCATATATAGGATTGTGTGAATGTATGTATATATATGATATTATGTAATATGATGTGTTATGTTATATGGGTAATAGGGTATAGAGGCTATAGGTTACATACTCTATTTAGATTATACTCTATATGCCAATGTGTGTATTGGTAGGCTTGACATGGTATTGTCTAGAAAGCCTAGAATAGTCTTGCTAGACCTAGATTAGACTAGTTTGACCTAGATTAGACTAGTTTGACCTAGATTAGACTTGGTTGACCTAGTTTGACTTCTAGGGTTGACCAGAGTTGACCAAGAGTTGACTTTGGTCTAGATTGACCTAGTTTCATGTAGAATGCATTAATTTGTATTGTATTATCATTCTGGACTTGTTGTGACTCGTACTGTTCTAAATAGGAGCCAAACACCACTCCTCGGACAGTACTTTCATCTCGGACTTTCAGTTAGCAGGCGAGTACATTCTCTGATCTTTTCATACCTGTCTGGATATATTCATGCTCTAGATTACTCTACATGATGCTGACACGTATCTTCACGGATTAGTACTATATGGATCCCTTCCTGAGATGTTATCCCTCTACGGGTGCATCGGGTATTTCATGTTCATGTACTTTATCATGTGCATCAGGTACTCCTTGTACTCGTACTAGTTCATGTTTTTACATGTTCTCATGTGCTTTCACGTGCCTCATGTACTTACATGAGTTCACGTATCTTAGTTGTATTCATGTGCTTATAACATAACTTGAATGGATCCTTGTGTACTGATTGGGGCAGGGTGAGTAGAATTGGTTATGTGAACACTATCCCAAGTAGCTGTATAAATGTGCCTCCTTATTTGTATTCATGTGCCCCTAAGCCATTTACATAACCATATTGTACTCTAAATCACGTAGTCACTTACAGTCTTTACTATCATGTATCTATTTCCAGTTACAAAATATCTCCTGTTTTACTTGTACTTCCATTCAGCACTTCCTGTATTTTACTCTATTGTAATGATTTATACTCCTAACCTGATATGAACTGTTGAGAGATATGTGCTCGTTCCCGTCCTGACTGGACCTGTTGAAATATTACAGAGGACGAGGCTGAGGCGTTCTGCCCTACTTACTACGGTGCCACACTAGATGAGTGCCAGGATTTGGACCAGCAGCAGGATCCATTAGCTGTAGACGACACTTCATTAGTTTATGATTGTCTTACTATTTTGGGATTACTGTACTAGACTTTGAGATATTCTGAGATGTATTTATTTTAGACACTTAGAACACTGGATTGTATCTCTGTGATTCTCTGTTCTGGATATTGTTATCTTTCATTATCAATCTATCTTACCTGTTCTACCTTAGCTGTGGTTGAGTTATATTTCTGTTATGTCACCCCCATTCGGGGAGTATAACGTTATTACCTTCAATTGTTAGTTGTTGTGACCTAGGACAGCGTTCTACCGCCGACACTGCGGCGTAGGCTGGACGTACCCACGTCTCGTGCCCTTACTCTAGCGTGCGGGTCGTGACACGTTTTTAGTGGTGGCCCATGCAGGTCTAGGTTGGAAATGTAGTGGTATTCGAACTAGAATATCGCTGCAGCCTGCAGTAGAAATTAACATATATTTTTTTTGAAGGTACTCAATCACACTAGGAAAATTCCTTATCAGATTCAGTATATCTATTTTGCTGCTTATTGTCTTCCTTAGAAATTTAAATTGTCCTCCTTTGATTTTTCGACTCATTCTCAGTAATTGTTTCTTGTTTGATCTGTGTCTCCAGGATGGTTGAGACGCGATCGCATCGCCCCGTGATGGGAGAGGCTGGAGAGGGGTCTGCCACCTCTCGTGTCCAGCAGCCAGCTCCCAGTGCCACAGGGCCAGTGCAGCCCTCAGGAGTCGGTGTTTCTGCCGCTTTTGGACGAGCACCTCCAGCAGTCAGGAGGCCAGTTGTGATTCCAGAGATCCTTCCCACGCAGCAGCCTCCACCTGCGGGGATGGTAGATGCTGTCCATCTTTTCTCTTTCGTGGAGAGGATTCTGGAGTCGCACCAGCAGCAGCAGACGAGGCAGACTGCAGATTTCAGATAGGGGATCGATGAGGCGCACCAGCTGGTTCGTACCACAGTCGAGATGATTACAGCTCAGGGGACTCAGCAACAGCCCCGTCGGAGGGAGAAGGACATTTAGGACTTCCAGAAGATGCATCCTCAGGAGTTCTTCGGCACAGAGGGCATCCACATTGCAGACGACTGGATAGAGCATATTGAGGAGATCTTCCGACTAGCAGAGATACCAGCTCGACTCCAGATCGAGGCAGCGGGCAGCCAGATGCAGGATTTGGCCCGAGCATGGTATCAGGCAGATCCCAGGGTAAGAGTTGAGGGCCAGACTTGGGCCCAATTCAAGGAGCTGTTTAAGGAGCAGTTCTTTCCTGATGTTGCCTTGGGAGGTATCGAGGCACAGTTCGAGGCTCTGGTTCAGGGGAACCAGACAGTGGCTGAGTATACCGGGGAGTTCTGCAGATTGGCCCGGTTCATTGATGACTTGACTGAGAAGACGAATGCGAGGAAGTTTTGCCGAGGTCTGATTAGAGAGATTCGGTCGCTGACTAAGAGCGACCGGAATGCCACTTTTGCTGAGATATTTTCTGGGGCTATGGCGGCGGAGGACGACCTAGGGCTGAAACTGAAGAGGGGTCGTGACTTCCAGAGTGGCAGTAGCAGTCAGGGGCAGGCCAAGAGGCCTCACTTCCAGCAGCAGCAGCAGCAGAGGCCAGTGCAGCAGTATCAGCAGCAGCATCAGCAGCAGAGGCCAGTGCAGCAGCACCAGCAGCAGAGAGGGCAGCAGGCACCTCGTCCGGTAGTCATTTGTGCCTTCTGTAAGATGCCAAGGCACATGATCCATGAGTGCAGGAAGAAGCTAGGCAAGTGCCTACTTTGTGGTGCTGGAGATCACCAGTTGAGGGACTGCCCAGAGGCTTTTGGGCGAGGACAGCAGGGAGGTGGAGCCAAGGCTCCAACAGGCCAACAGAGGGGACCATCCCTGCCGACCCAGCAGCAGAGGTTCCAGCAGCACCAGCAGCAGGCACGAGGTGGACAGCAGGGGCGAGCTTTCGCCATGGCAGCTGAGGATGCTGAGGTTATCGGAGAGCTGATAGCAGGTTCGGTTCTTCTCGACTCCCTTCCAGCATTTGCACTCTTTGATTCTGGGGCTTCCCACAGCTTTGTGTCAGTATCGTATGCTATTAGACACAGTTTGGTTTCTGAACCATTGCCTAGGACCTGCAAGATCACGACCGGGGGTGGGGTCATCCTCGTGAGTGATGTTTGCAGAGGGCGGAGTGTCATTTTGGGAGGCCGAGAGTTGGGGGTGAGTCTACTAGTCATGCCATTACCGAACTACGACATTGTATTAGGTATGGACTGGCTGAGTAGACACTACGCCCGTATTAATTTCCGTGGGGGTAGAGTTTTGTTCAGGGCGCCAGGAGAGCCAGAGTTTGAGTACACCCGACGGCAGGCAGAGCAGGACGGCGGAGTCTTTTGTGGAGCTTCAGTTGAGGAGCAGGTGGCTCCGCATCCCTTGATTGCAGAGTTTATGGACGTATTTCCAGAGGAGTTGCCAGGGCTTCCACCGGACAGATATGTAGAGTTCTCGATAGACTTGGTTCCCGGCGCGGAACCGATCTCCCAGCATGTCTATCGAGTAAACAACAGCGAGTTAGTGGAGCTGAAGAAGCAGGTGAATGAGCTGCAGGACAAGGGCTTCATTCGCTCGAGTTCTTCACCTTGGGGTGCACCGGTACTTTTCGTACCCAAGAAGGATGGGTCGGTACGAATGCGTATCGACTACAGGGCACTTAACAACCTGACAATCAAGAACAGATACCCACTGCCACGGATCGATAATCTGTTTGATCAGTTGAGCGAAGCTCGGGTGTTCTCCAAGATTGATTTGAGGTCGGGTTATCACCAGGTGAAGGTGAGGAAGGAGGATATTCCCAAGACCGCTTTCAGGACGCGGTACGGGAAGTTTGAGTTTTTGGTTATGCCGTTTGGGCTAACCAATGCACCAGCAGTGTTTATGAATCTAATGAACAAGGTGTTCCACCAGTACTTGGACAAGTTCGTGGTGGTGTTCATTGATGATATCTTGGTATATTCCAAGACAGAGGAGGAGCACGAGGAGCATCTGCGGTTAGTGCTAGAGACTCTCAGGCGGGAGCAGCTTTATGGGAAACTCTCCAAGTGTGAGTTTTTTTTGGACCGGGTAGACTTCTTAGGGCATGTGGTGACTGGAGATGGTATCTCAGTTGACCCCAAGAAGATTGTAGCAGTTGAGGCTTGGACAGCGCCGACTTCAGTGGCAGAGATCAGGAGTTTCCTGGGGCTGGCAGGATATTACCGGAGATTTGTGCAGGATTTCTCCCGGGTTGCAGAGCCGTTGACACGGTTGACCCGGAAGGATACTGAGTTTGTTTGGTCAGAGGAGTGTCAGGCAGCTTTTGATGAGTTGAAGAAGCGGCTTACGACAGCTCCGATTCTGACATTGCCTTCAGGATCAGGTGGATTCACTATTTATAGTGATGCTTCAGGAAAGAGGCTGGGTTGCGTCTTACAGCAGCATGGAAAGGTGATTGCCTATGCTTCCAGGCAATTACGTCCCCATGAGAAGAACTACCCTACCCATGACCTGGAGCTGGCGGCGGTGATTTTTGCTTTGAAGTTATGGAAGTACTATCTGTATGGCGAGAGGGTGGAGATTTTAACAGATCACAAGAGCTTGAAGTATGTGTTTACACAGACGGAGCTTAATATGAGGCAGCGCAGGTGGCTTGAGTTGATGAAGGACTTTGATATCTCACTTCAGTATCACCCGGGGAAGGCCAACGTGGTTGCCGATGCCTTGAGTAGGTATCCGACAGCCATGTGTTTGACTATGGATCGGCACCTGCTTGCAGACTTGGAGAGCCTTGGGATAGAGGTGATTGTGCCCGGAGTACAGATGCAGTTATGGGGCCTTCAGATACAGTCGGACTTGATGGACAGGATCAAGGCGGTATAGTTTGATGATGTGGCTCTTCGATGTATCCGAGAGCAGATCAGTACAGGAGTGGAGGATGCTGAGTTCTCACTTGCAGAGGATGGTGCCCTGAGGCACGGTTCCCGGTTATGTGTGCCCAGCGGGGAGCTCAGAGAGCAGATTAGGCAGGAGGCTCACAGATCGCAGTACTCTATACACCCTAGTGCCAACAAGATGTACAGGGATCTGCGAGAGCATGTCTGGTGGTACGGAATGAAGAGGGAGGTGTCCAACTTTGTAGCCAGATGCTTGATCTGTCAGCAGGTCAAGGCAGAGAGGCAGAGACCCAGAGGATTATTGCAGTCGTTGCCCATTCCAGAGTGTAAGTGGGAACATATTACCATGGATTTTGTATCGGGGTTGCCACGTACACCAGGAGGAAAAGACAAGATTTGGGTCATCGTTGACAGGTTGACCAAATCGGCCCACTTCTTGCCATTCAAGGTCGGTACGTCTACAGAGAGGCTGGCAGAGTTGTATATGAGACAGATAGTCAGGATTCACGGAGTTCCCGTCAGCATAGTCTCAGATCGGGATAGCCGCTTTACTTTCCATTTCTGGAGGAGTCTACAGACTAGCTTGGGCACTCAGCTCAAGTTTAGTACCGCATACCACCCCCAGACGGACGGACAGTCAGAGAGGACTATTCAGACCCTTGAGGATATGCTGCGAACGTGCGTCCTGGATTTTGGAGGTTCCTGGGAGGATCACCTGTATTTGGTAGAGTTTGCTTATAATAACAGTTATCAGGCCAGCATTAAGATGTCACCGTTTGAGGCTCTGTACGGGCGTAGGTGTCGTATACCCTTATCTTGGGATGATGTTGGAGAGCGAGCTTTACTGGGACCAGAGATGGTTGTTGACGCAGCCGAGAAGGTAAAGCTCATCAGGGACAGACTTCGCGTGGCGCAGGACAGACATCGGCACTGGGCCGATAGCCACCGGAGGCCGCTGGAGTTTGAGGTACAGATTTAGAGATATAATTAGAAGTAGGTTGTATATTATTTTGTTTGATTGATCGTGTTTGATTTTTTTAGTAACTTGAGACCTTGCTTGTGATTAGGTTGGAGACATGGTTTTTCTGTGGATATCTCCGACTCGTGGTATGATACGTTTTGGTGGAGGTGGGAAGCTTAGCCCGCGCTTCATCGGCCCTTTCGTTATCAGCGAGAGAGTCGGTGACGTGGCATTCAGGCTAGACTTGCCACCTGCACTAGTGGGCGTCCACAACGTATATTACGTATCACAGCTGAGACGGTACGTGGCTGACCCTAGCCATGTGCTCGATCACTCGGAGATAGAGGTTGGACCTACTCTCAGTTATCCAGAACAACCTGTAGAGATTCTGGATCGCCGAGAGAAGGTATTGAGGAACCAGGTGATACCCTTGGTACGCGTCGCATGGAGGCATCATTCTCCAGGAGAGTCTACCTGGGAGCGGGAGGATGAGATGCGCGAGCGGTACCCTTATCTTTTTGGACCTTGAGGTATACTTTTCTATCCTTCTTAGCAGTTAGTTTCGCCTTTAAATTTTGAGGACGAAATTATTTTAAGGGGGGTAGATTTGTCACTACCACTTTTCTAGCTTGAGGGTATTTTGGTCATTTTCAAAATTTTAGAATTTAATTTGAATTATTATTACTATTTATAATTAATGTGATTTTTGAGTAATTTTTAGAATAATTGTTTTTGGTTTTTTAGAGACTTTGACTTAAGTTGACCTTGTAGACTAACCTAGTGGCTAACCTAGGTCTTGACTTTGTGTTTAGGATTTGAAAACCTAGGTTGACTTAAGTTCTTGAGGATTAACTCATTGGGATTAATTTGGTGAAATTAGGAGCTAGTTTGATATAGAAATGGCTTGTGAAGTCGCAAGTCATTTTATGACTAATAGGCTTAATGGTCCATAGCCCACACCCATTGAACCAAGCCCTAACCCTAGGAATTCTGAACATCCCCTATGGTCAGCCCCTCTCCTATTTATGTGCTCTTAAAACTAGGGTTGCCTCTTTAGAAAACTTTGCCATTTGGAAGAGGTGAGTCCCTATCCTTATAAATCCCTAGAAAATCCATTTCTTCTCCAAATTCCTTCAAATAAATTGCAATAGAACCAAAATCCAACGTTCTTGCTGTTGGTATTGAGTTTTTACAGGGAGGAAACAATTTGGAGAACTTTTGGTGGTTTGTGGAGCTCTTCCCATTTGGGGATTTTGACCCATTGTTCACCTATAGGTATAATCCTCTCTATTTCATTTAAATTCTGTAAAAATTCATTTCTAGGTTTCCCTAACCCTAGCCTAACTATAGGAATAGGGTTTCCCAAATTTTCGTGTCCTTTCGTGTCCATTCTGGACACGTATTAGTGTATTATATTAGGTGTTTGATGAAATATCCCAATGGGCATTTCTTGTGAAATTTTAGTATTTGTTTGAATAGGAAATTAGTTTTGGGTCTCTCTAACACATTTCTGTAGTTTTTGTCGTGTCTTAGTGTCATGTCTAGGCTGCACGGACACATGTACATACGGTCGTGCACACGCGCGTGCGGGCACAGTGCGTGCCCTGCTACTCGGGGGCTACTGCGCGCAGAATACGCCACCTCGACACGAGATTTTTGACGTGGTGATAGGGGCACTGTCTGACACGAGGCTCGCAAAGTTTCACGAGTCCTCGTGTCGTGTCGGACACGTATTTCAGTGTGCACGGGGACACACTGTGTGCGTGCATGTTCTGTGAATGTATTCTCGTGTTTAAATCATATTTAGTGTTTTTAAATTATGTTTTAATGAATGTTTAGGTCCTAAATATGTTGTGTAACTCCTGTTTACATTAGATTACATGTTAGTTTGGGTTTTGTTTAAAAAATTGATTCGAACAAGGGTTTGGGGGTTAATTTCTGATACATCACTGATACATAGATTCCAGTCATTTCAAAACCCTTTAATTCCCTCTTATGATATGTTTTTCAATTGGTTTTTGATACCCACATGTTACAAACCATGTTAGCTAAGAATGTTCTTTCGAGATTTGAAATTGTATGGTGTGTTTTGGAAATTTGCATGTGGGGTAGTTGAATTCTAGTTAAAAGTTGATACATGGGTTTCCTTTCCTTATACTGTTAATGAAAGTTGGTTGAATCTTCTATATTTGAAATGTGTTAAACTGTTATGATTCATGATTATCTCCTTAGTTAGCTATGTGTATGGTTCATTTTGAATCGAATTCCTTTCCTCCAATTTTGAACTGAAATGAATTTCTGTTCATGAGTTTACTTATATTTGATTTCAATGTTTTCTTCTTCTTAACTGTTATGAGGAAACTGAGTTTTAGTTTAAAACCTGGGTTTTGGTTGTGGTTCAGTTCCTTGAAAATCTGAATTGAATATAAAACCTGAGATTTCCTCATCTAGTTGTGAACTGAAATGAAGCTTTCCTATGTATGTGTAACCTGGGTTATCCCTGAGGTTGAGATCATTCTCAAACCTGAGAATGACTTAACCCATATTGTTACATGTCAATTGATTTTTCTTTTCATTAATTCAATGGTTGTTCATCCTTGAACCTGAGATGTGATAACTGAGTATGGGTTGGGGCATTGTTGTTACTTAATTGATTTTATTTTCCCTTCCTTAACTGTCAAACCCTGAGAACACAACAACCTGAGATTAGTTTAATTGATTTTTTTGTTTAAAACTGAGAATAGGTTGTTTTAACTAAGGGTGGTTTGATATATGTGAGAACTTGAGTTTGAATGCTTCAATTTCCAAACTGGAACTGAGATGGGATGGTGTTCCCTGTTTTTCTGATTTTGTTCAGTATGCCTTCAACTGTATTTTTCCAGGATTCTTGTGCAGTGTTGAACTATTTTTCTGTTTTTCCCTTCCATGCTTCTACTTTGTTCACTTGGCACCAATCACACACCACACTGTCTCTTGACAGTTCATTTCATCACCCACATGTCATAATTTATCTGCACACTGTTTATCTTATTAGCCACTATTTTTCATGTCCTGAACATATACACACACCACAGATTCTTCACTGTTTTCCTCTCACACCATCACACCCTAGTCACACACACACATACACTTGAATATGTGATTCCTCTCTCTCTACACATGTATCCCATATTATATATATAGTATTGTACACATATATTAGTCATGTATAGGATTGTGTGAATGTATGTATATATATGATATTGTGTAATATGATGTGTTATGATATATGGGTAATAGGGTATAGAGGCTGTAGGTTACATACTCTATTTAGATTATAATCTATATGCCAATGTGTGTATTGGTAGGCTTGACATGGTATTGCCTAGAAAGCCTAGAATAGTCTTGCTAGACCTAGATTAGACTAGTTTGACCTAGATTAGACTAGTTTGACCTAGATTAGACTTGGTTGACCTAGTTTGACTTCTAGGGTTGACCAGAGTTGACCAAGAGTTGACTTTGGTCTAGATTAACCTAGTTTCATGTAGAATGCATTAATTTGCATTGTATTATCATTCTGGACTTGTTGTGACTCGTACTGTTCTAAATTGGAGCCAGACACCACTCCTCGGACAGTAATTTTATCTCGGACTTTCAGTTAGCAGGCGAGTACATTCTCTGATCTTTTCATACCTGTCTGGATATATTCATGCTCTAGATTACTCTACATGATGCTGACACGTATCTTCACGGATTAGTACTATATGGATCCCTTCCTGAGATGTTATCCCTCTACGGGTGCATCGGGTATTTTATGTTCATGTACTTTATCATGTGCATCAGGTACTCCTTGTACTCGTACTAGTTCATTTTTTTACATGTTCTCATGTGCTTTCACGTGCCTCATGTACTACTCATTACATGAGTTCACGTATCTTAGTTGTATTCATGTGCTTATAACGTAACTTGAATGGATCCTTGTGTACTGATTGGAGCGGGGTGAGTAGAATTGGTTATGTGAACACTATCCCAAGTAGCTGTATAAATGTGCCTCCTTATTTGTATTCATGTGCCCCTAAGCCGTTTACATAACCATATTGTACTCTAAATCACGTAGTCACTTACAGTCTTTACTATCATGTATCTATTTCCAGTTACAAAATATCTCCTGTTTTACTTGTACTTCCATTCAGCACTTTCTGTATTTTACTCTATTGCAATGATTTATACTCCTAACCTGATATGAACTGTTGAGAGATATGTGCTCGTTCCCATCCTGACTGGACCTGTTGAAATATTACAGAGGACGAGGCTGAGGCGTTCTGCCCTACTTACTACGATGCCACACTAGATGAGTGCCAGGATTTGGACCAGCAGCAGGATCCATTAGCTGTAGACGACACTCCATTAGTTTAGGATTGGCTTACTATTTTGGGATTACTGTACTAGACTTTGAGATATTCTGAGATGTATTTATTTTAGACACTTAGAACTCTGGATTGTATCTCTGTGATTCTCTGTTCTGGATATTGTTATCTTTCATTATCAATCTATCTTACATGTTCTACCTTAGCTGTGGTTGAGTTATATTTCTGTTATGTCACCCCCATTCGGGGAGTATAACTGTTATTACCTTCAATTGTTAGTTGTTGTGACCTAGGACAGCGTTCTACCGCCGACACTGCGGCGTAGGCTGGACGTACCCACGTCTCGTGCCCTTACTCTAGGGTGCGGGTCGTGACACGTTTTTAGTGGTGGCCCATGCAGGTCTAGGTTGGAAATGTAGTGGTATTCGAACTAGAATATCGCTGCAGCCTGCAGTAGAAATTGGCATATTTTTTTTTTGAAGGTACTCAATCACACTAGGAAAATTCCTTATCAGATTCCGTATATCTATTTTGCTGCTTATTGTCTTCCAGCACGCAATAGCGCACTGCGCACACTGCACGCACCCTGCGTACCCTGTACAACACGTGCAACTTGTGCCACTAGCGCATACTGTGCCATTTGTGCACTGCGCGCACCCCGTACAACCTGTGCCAACCTTCACCAACCATGCGCGAATAGGCAGCGCCCACTGGCGCGCCATTGGGCCGCACAACTGGGCGCACCACTTGGCTGCACAACTGGGCGCGCCACTTGGCCGCATAATCTGGCAGCGTGATCGACTACGCAAGTGGCTCGCGCAACGAGCGCAACGTAAGCGTACTATGTGCCTAGCGATGATGCTGACGTGCTAAGTGCGTCAACAAAATGCCACATTATGCCTCAAGAGCCCATAAGCCCGAGTCCGATTCCGAGTCGCTAAGCCTCTACGGGGCTTAGCTCCAATAGAAATTAATTTTCCAAGAGCAAAAAGTACGAATGCTTTCATTGTGGATTTAGCCTTTTTTCTATTAGAAAAATACCCCCACATAGCACACCCATGTGCACCTCCACACCACATGTGCATCTCTAAACAAGCATAGCTTATTATATAGAGATACAACTCCTTTGGTCTAGCCGATGTGAGACTAAACTTTCCAATAAAAAAGGCCAAACTCCAACAATCCCCCACATAACTCTATATATATAGGTTTGCGTGTTCCCCACATTAACTATCCATCATGCATTAGGAGTGATGTCGCTGACGACTTGAATCTTCCCGCATGGGTCAAACAACAGAATATAATACAAGAATGGACTAAGCCTTGAGTTCTGCATCACAACTAAAATTCTTCCCACTCATATAATGTAGTTACATATGCTTCTGGCTACACATTAAAGGCTATAACTCCACTTTTCCCATTTTTAGTAGAATTTAATGTTTCTAATAATCATCATAATTGAGTATTTATAATTTTAGTAAATATTATGAATAATAATAATTGAACTTTTTGGAGGGAATTAAATTAGGAGCAGGAATTTTAAATTTGAAAGTTTGTTATAACAAACTTGGGACCCACTCATTCATTTTTCTAACTAATTTCTGTACTCTTTGTAATATATGAAAAGGAGGAGGTCGATTCTGGAAATTTACCTAACCGGAGGGGCTTATATAAAGATGAATTGGAGCAGGGGGTGTTTTTGCAAAGTGCCAACTTTCTATATAGTATACGTGTTTAGAGAGAGAATGTATTTTCTCACTCAAATTTTTCTCTCCAGTGCTCTCACTGAGCACTCAGTCCCCAATTTTCCGAGCCCTAGCCCAAATCCTTCGACTCCGGCGAGAAGATGGCGACAGCGGCGAGGATCGATCCTCCGGTGGCTGAGAGCAGATCCTCCGGTGGCTGGGAGTAGATCGGCGACCCTTCTTCCCTTCAGGGCCTTCGGTGAGCGCCTAGCTCCGATCGGCAGCGGTTTTCCTTTTCTCCGCGAGTTCCTCATTTGAAGTGATTCATCTCGGCTTGGACGATCTCTTCATCGACTTTGGTGAGTCTCTATTTCCCTCGAAAATTCTTAAGTCCTCGATTTCTTATTCCTAATCACTAACTGATGCTCTCAAAACCCAAATCAGGTTGATCTATGGTCTCCTCATCATTGAGCGATTGGATCTGAGTGTTCCTTTGTTGATCATTTGGTAAGTCTAAGTTTTCATTGTCGGGTTGATGCTCAGGTGTAGTAATAATCGACTAATTTTATTTCATTAATTAATTTAGTGATTCTTTGGGATAACGAGAGATAAATTGGAAGTTCGAGAGCAACTGTTGCTCGTATCAGTACGTATTTGCAGAACGATTGAGTTTACTTTTTTTTATATTTTTCTCTCCATTATTCCATTAGAAGCAGCTGTAGTATTTGGTGGTTGGCATGTGAGTCTCTTTTGATTTTGAGCAGTGATTTGGAATTACACTCGGGTCCAGTTGAATCATCGGCTTCAGTTGAGGAGTTCGACATCTGGTTGCGTTCTCCATTATAATTTCAGGTACCTATATTATCTTTCAGTAGATAGTTAATTATTTTCCCTTCTTTGAGTCCGTTTGGCTTGGCCAGGGTCTGTTCTTTGGTGTATTGTTCGTGTCTGGTGGTGCTTGTGTTCTGTTCGTATTGGGGAAATTCGTGCGGTCGTGTCCGTTGGTGCTAGTCAGTGGTGTGGCATGTGTTGGCTGTAGCAGTGTGCGGAGCTCGTGTCCTCCTGTGTCCGTGTCTGCGTGGACGGGTCGACTGGGATGGAATTGGCTTAGCAAGTGCAATGTTACTTATAGTCTATTGTTTAAGATTTCTATTTTGGTTCTTGTCTTTAGATTGTATATTTTTTATTCAGTTGTATATTTTGATGTTCTGGTTTTGTATTGGGGTCAATCTGATTGAGTATATTCCTGGAATTTGGGTTGGACAGGTTTGTAATCGGGATCGGGGAGCTGATTGTTCGTGTTCAACCATTGTTCGTGTCCCAGCAGATTATTTGTGTCCAATGGTGTGTGTGTTCAAGGTTGGGGCTGTATTCAGGAAGAGATGATAGTTGTTGCCCTGTCCTAATTTTTAAACCAACTAATTGTTTGTTTTCAGTTTTGTTTATTTTAGTTCAGTTGTCTGTAAATTAATATATTAGATTGTGGTTTCAGTTGTATATAGTTTTGAAGTAATTCAGTGTTGTGCATAGATTTGCTCTTTGGGCTGGGAATTAGTTCAAGGGAAGCAAAGGCATGGTGAGGATTTTGATTTTGGGTTTATAAGTTATATAGACTTTTGTTGTGTGGTTATCCTTGAATTGAAACATTAGAAGAGAGCTAGAGAAGGGGAATTGAATTGGAATAGGCTGGTCAATGTAGACTTTTGTAGTGATTATAACTTGCTAAGATTTGGAAGCTAGCAGTAGCATGAAAGGAATGATGCTGGGTTTCTTAAAACTACAATTGGGCCGGGCTATATTTTGCACAAATAATTTGTTGTTCGTGTTATATTGTGCTATTAATGGGTGCTGGTTGTTCTAACAAGGATGTGTAGAATTTTTAGTATACATTTGGTTGCTTTTTCTTTTAGGCCTGACTTTAGCCCAGTTAGTATTTCTAAATAATTGGCTTTATTTTGAGGAGATGAGTCTACTTGGAATAAGCCAGGCATTGGATTTTAATATTGCTAATTCATGTGTTGGGTAATTTCAGTAATTAAATAATAACTCTATATATGTATATGTTGACTATAACTAGGAGTGCAATTATTATAACTTTTAAAATCATATAGTTAGGAGTGAGTGGATAATACTTATTAGAACTTAACCAACTTGTACCTACATTCAGGAGGACATACAGCTCTATTGCCTACCCATGATCACCCGGAGCAAGGCAAGTACTTTTCTACGGTCTTGTACATTTACATATCTTGTACCTTTCTTGTGACACGTCATGACACGATATCCTGTACCCCTGTACTCATGTATTCATGTTCTTGTACTTACTTGTGTTAGGTAGAGAAATACACTAGCCATGTGACCAAACCTAGGTTACTATATTCATGTATATAGTTTAGGCCTCGCATCGTGCACGCGGGCCCTAAGCCGTACCATATTCATGTACTCCTGTACATGCTCATGTACTCACCCCATCCGGTCACATGGACTAGTTGTATTTCAAACATGGTGCACTTGTCATGTCTTGTACTTCAGGATTATAGTTTCATTCATGTACATTACATTTCTTGTACTTTATATTTTCCAGTACTTTACATTTCCGTACTGTAGTTCCTGTACTTTATTTCCTGTACTTACATTCCTGTATTTTCCTGTTCATTTTTTGTATTTCATCTTCATGTTCTCATGTACTCATTTCATATCATGTTCTTTTTTATTACCTAGAACTGTACTTTGCTCCGCTCCTGACTGGATATGTTGCAGGTATACTTGCAGGGTATCATTCTACCATATGGGCCAGAGTCCAGGATATTAACTGAGTAGGATGGAGACATGACTTAGCTAGAGGCTTCAGGTTTAGAATTGTTTAGCTTTACTCCTAGATATTGTTTTAGAGTTTATAGTACATATCATTCCTGATGACTCTGGTACATTTATGTTATATGGATTTGTGAATTATGGTGATCGTTCTGGGAACGTTTTTATATGCTGTGATTGTACACATTTATAATTATCTAGTTAGATTTTTCTAGTTTGGTACAGCTTACTTCGTCGTGTCTAACGACGAAGGCTGGGCGTGTCCGACTCGTGTCCGATTATTCGGGAGCGGGTCGTGACATGTTTTTAGTGGTGGCCCATACAGATCTATCCTAATAGTACCTAAATATTAGAATACTATTGGGGGACTTGATTTAAACTAGAGAAACTTGATCATAGCATAGGAAATCGGGTACATCGGGTATATTGGTATTCTATAAACACTTGTTGTTTCTAGGTTTAGGACATTTAACAGTTTTTTGTTTTTCAGATGATTCAGACACACAAATATAGGAACCGTCGATTCACCCGCACTTGACGTTTTCGAGCTTCCACTACTTTCTATCGCTAATACTATCCCCATGGGTAGTATGCAGTTGACGGAGACATTTCAAGAGTTCCTTGACACCCAGAGGGAGTAGGCCATCCTTTTTTCCAAGCCAGCTTCGTGTATACACTCTCCGAGCCAGAAAGGACTTCTGATTTCTAGACTCTCAGACTTTTGGACTTCTCCGATACCGAGCGCATATCTTGTACCGAGGAGCAGATCGAGAACCTGGAGTCAGCTCTTCTGGAGATCATCAAAACCTCTGAGGATCCGATTTCTCTGAAGATTTGAGCTACTATCCAGGAGATCCAGAATATAGCACAGACAATAGAACGAGACCGGAAGCTGAAGCCCAGGAGAGACATGAAGACTTATGACGAAGACAGCAACTAGCCTGGACCCGCAAAGCATCGTAACACTCAGACGACGCTTCTTCAGTCACATCATCAGAGGCAGATTCAGGCCCACCTTCACTGAATGAAGGATTGCCAACAAGTCGCAGATCACAATGATCGAGGAGCATCAATATCTCGGCAGCCAGCACGCCAGCAGCCATATATTCCTTCCAGAGCCCTACACTTCATCCCAGCGGGAGATCCAGATTCAGATCCAGCCGACGATCACTTGTAATTTCTGCCACCTCTCAGGACGCCACTATAAAGAGTGCCGTAAAAGACGGAGGCTATGCTGTACTGCGGATCGCCTGCCCATCAAGTCAAGGATTGTCCGGAGATCCTTGATCATACTGCCCAAGGACGAGTACGAGGAGCACCAGGACTACAGCAAGTGGACCCACCTCTCCAGATTCAGCAATCACATGGAGCACTACCGCAGGGATCAACCTACGTCAGGACAGTTGAAGAATTTGAAGTGATTCTAATCCCAGAGGAATACTTAAGTTAGACTAAAGACAGAAGATTTCTTTTGCATGGTTGGGAAGACCATGTATCTTGATTCGTAATCCAGTCTTTTCTTAAATTTCTCTTAGCATTTAGGTCATTTCTTGCAACTTCTCGTTTTCTATTTTTGAAACATGGGATGATATTCGAAACTTATTTCAAGATATTATTTCCTATTCGGTAAACATGGTTCATATCCACAATTCGATATTTATTTGAAATTCACTACTCGATACTGTTTGCCTATTTCCTTTGATGATTTCGATTTTCTACTCGAGAGATGTTGTTCACTACTTGTTTCGACCTTGTCTCCTATCCAAGAATTTGCTTGTTTTTCGGGATACTTGTTCCTACTCGTTATTGATATTCTGCTCAAACTTGTACTATTTAAGATTTATTCCTATTCGAAATATCATTCTAAAACTGTGTTTTAATCTTCGCTTCTATTGACGCTTGTTTGAGATTCTATTTCCTATTTTGACTTTATTTGGGACTCGTTCTCCATTTATGACTTTGTTACTATTAAGATTCACTTGTTTCATATTTACGATCCAATACCTTGTTTCCTATTAAAACCTGTTTTCTAGTTACTATTCAAAATCTTGTTTCCTCGTTGAACTTTTCTATTCAAGATTTTGTTCCTTATTCACGACTGTGTTAATATTTGATTTTTTTATTTTGATACTTGTGTCCTATTGGAGGTTTCGATTTCCCTTTAAGAACTATTCGGGATTTCATTGTTACCCGAGATTTTGTTGAACTCTGTTTTCGATCCGAGAATTGTTTCTTACTTCGAGATTTTGTTTCTATTCTATACTTTGCTTACTGTTCATCATCTGGGGCTTTGTTAGCTATTCAAAATTTCTCTATATGGGTTTGCTTGCCATTCGAGGTCCTGGTTACTATTTGAAACTCCACTACCTGTTCGAGATTTAAAATTACCTTGTTGTCCTTTAGTATCATGACTCATTGTTGAATTGTAACACCCAGTTTCTGGAATGAGGGCACTTTTGAAATTTTGTAATTATAAATATTATTTATTGATATTTTATTCATATTATAATTTTTGGTGATTTTTAATAATTTTTAAACTATTTAAAAACTGCTTTAAGTCATGACTTGTGATTTTGATGTGCTGCCAGTGAAACCCTAGAGACTGCATGACCTAGAGCCTAACCATGTCATTAGGATGTTTAATTAGTACATTTTAGCCTAGAGGGTATTTTGGTCATTTTAGGATTTATTTGAATTTATTATGATTTATGGGAATTTTTAGAATTTATTTTGGAATTATTTGAATGATGGTTGACTAGGTTGACTTTGACTAGCATTGACCTTGGTAGACAAACCTAGGAGCTAACCCTAGCCATGGTGACCCTAGTCTAACTTAGGTTAACCTACTTTTAGTCATTAGAAACTAATTTTGGATTAGGAGGATTAGTTTAAGCGAATTAAGTCATGGCTTGTGGTTTCATGAAATGGCTTATGACTTCATGACTTGATTAATCATAACTTAAGCCCATAGTCCAATTTAGGAAACCCTAACCCTAATTTTTACAACTTATGACCAGCCACTAGGGCTCCCCCTTCCCTATAAATATTCTCCTCCATGTTCTTACATATTTTATTAAATTTTTACAAGTTTGAAGAAAGAGGTAAGAGCCTTCTTCCCCAATCCATAACTTCCTCATTTCAATTCCTTTTTGGCTCAAATCTTTTGCATTGGGTTCTAATTGATCCCTACTTTATGTTCATGGAGAGAAATCTCAGGTTTGAATCAATTTGGAGATATTGGCTACCAATATGATTTCCCGCTTTTGAAGCTTTTCATTGGAAGTTCAACCAATAGGTAAACCCTCACAATCACCATTAAAATTCAATTTCTTTGCATGAGTGCATAGCCCTAGGAGTCCCCTAGCTGCTAGCATAGGTGTGGTGTCGAGTCGTGTCGATTTCGTGTCCGTATCGGACATGTATCAGTTGTACTGTTGAGTGTTTGATTAAATGCCACAAAGGGTTAAAATTTGATATTTTTGAAAAGTATTTGAATGGATTTGTTGTATTATATATGTGTATTGATTTCGTGATTGACTGAGCACGAATCCGTGTCTTTGTCGTGTCCAATCCGTGTTGGACACGCTGCGCGCTGGCCGGTCGAGTGTCCTGCTGCTCGAGCTTCGCAGCGGACACGACACAGTACGGTTTGGTATGAAACTTGGTGAGCTCATGGGGGCAATGTCTGTGAGCATGCCCCCAAGGTCGCATCGAAATTCGTACAGTGGTTTGGGAGAAACCATAGCTGCACTGGCCTTGCACTGGCCGTGCGAGCGCGATCAGAGACCTCTGATTCGTGTCTCGTGCCCGGGACACGCGACACCAGGACACTGGTCAGGGTGACACACATGTACCCCTAGACCCCCTCTACCCTCTGACACGTGCACGTGACCCATGATTCACTGTGTCGTGTCCTAGGCTAATCGACACATCAGCACGAGGCTTGGCTTGCACTGTGCACTGTTATTTCTGTTTTTGTGGCTTGGACACTTCGTGTCCATTTGTGTGGACACGAGAATACTCACCTAGACACGTACACATGTACACACTATTTACTAACCTTTCTAATCGAATATTGATTGTTAATTTCAATTCGAAATGGGGAATTCCTATTAATTTCTGATACTTAAACTATCAGTTTGGTTCTAAGGATTTTAAATGAAGGTTTAACTATTTTGTTGTGTGTTAATTCGAATGTAGATGAACCTATATACATATGGGGATTGGCTACATGTTAGGGTTTATGATAGGCATGAGAATTTAGTTTTCGATTTTGCTTGTGGCTTTCGAAATTGCAGGAAATGTAGAGTGATGCATTGTTGAATATTTCTGAGCTGATACACTGAAACCTGAGATATAGCTCATATATTTTGCCATTCATTGCATTCAATTGCATCAGTCCAGAAATGGACTTAAGTTCACTGTCTAGACTGGTTTAGGATCATTCCTATTGACATTATACACTCATGTTCATCACTCACATGCTCACATTCACTCATTCCACACGAACACAGACACTCTAATATGTTTGGCACTTTAGCTCACATGTTTTGCCATGCTACCACTTGTAGAACCCTAGAGGGGGGGTGAATAGGGAAATAAAATATAAACTACAACAATTGATGCAATAAAGGCAATTTAAAGTAAAGAGTAGAAAGATCAAACGCAAACGCAAGGATGTATCCTGGTATCCTCTTTTGAGGCAATCCAGTCCCGGAACTCTCTCCTGCTTTAATCCACTATTATCCAAATAGTACACACGAGTTTGGATCCGAAGAACTCGCCAACTTCAACACGAGTTTGGATCCGAAGACTCGCCAACTTCTACACACGAGTTTTCTTACGAAGGCTCGCCAACTTCAAACAAAAGAGAATGAAAGCTTGTTGATCTTCTAACACTTGAAGATCGAAAGTGTACAACTCTTTAATACTCTAGCACTTAGGGAGAGGATGACAATGAAAAGCTTTGGAGAGTATTAATGGTGGAGCTCTTGGTTGTTGGAAAATTTATGAAGGAGTTGGTAGAGGAGCTCAAGAGAGAGAGAGCTTCCTTTTATAAGAAAAACCAAGAGTGGATGGCATTTAATGCTTCTGAGTGTACGCAGACCGGCATGCCGTCGGTATGCCGCGGCATACCGCCGGTATGCCGGCCAAATAGTAACGGTCATATTTATGACCGTTCAAGAGCATTAAATGCGGCCATTAATGCATGTCAGACCAAATCAGAAAACAGATTATTCGAAATTCGGTATACCGCCGGTATGCCGGAGCATACCGTCGGTATGCCGACAGAAGTCACAGAAAGTTATAGAGCTACTAGAAACGGCATGCCGCCGGTATGCCGTAGCGTACCGTCGGTATGTCGACAATAAATCGCAGCATCTATAGTGTTGCTAGAAAACGGCATGCCGCCGGTATGCCGCGGCATGCCGTCGGTATGCCGACATTTCGAGACAGCAACTTTCTGGACACAGAAAGCGGTAAGCCGCCGGTATGCCGAAGCATGCCGTCGGTATGCCGCTTTTTGTCACAAAAACTTTTCTGGACACGAAAACGGTATACCGCCGGTATGCCGGAGCATACCGCCGGTATGCCGCTCTGAATTACTTGATTTTCGATTTGTGCTTTAAGTTATCATCCATCCTTTAGTGTTTACAGATATACCTAGACCAGTACAGACACGAAGACTCTAAGCAGGAAGACGCCGACTATATGCAGGGAACGCCGGTAACTGCTACGGTCTTCAAGGACGAAGGAGGAAGCTCTTGAAGAGAAGAAACTCCATGTAGTACATCTTCTGAGAATATTTGAATCTGAAGAACAGAAGACTAAACTACGAAGATGCTGTTAATTACTCAAAATAAAATGTGCCAACACCACTTTGATCCACGCGACACTTCACTGCACATACATTTTAATGACACTTGGTTTGTATATTTGTATCCATGTATCAATGTAAGTATCGAGATTGTATGTATGATACTGAGGTTTGGTTAGACTGAATATGCAAAAACAGAGTTGTGATACTTAAATTGATTTTAGATTTTCAAATGGGATGATGGGATTCGATTTTTGGTTTGATTAATGAACTGCTTTCCTACACACTGATAACTGAACACTGTCACTCAAGCACTCACTCATTTACTGATTTTTCTGAGAATGACATTGGATTGGGTATTTGGGTTGATATGCACACAGGTATTGATGTTATTTTAGACTGAATGTAGGTTCATTGGTTTCAAGTTTCAGTTCAGGGTGTATACATTTGTAGATATGGGTTTGGAGTGATTGTTAGTATGGGTATCATAAAGGAGGCTGTGAATTGGAAGGCAGCAGTGGACATTGCATTGCATTGCCTTGGTTTGCCAGGCTTTTCTTTTGCAGCAATACAGCAGCAAGCAGTGGCATAGCAGTAGCAGTAGAAGGAGCAGTGAGCAGTGGGAGCTCTGCTTAGCATTGTATGGCAGCAGTGCTTTGGCCTGCCCTGCCTTGGTCTACATTGCATTGCATTGCAGCAGCAGAACAAGGTGAGCCAGGGAGTTCAGGGTGAGGGTGTGAGTATGGTGCATGGCTGCAGTAGCCATGTTACCTGCTGGTAACAAATGACCTTGGACCAGGGGGAAATTTATAGTAGGTTAGCCTAAGTTTCAGTTATGATAGAGTATAGGGTTTTGGTTTTATAGATGGGTTGCTGTTTTTGAATTCCTTTAAGGCTGTGTCTAGAGGTTGTAAGAATGAGGCCTTGTCCCAGTTGTTGATTGACTGAATACATTCAATGATATTCATGAGATTGATATTCCTGGGAACACACCCTATTTTTCTGAGTTAGCACACTTAAATCCACATTGACACCCCACTGTTCTGATTCCTGAAAACACTGATGTATACACACTGTCACTTGAAATTGTTTTTCCTGAGATTTTGTACACAAGCTTCCTATTCACTATTAGCTAACACCTACAGTTTTCACCCTACTGTTTTTCCTATTACCCTCTCTTTTAACACAACAACACACTGTCACATTGAACTCACAATGCCTGAATTTCCTGAAAACTATCCACTGCTTCCAGTTTCCTATTACACATTAATTCCTGTCACACTAACCTACCTTGCCTAAAACTGATACACTATCCCATTTCCCACTTGACACATTGACACCTTATTTAACTGTCACTTGACACATTACACTACACCCTCACATTATACACATCATTGTTCACTAATTTCTATATGTGTATCACACACATCTGTCACACCCCTCCACACATGTTATTTACATACACACAATCTGGGATGGACCTTCACACACCCTACATTATGTCATAGTCCACACACATGCCTATGCCTAAACTAAGAACCACTAATTCCTAAATTCACTCTTTCACCTTTGGCACACACTTTTGTATCACATATACATGTCCACCTCCATATGTATTATAAGGGTTAATGGCCTATATGTATATATATGAATATTTTGTCTATATGGCATATAGCCTATAAGTGTATATCTCTATATGATGATAATACCTATATATGACATGCCTAGTATAGCTTTGCATATCATTCTATAGCCTATGGTACATATATACATTATATTGGTGTATGGTACTTGGCATGGTTGTACTAGTGTGGTCCTATTGGCTTGTGCTTGTACTTGATTGCTAGATTAGGCTTGGTTAGGCCTAGTGAGACTTGTTAGACTTGATTGGACTAAGATTGACCTAGTTTGACCAGAGTATTGACTTGGGTTGACCCAGGGTTGACCAAGTTTGACTTGGACCTAGTTTGACCTAGACAGTTGACCAGGTTTGACTTAGAGTTGACTTTGACCTAGATTGGCCTAAAAATCATATAGATGCATCATAAACTTCATATACCTTATTTTAAACACATTATAACCTGTACTGCTCTATTTAGGACATTGTGACTCCGGTGCAGACATCTGACATTACACTACTCTTTTTAGAGTAGCAGGCGAGTACATTCTCTGATAGTTCTCTCATTTACTTGTCAATTACTGTACTTCAGTTCTAGTTAGTTGTATGAGATTCTCGGTTACAACACGTGTGGATATTTCTGGATTCATGTATACGACACACATTTATTTTCTGGCCTCTATTACTGGTATCATCATTTCTGGCTTCTATTACTGGAATCACCTACAGGAATCATTTACTGGTATCATTATATTTTGGCTGGACTCATCTTGAATCATTGTGTCAGATTTCTGGATTCACTTGCTGGGAGGGGAAATACTAGAGTAAGACATGTAGACATACCCCATTTCTAGAATCACCACTTTTGCTGGAATCATACTGGAATGATAGCCATCTCACACCCGGCCAGGTGTGTGATGTGCCGGATTACCTATAGCCATTTACATGTCGATCTCGGTATTTTAAAACACACTGCTAGAGTATAGGCTGGACTCACCCTGGAATCATTGATCACTATAACTGGAATCGTCCCTTACTGGATTCATCTTATATTAGATTCATCTTGTACTGGACTTACATTGGAGTTACACTTGTCTACATTGCTGTCTGGACTTTATATCATATTATCCTGGTTCAGCTAGTTCTATTTTACAGTCTTCATTGCTATAATTCTTCTCTTGTTTAGTTATTTACTTTTCTTGCACTTTATCTGTCTTTCTTACCATCACCTGAATATAAACTGCCATTTTCATCAATAGAACTGTCTATAACTGCTTTATAGTTCTTTGTCATTTACTTAGGTTTTCTAGATGAGATGTGCTCGTTCCTGTCCTGACTGGACCTGTTGTAAATTTTACAGATGATTGCCCTGAGGACACATGCCCTACATGTTACAGACCAGGAGATGGCTTAGCTACCTATGGCCCTGACACTCAGGAGTGATCGGGAGTTTAGCTAGTTGGTCTTGTTTTAGTTTTTCATGTCCAGAACTGGAGTTGTATATATATAGAATTGAGACTTGAGTTGTATTTGAGATTTTTGAGTTTGTTGTTATTATATCAGTAGTTTTGTTGTCTTTAATTTCTTAGTTATATTTCTGTGATATCTTATCGTGCTTAGACTGTGATTGAGTTACACCATAGCTTATACTTGTCCTCCGTTTGGAGTTGATCATGATGAGTACACTATATACTGTATGAGTTGATGGTTAGTTAGAGACTTAGAACAGCGTTCTACCGCCGATACTACGGCGTAGGCTGGGCGCTGTTACGTACTCGTACCCTCACAGTGGGTGCGGGTCGTGACATGAATCCTTCGTCGCATCTTTGCACCTAGTGAAACCTTTGCATCCTAACAGACAAATAACTTCACATTTTAGAACCATTTTTAATTCCTTGAACTCTTTTGAAATTCCTATGGATAAGGTCGAGAGACTACTCGATGACCTACTATGGTGTGGCAGTTGCGCACTGCAGCCATTATCTGGATTACAGAGACCGAAGGTTCACTGCCGCCAGCAGCGCACTGGCGAGGCATGAACTCTAAGTTAAAGTAATTTCAGACATTCATAGGTTTTCGGGTATTATTGAGACTTTGTCCTAAATTCTTCGTATTTTGATCTCTTGGTCGCTTCGTTAATAATTGCTGAAAAATGGATAAGTCGATAGAGTATTCGGTAATATGTTGTTATTTGAGTCACGGAACCGAAAGTTCACTGTAGTCAGATGTACACTGGCAAGGCAGAGATTCTAAGTAAAGTGACTTCAATATCTATATGTTCTCGGATACCATAGAGACTATATTCCCTTTTCATATAATTATTGATTTTTCGAGGATCACAAATCCTTGCACGTTTATCCTGATTTGATACTGTATCTTCTGAGTATTTCGTACGTTTCCTCAATCAGCCCTTGCTAGTTTTCCTTCTAGCATTTTATCGTTAGATCATTGATTTCCTCAAAATTATACATTGCCAGATTTTGATTCCATACTTCGTTTGTGTCTTGTCTAAACTTCGATCTTAAATCATGTCTATTTGACCATGATTTTCCTATCTTGGCATAGTCCACTTGTGTTAAACTATCGATTTTTTATCGTACTTAATAGTTGTGTCTTCATGATTTTGCTCCTCTAAGTTGTAATTGAAACTTCATTCTATCTCGTGCTTATTTGATTCTTAATCATTGTTAGATCGTGTTATTCCAACTTCTTGTGTGTAATTATCGTACAGGGTCTCAAGGCTCAGATAGCGTCTCAGAGTTGCACAGGATCGGCAGAAGCACGGGGTGGACAGCAGCAGACGGCCACTGGAGTTCGCAGTTGGAGATAGAGTGTTCCTGAATATCTCACGACTAGAGGCGTCATTTGTTTCGGCAGAGGCGAAAAGCTCAGTCCAAGGTGCATCGGGCCTTTCGACGTGACGACATGAATTGGCGGGATAGCATATCGACTAGCGCTTCCAGCCAGCTTGGAGGGAGTGCATGACGTTTTCCACGTGTCCCAGCTTCGACGCTAGATTCCAGATCCGAGCCATGTGGTGGACTATTCAGAGCTAGAGGTGGGTCCGAGCTTGTCCTACGAGGAGCAGCCAGTGGAGATCCTTGATCGTAGGAAGAAGCGCCTACGGAACCAGACTATTCCATTTGTTCGCGTCATATGGAGACATCACTCTCCGGAAGAGTCCACATGGAAGCGTGAGGACGAGATGCGGGAGCGCTATCCTAGTCTGTTTGCTTGATTGTATTCTAGTATTCAAAATCTGATTTCAATAAATGACTTGTGTTTGAATCTCTTTTGTGATTTACTGAGATTTATTTTGTGGGTCTTCAAATTTCGAGGACGAACTTTTCAAGGGGGAGAGATTTGTAACTCCACTTTTCCCATTTTTAGTAGAATTTATAATAATCATCATAAGTTTTGATTTGAGTATTTATAATTTTAGTAAATATTATGAATAATGATAATTGGACTTTTTGGAGGGAATTAAATTAGGAGCAGGAATTTTAAATTTGAAAGTTTGTTATAACAAACTTGGGACCCACTCATTCACTTTTCTAACTAATTTCTGTACTCTTTGTAATATATGAAAAGGAGGAGGACGGTTCTGGAAATTTACCTAACCGGAGGGGATTATATAAAGATGAATTAGAGCGAGGGGGTTTTTTTTTGCAAAGTGCCAACTTTCTATATAGTATACGTGTTTGGAGAGAGAATGTATTTTCTCACTCAGATTTTTCTCTCCAGTGCTCTCACTGAGCACTCAGTCCCTAATTTTTCGAGCCCTAGCCCAAATCCTCCGACTCTGGTGAGAAGATGGCGACAGCGGCGATGATCGATCCTCCGGTGGCTGAGAGCAGATCCTCCGGTGGCTGAGAGCAGATCCTCCAGTGGCTGAGAGCAGATCGGCGACCCTTCTTCCCCGCAGGGCCTTCGGTGAGCGCCGAGCTCCGATCGGCATCGGTTTTTCTTTTCTCCGCGAGTTCCTCATTCGAAGTGATTCATCTCGGCTTGGATGATCTCTTCATCGACTTCGGTGAGTCACTATTTCCCTCGAAAATTCTTATGTCCTCGATTTCTTATTCCTGATCACTAACTGATGCTCTCAAAACCCAGATCGGGTTGATCTATGGTCTCCTCATCATTGAGCGATTGGATCTGGGTGTTCCTTTGTTGATCATTTGGTAAGTCTAAGTTTTCATTGTCGGGTTGATGCTCTGGTGTAGTAATAATCGACTGATTTTATTTCGTTAATTAATTTAGTGATTCTTCGGGATAACGAAAGATAAATTGGAAGTTCGAGAGCAACTGTTGCTCGTATCTGTACGTATTTGCAGAATGATTGAGTTTACTTTTTTTTATTTTATTTTTCTCTCCATTGTTCCATTAGAAGCAGCTGTAGTATTTGGTGGTTGGCATGTGAGTATTTTTTGATTTTGAGCAGTAATTTAGAATTACACTCGGGTCTAGTTGAATCATCGGCTTCGGTTGAGGAGTTCGACATCTGGTTGTGTTCTCCATTATAATTTCAGGTACCTACGTTATCTTTCAGTAGATAGTAAATTATTTTTCATTCTTTGAGTCCGTTTGGCTTGGCCAGGGTCTGTTCTTTGGTGTATTGTTCGTGTCTGGTGGTGCTTGTGTTCTGTTCGTGCTGGGAAAATTCATACGATCGTGTCCGTTGGTGCTAGTCAGTGGTGTAGTGTGTGTTGGCTGTAGCAATGTGCGGAGCTCGTGTCCTCCTGTGTCCGTGTCTACGTGGACGGGTCGACTGGGATGGAATTGGCTTAGCAAGTGCAATGTTACTTATAGTCTATTGTTTAAGATTTCTATTTTGGTTCCTGTCTTTGGATTGTATATTTTTTATTCAATTGTATATTTTGATGTTCTGGTTTTGTATTGGGGTCGATTTGAATGAGTATATTCCTGGAATTTGGGTTGGACAGGTTTGTAATCGGGATCGGGGAACTGATTGTTCGTGTTCAACCATTGTTCGTGTCCCAGCAGATTGTTTGTGTCCAATGGTGTGTGTGTTCAAGGTTGGGGTTGTATTCAAGAAGAGATGATAGTTGTTGCCCTGTCCTAATTTTCAAACCAACTAATTGTTTGTTTTCAGTTTTGTTTATTTTAGTTCAGTTGTCTGTAAATTAATATATTAGATTGTGGTTTCAGTTGTGTATAGTTTTGAAGTAATTCAATGATGTGCATAGATTTGCTCTTTGGGCTTGGAATTAGTTCAAGGGAAGCAAAGGCATGGTGAGGATTTTGATTTTAGGTTTATAAGTTATATAGACTTTTGTTGTGTGGTTATCCTTGAATTGAAACATTAGAAGAGAGCTAGAGAAGGGGAATTGAATTGGAATTGGCTGGTCAATGCAGACTTTTGTAGTGATTATAACTTGCTAAGATTTGGAAGCTAGCAGTAGCTTGAAAGGAATGATGCTGGGTTTCTTAAAACTACAATGGGTCGGGCTATAATTTGCACAAATAATTTGTTGTTTGTGTTAGATTGTGCTATTAATGGGTACTGGTTGTTCTAACAAGGATGTGTAGAATTTTTAGTATACATTTGGTTTCTTTTCCTTTTAGGCCTGACTTTAGGCCAGTTAATATTTCTAAATAATTGGCTTTATTTTGAGGAGATGAGCCTACTTGGAATAAGCCAGGCATTGGATTTTAATATTGCTAATTCATGTGTTGGGTAATTTCAGTAATTAAATAATAACTCTATATATGTATATGTTGACTATAACTAGGAGTGCAATTATTATAACTTTTAAAATCATATAGTTAGGAGTGAGTGGATAATACTTATTAGAACTTAACCAACTTGTACCTACATTCAGGAGGACATACAGCTCTATTGCCTACCCTTGATCACCCGGAGCAAGGCAAGTACTTTTCTATGGTCTTGTACATTTACATATCTTGTACCTTTCTTGTGATACATCATGATACGATATCCTGTACCCCTGTACTTCTGTATTCCTGTTCTTGTACTTACATGTGTCGGGTGGGGAAATACACTAGCCATGTGACCAAACCCCGGTTACTATATTCATGTAGATAGCTTAGGCCTCACATCGTGCACGCGGGCCCTAAGCCGTATCATTCATGTACTCCTGTACAAGCTCCTGTACTCACCCCAGCCGGTCACATGGACTAGTTGTATTTCAAACATGGTGCACTTGTCATGTCTTGTACTTCAGGATTATAGTTTTATTCATGTACATTACATTTCCTGTACTTTACATTTTCCTGCACTTTACATTCCTGTACTGTAGTTCCTTTACTTTATTTCTTGTACTTACATTCCTGTACTTTCCTGTTCATTTCCTGTATTTCATCTTCATGTTCTCCTGTACTCATTTCTTATCATGTTCTTGTTTATTACCTAGAATTGTAATTTGCTCCGCTCCTGACCGGATATGTTGCAGGTATACTTGCAGGGTATCATTCTACCATATGGGCCAGAGTTCGGGATATTAGCTGAGCAAGATGGAGACATGACTTAGCTAGAGGCTTCAGGTTTAGAATTGTTTAGCTTTACTCCTAGATATTGTTTTAGAGTTTATAGTACATTTCATTTCTGATGACTCTGGTATATTTATGTTATATGGATTTGTAGATTATGGTGATCATTCTGGGAACATTTTTAGATGTTGTGATTGTACACATTTATGATTATCTAGTTAGATTTTCCTAGTTTGGTACAGCTTACTTCGTCGTGTCTAACGACGAAGACTGGGCATGTCCGATTCGTGCCCGATTATTCGGGAGCGGATCGTGACATATTTTTGGTGGTGGCTCATGCAGGTCTATCCTAATAGTACCTAGGTATTATAGTACTATTGGGAGACTTGATTTAAACTAGAAAAACTTGATCACAGCATAGAAAATTTGGTACATCGGGTATATTGGTATTCTATAAACACTTGTTGTTTCTGGGTTTAGGACATTTAACAGTTTTCTGTTTTTCAGATGATTCAGACACACAAATATAGGAACCGTCGATTCACCTGCATTTGATGTTTCCGAGCTTCTACTACCTTCTATCGCCACTACTATCCCTATGGGTAGTACGCAGTTGACGGAGACGTTTCAAGTGTTCCTTGACACCCAGAGGGAGTAGGCCATCCTTTTTCCAAGCCATCTTTGTGTATACACTCTCCGAGCCAGAAAGGACTTCTGATTTCCAGACTCTCAGACTTTTGGACTTCTCCGACACCGAGCGTATATCTTGTACTGAAGAGCAGATCGAGAACCTGGAGTTACCTCTTCTGGAGATCATCAAAACCTCTGAGGATCCGATTTCTCTGAAGATTTGAGCTACTATCCAGGAGATCCAGAATATAGCACAGATAATAGAACGAGACCGGAAGCTGAATCCCAGGAGAGACATGAAGACTTATGATGAAGATAACAACTAGCCTGATATCTCTATGTCAGTCTGGTTTCAGTGTATAATTTTGGGCGTCTATAAGTTTACCCTCAAGAGACAGCCTGATATCTCTTTGTCCATACACTATAGGTGAGTTCTTTATTAAAGAGACATGGCATGAAGCTCTTTGAGCTTCCCTTGCGGTGCTACGCCTCTATGACATGGCCTAAAGCCGAGGCCTTATCCCGTACCGGGAACCTCATCGTAGTGTCATACTATTATAGCATGAGGTCACCGCCTCTTTGTTGTGCCATACTACCTAGCATGAAGCCTTAAGCTCCCTTGCGGTGTTACGTCGCAACGACATAGCTTAAAAGGCCGAGGTTTTATTCCTAACCGGGTACCTCATCGTGGTGTCGTACCACTGCAACAAGAGGAACTCCTCCCCTTTGTAGTGTTGACTACACCCCTCTTTATTTCAATATACAACATTAGGCTACCTGCCTATTTGCGGTGCTACTCCAATGTGACTTGGCTCGCATTGCCGAGGTATTATCCCTTTCGGGAACCTCATGGTGGAGTCACCCCACAGTAGCATAGAGTTTCACTCCTTGTAGTATTGCGCTACCGTGCTTCCTGTAAAGTACACCAGATATTCACTCTGCCTGAGAACTCATTAAGGCGTTTAAGCCAACTTAGGACATGTACCTACCGTTCATGATATTCTTCCGATTAATGGTCCTCCCTTGAACCAAAAGCTAGATGCCTAGTAGATTTTTCTTTGAACTAATAGCATAAAACTTTATGGTAGGATTGCAATAAAACAATATCAGAATGCCTTCAAGCCCATTTTACATGTTGTGGCATCGACTAGCTGGCGCTTGAGGCCCCTGGTAAATGGATCCTCCAGGTTCTCCTGACTCTAAACATCAATCACTGTAATAACACCTCTCTTGATGAGATCGTGTACTGTCCTGTGCTTCAACCGTACAGTCCTCTTCTTTCCGTTGAAGAGGTCATTTAATGATACTGCCGCAGTCGTCTGGTTGTCGCAGTATATCGGTATTGCCGGTATTTGCGCCCCAACCACTGGAAGATCATACATGAGCTCCCGAAGCCATTCTACTTCCTCTATTGCGGTATCAAGTGCAAAGAACTTAGATTACATGGATGACCGCGAGAGCATAGTCTGCTTCTTCGACTTTTATGATATATCAGCTCTACCCATTATGAAAATGAATCCACCTGTGGACCTCTCGCTTTCCACCTCTGAGCACCACCTGGCATCATTGAAGCCTTCCACTACCGACGGATCTCCGCTATAGTACAGTGCATATGTCTGAGTCTTCTTGAGTTATCCCATAACCTGTTTCACAGCTTTCCAGTGCTCAATGCCTAGGTTGCTCATGAAACGACTCAGCATTCACCCGACGAAAGCTATGTCAGGCCTTGTGGCAGAAGTAGCTGTAAGCCCCCTAAATTTTAGGGCTATTTTTAAATTTTCTAAATGAATTATTTTCGATGAATATTTTATTATTTAATTGTTTTGATCATTAATGTTACTTTCCGTAACTTTGATTTCTGGAGCGTCAAGGATGCCAATCTCTGTAAACTCTCTTCATGGGTTTTAAAGTAGACAAGATTATCTTCGTTTTGATATATCATGTCCCACTTAAACTCGTTCCCTTGTGCTCTTTTTGTATCGCGCAACTTCGAGTCAACTTAGACCAATTAATCGTTGAATAATTATTCCCACTTTTATCTTTGATCATCGTTTGCACGTTTCCGTAACTTTTAATTTAGGAGCACCAGACCAGTCATTTTCTCAGAACCAACTTTTCATGAATGATCTACTCGAGACGCTCTTCACCCATGACCTTCGTATCCCACTCAGACACTCTATTTTGTGCTTCATTTTCTTCGCACAATTTTCGGGTCAATTTAGGCCGATTAATTATCTTCCGTAAAACCAGATTTAATTTCGAATTTAATTTTGGGACCCGACATCGATCCAACCTAGTCGACCCAAAGTATGGACGTGGCCCATATGAAGTCTACTACCCACATGAAACTTGTGTCCCATTTATTTGAGTTCCCGCATGTTATATATTTGCCCATGATTTTAAATACCCATTTTTAATTCAAATATTGCACCCTGTTCGATCTTGACCCGACCCGCCTCGAACGAACCCGAACCCAAGCTCCATGTTGCCCTCTCATGACTGCTCAAATACCCCACAAAATTTTCCTATTTTTCTTATTTTGAAAATATCTCTTTCTCTCTCTACTTATTAAATATCTTAAATATCTCATGTGTATACACACACACACACACACACACACACACACACATATATATATATATATATATATATACACTCTCTCAAAAAATATATATATATATACACTCTCTCTCTCCTATTATTTACACCACCTCACCCCCTCCACCTCACAGCACTCTCCCCCCCTTGGACAGACCTCTCTCCCTAATATCTCTCTCTCTCACTCCTTCTATATATATAATATATATACACTCATACATAAACTAACTCTCTCTCTCTCACTCTTTAATATTACACTCACACTACACCACCACTCCCATCACCCAGCCGACAGCCCCCTCCACCCTCACGTACACCACCACAACACCACCTCCATCATCTTTTCCTCCTCATCTCTATCATCTACACCATGCACCACCACCATTTATATCATCACCACCATCACCATCTCATCATCAACACTACCACCATCAACTACACCATCACCATAACCATCGCCCGAACCGCCACCACCACCGCACAGCCACCCCCGTCGTGCCCGGCACTACGCCGTCGCCACCCTGGCCGGCCGGCCGCAGCAGCAGCTGTGCCAGCGACAGCAGTCGCAGACATGCACGAGCGCGCATACACGCGCTGCCGTAGTGGCCGTGTGCCACTTCGTGGCCGGCCCGCACCACCGCGGGGACCCCACAACTCCGGCAAGCCCTCGGCGACCTCCCCCAGGCCACCACCATCTTCCCCGACGCGCCGAATAGCCTATTCGTGCATTTCACACGAGATCCCGTAGGCGCACGCGAGTTTTGAACTCGAAAATGGTACCCCGTCGCAGCGACTTCGCGCACATTTTTCGAGAGATCCGACCGTTGGATCAGTGAACTCCTTACTCCGTCTCAATTTTGGTATATAGCTCTTCACTCCCCTTAATATTTGTCCGTTAATTACGTCGTTTGATACCTCAAAACTGGCCACCAAGTTGACGTTTTAAATTGAACTATTTTTGGACAGTTTCGTGATGCCAACTTTGCGGGTTCGTATCTTCGTCGTCACAGCTCCGGTTGGCGCGCTACCAGTTCCTGTGCGTAGCTGGTATAACCCTCTTTCTGCCTCCTTTAAGTTTCGTTTTATTATAAGCACGTTCGGTTGGTCGAATTCGACGCCAAAGTTGGCCGTCCGAATTCTTTAATTTGCACTTGTTAAATCTATTTTTGAATTCGGGACTTCGGATTCAATTTCTGACACCACCAGTAGACTCGTGGTGTCGTTCTGCATATTTTTATATAAAATTTGCTTGATTTGGAGAACGTGGGCCCTGACACGCATTTCGGTGCAAAGTGGGTCCCACTTTCCGAGTTAACGGGTCACTTTAAGATCGGCTCATCGAAATCCAATTCCGGATATACCGTTGAGTTTGTATCGTCATTCTGGACTCGTTGACATATAATTTGCTGAGTTTTGAAGATATTTGCTCCGGCACGCATTTCCGTGCAAATCGGATTCTAAATGTCTGCGTCCACGTGTCATTTTGAGATCGGCACATCGGAATCCTATTTCGGACATACTGTTCGGTTCGTATCATCATTCTAAATTCATGGACATATAATTTGCTAGGTTTTGTAGACTTCTATTCCGACACGTTTTTCGGTGCAAAGTGTGTCCAACGGCAGACATTATTTTGACCCAAAATTACCGTTTTGCCCCTGTGTCCAAATTGGACTTATGGGTAGGCTATCCTAACTAATTTGACCGTTCTGGACACGTTGGTGATATTTATTTTATCATCTGACAATATCTGTAGATTTTGTTTATGTATTATCTTTAATTTGTAATTAATTATTTTTCCAAAAATTGTTACTTTCTGTTTTTGAATTTTTATATATATTTTAATTTCTATAAAAATTTGGGAAAATTGTATTTAAATACTATGTTAATTTAGATAATTTATTATAATTTTTTTATCATTTAATAAGTACTTTTGGTATTTTACAAAAATGGGGAAACAGAATTTATTTTCAGTATATTTATGTTTGCTGATTTTTAATAATTATTTATGAGGGTTTATAAATTTCAGAAAAATTATTATAAATTTCTATAATTAACGGGGATCATTTTAGTACTTTATTTTATATATAATTGAGCTTTTTGTTTATCTCAAAAATTGTTGGAACATAGTGTACAATTTGATTTATTTATTGAATAGTTACGACTTGCAAGTTTTGTGTTGTTTTGAGTTATAGACGTATTGGACCTCACCCTACACTAGTGTAAAGGCCCTAGAAAATTAGTTTGGATATAGTGTCACTCCACATTAGACTTTTATGCTAGGTCCCCACTTGGCTAGTATCCAGTTAGGAGTCATGTCACACCACTAGTGTAATATTGAGCATAGCTTAGAACTGAGTCTGTATATCATTATTGACAGGACACCGGACATCTATATCTTCGTACTAGTATTCTTGCTTTGCTCGAGGCAAGTACATCTACAAACTCATTTACTATCTTTTAATGCTAGAACATGTGTTAACCCTGTTAAAATACTGATCCTTGAGGTAGCAAGTTAAAATATTCACATGTTGTATTACTTTCAGTACCGGCCATGCTTAGGACAGTTCTTATATCTTCACATACTTCTTACTGGTTCTCAGTACATGTTTTTACTATATTTTATACTGCTCTGAGTATTCACATGTTTTATACTGATCCCAGTACCCACCATGCTTATACTACTCCCAGTATCTTTCACATGTTTTATACCGTTCTCGTATCTTTCAAATGTTTTATACTGTTCTCGTATCACTCACATGTTAATAAAATTGGGTTAAGGGGAAAACTGTTAGTAGTGTACGTGATCATGACCCCCTTCTCCGTATGTATTTACCGAGCACCGTTACATTCTATATGTATCTGTGTCGTATATCTGGTCCCGCGTTTGTGTATGGATGTACACCGATGCTGTTAAGTGTACGTATCTACACTTCAGAAAATTGATATGTACCACTGTACATCCTATTTTACCTATTGACTGATCACTCACCTACTACAGTTTTAAACTTTAAAATGAATATGTATTGCCATGATAGACTATGAGATATGCCATGTTTCCTGTGTTACTATGATACTGTGATCCCAGTTGTACCATGAGGCCATGTTTCCAGTATTTTCTGTTTTATAGACTTATCACACCATGTTTCTTGTTGTACATCTCTTTCATTATATAATCAGTACTTTAGTTGCAGAGGTTGTACTTGCTCCCGTTCTGACAGGATAACGTTGTAGGTTCACTTTCTGTGGAGGAAATGCTATGTGTTACATATTATGGTACTGCATTGAGGACCTGGCCTTAGCTCCAGAAGAGGCCCCAGCGGGGAACCTTGCTTAGTTATTTTTTATGTGTTTTGAGACTTAGATTTTGGTCTGTACTTATATTTGGATACTGGACTTTGTCTCCAGTTAGATACTTATAAAGTGTATTATTAAGTCTGTGCTTGTTTACCTTCGCTTATAGATGCTGTGTTGTGATGAACCTTTAAATATGATACTAGAACTGTTAGCAGCTTAGATCATTTATTGTCTATTCTTAGAACAGCTTACTACGCTTTAATCAAGCGTAGGCTGGATATGGCTCGGCCCGGCCCAACAATTTGGGTAACGGATCGTGACAGTAGCATACATCAAACTCTCGATTATGCTTGCATACTCCAGTTGCCTGACGCTTTTCCCTGAATTAGGCTTCAACTTCAAATCACACCTGTAAGGCATATCGATCCCTGAAAGATCCTGATACCCGTAAGGTATGATCATCTTCTCAATATAATGAGACTGTGACAGTGCTAGTCCAGTGTCTATCAGGATGATCTTGATCCCTAAGATCACATCAGCTTCCTCCAAGTCCTTCATACTGGACTTGCTCGAGATGAAATTCTTTGTCTCCGGGACACAGTCCATATCTGTACCTAGGATCAGCATGTCATCCACGTACAGACAAACGATCACGCCTCTTCCATCAGCAAACTTTGTGTAAACACACTTGTCCGTCTCGCTGACCATATAGCCATTTGACCTTATAATCTTGTCAAATTTCTTATGCCATATCTTGGAAGCCTGTTTAAGACCGTACACGGATTTCACCAACTTATAGACTTTACCTTCAAGACCCTTGACGACAAATCCCTCTGGCTGTTGCATGTAAATCTCTTCGGTCAGCTCGCCATTTAGGAAAACTATTTTCACATCCATCTGATGTATCACCATCTTATGTATCGCTGCGAGAGCAATCAACATTCTGATGGTGGTCATCCGGGCTACTGGAGCATATGTGTCAAAGTATTTGATCCCTACTTCTGAGGAAACCCCTTGGCTACCAACCTAGCCTTGAACTTGTCAATAGTTTCGTCTGCTTTCATCTTCTTTTTGAAGATCCATTTGCATCCGATGGTTTATCTCCTTCAGAAAGATCAACCAACAGCTAAGTGTTATTTAAGGTGATGGAATCAATTTTATTGTCAATCGCCTCCTTCCAGAAAACCGCGTCTCTGGTCTTCATCGCCTCATCATAAGTAAGTGGATCTGCTTCCACATGATAGGTGACAAAGTCATTTCCGAAGTCCTTCGGCCTTCTCATACGCTTAGCTGACTGCTCAGCTAGTTCTGGTTCAACCGTTGTTTCAACAACATCTTCTTGGACTACATATTTATTGAAAACTTCAGTTTCTTGTGCACCCTCATTGTTCTTCGGAATATCCGTAAGAACAATGTTCTTGTTCCTTGCAAATTTGTCTTCGAAATATTCTGCATCGCAAGATTCAAGGATAAAATTTGATGCAATATCAAGAAATCTCCGACATCACTCTTCTCGGTATACCCCAAGAAGATCGTTTTTGTAGTCCTTGTCCCAAGCTTCTAAATCTTCAGATCTGGCAGCTTGACATATGTCAGACACCTCCACACTCGAATGACATTCAAGTTAGGTCTGACCTTGAACCAGAGTTCATGAAGAGTAATGTCTGAAGTTGCATGAGCACTCTATTTAGCATAAAAGTGGCCGTCAATGCAGCTTCTCCCCAGTAGCACTTTAGAAGACCCGCAGTCAACAGCATTGAATTAATCATTTCTGTCAACGTTTTGTTCTTCCTCTCTGCTACTCTGTTTGATTAAGGAGAGTACGGATCTGTAGTCTCATTGACAATTCTATGTTCTTTGCAGAACAATACGAATTCATGAGACATGTACTCTCTACCTCGATCACTTCTTCTTCTCTTGAGTTGTTGTCCAGTCTGTCGCTCAGCTTCGGCCCTGAACTCCTTAAACTTCTCGAATGCTTTGTCTTTTGCCTTCAGCAAGTAGATCAACGCATACTTTGAGAAGTCATCGATGAAGGTTATGAAATACTTCATCCCGGCCTTTGTAGAGAATTGTTTGAAGTCACAAATATCGGAGTGTACCAACTCCAGAAGATCTGTACTTCGATAAACCCAAGAAAATGGTTTCCTTGTGATCTTTATTTGAGCACAAACTTCACATTTCTCTACCTTACCCCCACATTTGGAGATAAGTCCTAGACTAGACATTATGTTTATTTATTTACAATGAACATGTCCTAGCCTATTATGCCACAACTCAAAAATATAAGCAGAAGAAGTGATCGCATTAATTACATTGGACTGATTTATAAGCTGAATTTTGAACATTTCTTCGGTACAAAAAGCTTTTCCGAAATATGTTCCCTTTATGGACACCACCATCTAGCCAGTATTGATATCCATCCTGAGACCTGCGTTGCAGAGTAGGCCTCCCGAGATCAGGTTCTTTGCGATAGCATGTACATGCTTCACACCATGAAGCGTCAGAGACTTCTCCGAAGTCAGCTTCAAAACCACCGTCCCGATCCCGAGCACTTCAGCTTGTGTCTGGTTCACCACCATAATTACTTCAGAAGTTGGTGTGTAGGTGGTGAACCATTCCTTGCTGGAGCAGACATGGCAGGTTGTTACAGTGTCTATCCACAAGTCAGAGTCAGCCCCCACCGCATCGACCTACGTAATCATAGCAACAACGTCAGTGATCATAGATACCTTGCTAGGCTCTCCTTGCTCTGATTGTTTGGTCTTTGCTCTGCATTCACTCTTGAAGTAGCCCTTCTTGCCACACTTGAAACAAGGCATCTGAGACTTTGCTTTCTTTTGCTTGAAGGAAGTCTCCTTCACGTTCAGATTGTTAGGGTCTTTCTTCTTGCTGTGGGAAGCCGTATACTTTCCTCTTGGTTCCCTGGTATAAACCAGATTGGCGTTAGCCAATTGCTTGGACAGCACGTCTACCTTCAGTTGAGCCCTCATCTGGTCCTCAACGTAGATTTCTTATAGGAGATCGTCGAGAGTGATCTCCAACTTCTTCCTATGCATGTTTGCATAGAACTTGCTCTACCCAGCAGGGAGCTTCGAAATGATCCCTCCAACAATAAACTTGTCGGGGAGGGGCATCGTCTCGTCTTCCAACTTTTATCGCAGTTTCAGGAACTTCTTCACCTGCGACAACATTGGTTTCTCGTCCTCAAAGAACCACTTGGATATTTCTCAACAAGAAATATCTTGCTACGGTTCTTATCATCGTCGTACAGTTTCTCCAAAGACTCCCAAATCTCTCTGGCAACAGTCTTCTTTGAATATGATTCAGCAAGGGAGTCTTCCATAGCATTTAGGATCATAAGCCTACATATGCTATTGTCCCTTCTCCATTTGGCATGGTTTTTAGTAGCCGCAGAGATTGCGGCTGCAGATCTAGTCTCTAGAATAGTAGGTTCTTCTTCAAACAGCTCGTAATCAACTTCTCTGAGTTGGATAATGAGAGTAAACTTCCACTTCCAGACTTAATAATTCTTTCTATCAAACTGTTCTAACTTTGTAAAGTTAGGATTGATGAGTGCAGCATTCAAGTTTTCCATCTCGTTAATTTAGCTTTGAGATTGTTAGTCTCGGGACACAATTTTTGATGAAAAACTGAAAATAAAATGATTATAAAAATAATGTTTCTAGAAACACTTCAAAGAAGTTGCTTGACAGAGATCCTTGGAGGATTCTAGATAACGAAAATCTAAAAAGATTTCGTTATAGCAGAAAACGAAAGAAGTACTTCTAGAAAGAAGTATCCAATCGAATAGCAGTAGCAGCGAAGTGGATGACAGGCGATAGATGGAAGAACAGCCTGCTGGGGTGAATGATCACATTTGCTCAAAGCTAAATTTGCTCCATACGAACAGCTTCCAGGAACTAGCAAGTTCGACGGAGAACTTTAGAACACTTCGCTCTTCTGACTCCTCGGATGGCGTACGGACTCCTGCGCTAAGTGGCGTTGATGCACTGCTTCTCTTCTCTCTCTCAAACCCTGTGGAAACACGTAAGGAATGGTGCTAAAAAAGACTTCTGCCTTATGTGAATTCTGAACTTGTATACTGAGAGAGAGAGCCGACAAGCTTATATAGCCTCGCTCCGTAACCGTCCAGTTTGCAACATGTTCGGGATATGGAAAAAAATTGTCCCAAACATGCTGTAACTGTTCAATCGTGCACAGACACAACCTGAGGCAAAGGGCGCACAGCACTCGCCACCTGCACAAGTGGCTCGCGCAACGAGCACAACCTAAAGTGCAAAGTGTGCCCAAAAAATGCCACATTACGTCTCATGAGCCCAAGTCCGAGTCGCTAAGCCTCTACGGGGCTTAGCTCCAATGGAAATTAATTTCCCAAGCGCAAAAAGCATGAATGCTTTCATTATTGATTTAGTCTTTTTTCTATTAGAAAAATACCTCCATATGGCACACCCATGTGCACTTCCACACCACATGTGCATCTTGAAACAAGCATAGCTTATTGTATAGAGATACAACTCCTTTGGCCTAGCCGATATGGGACTAAACTTTCCAATAAAAAAAGCCAAACTCCAACAAATTTTTGGACGAGTAGCTTAGTTTTCCATCCACCTCTAAAACTCATTTACAATCCATAACTCAAGAGAGATTGCAAAGGCACCAAATGTACTAGAGAGTTTGTTGTGTACAAACAAATAGAAGACGTAGAATCATAGCCCACAAACATTCCTAATGATCCATCTTATCTACGGATGTACCGGTAGTCTTTAGAAAGTAGAATTATGGCATCTCTTTTTGGTGTCTTTCGGAAAGGAGAAAATTATGGCACCTCTTTTTGGTGGAAACAGATACTTAAAAATTCATAATTGCGGTCCATTGTTGAAGTAGAACCATTCATGCTGGACTTCTCCTACTTTCTGCATTTGAGTTCTCTGGTCCTCATGCATTACCTAAGAAGCACGGACACTCCAAAATTCATGGTGTCTTGACACACGTATTCGACACACTATGGACACTCCGAATTACACTAGGACACGCCAAAATAAGAGTCACATTTGTGTCACCTTTGTTGGGTTTTATGGGTGCAAAAATGTTCAGATGGTTTTATTTTAGAAATAACTTCTTTTTTGTATATTCTCAGGGCAATGAGTTTCTGAGGAGCCAGACTTTCATTGTTCAGTCCCTCATTGTCCCAAGTTCATGACTTTCTAGATAAGCGACCCCAAAGTACTTGCCTTTTCTTTATAACAAATATTTTATGAAGCACGTACCACTTTAGGCATGATTTACTTAAATAAATTAACTGGTACATCACTATTTTTATATGAATACCATGCTTTTATATATTTAAAATATATTCATATCACAATGCTTGATTATTTCATCTTTCCCCCTTCTCATCTCCTCAATTCCCCGTTATTTCAACTTTTGCCTTCTTTTCAGTAGTGAATGTTTTTTCTTCATTGTAATCAATGCTAGTTATAATTTTTGTTGCTTTGATACTTTGGCTAATATTACTTGTTATTTGTTGGTGCAATTCTCTAAATCATATATTGTTATCTTCTCAATTATTCTATCTAATCTGCACACGGTCAAGATTATTGGAGGTTACTTGCAAGTTGCATGAGTTTAAACTACATAACTAACATGGTAGCAAACCTACTTACTAGCTGGTCTCATGTTCGATTGCTAGCCTCTCCATCTTTTTTATTTGTTGTGGCCAAAAATGTTTGCAACAATTACAAAGAAATGATGTTAGGTTGAGAGATGGTCATATTATCTAATTAATTCTTTTTTGGATTTATTTACCTATTTGAAAGTATTGGAAGTATCCGTATCGTATCCTTATCGGCATCCTTGTCCATATTCATGCAACATGAAAAAGTATTATGATGTATAATTCTCAATATTAAGTGATTAGTTGTTATTCAACTGAGGGGCATTGTTCCCAAAGCATAAACCATAAAGGTTCTCTAATGTAAACTATAAAGTTTTAAGATCAGATAGTGGAACTAGGTACATAGTTGGATCTGGATTCCTTGTTCAGTATCCTGCTTCATACTTATGTAATATTGACAAGCAAGAAGAAGAGAAAAGGACATTAGTGACATTGTGAATAATTGGGATACATTTCATTGGGTGGTTTGACTACATATATATAGAGGAGGGGAACCTTCTCTTACAACTCTATCCAATGTGTGACTAAACAAGGTGAATTATATTCTTCTTTCTTAAGTTTCATTCCGGGATTGGATAAGTTAAAACTCTGCATCGGTGCCTACCACTTGTAACATGTACCCTGTACATGGCTATTGATTGATAACCATTCACACTGTATATCCAGACCCTCCTTATTGATGCTCCTTGGAAATTATTGTAGCTGCTTAAGTTGGGGAGCAGTAGTAGAAGATGCTTTGGATAGGACTCACCATTTATAGTGTTAAAGCACCTAGAGTACTGTGGATAAGTGAGACAGTACAAGTATCCCATCCCTTTGGTGTCTCTTATGAGAAATACACAATATGACTAATCTAAAGAAAAAAAAAATGGAAAACAAAGAAATGGAGATTATGATAATGGAAACATAAGAAATGGTAAGCTACATATGGTACAAACAAAATCATTCAATTGTACTATTTTAGTTAAATTTAGTTTTGATTTATGGTTGGATCATAAAGGGTGTGAAGCTCTAGCTTGATAGGGAGTCAGGTTTAACACAGTAGTTTGGAATGCAGGCAAATAAATGATAATTTACATTCATTTTTCTTCATAATTAGCAACCATATGGTATCCGGTGTTAGAGATAAACTTATTCTGGAGATGATAAAGCACAAGAGGGATGTGTTCTCTTGTTTCTAAAATATTATGAAGTGGAAAATATTTATTGATTTTTGCTTGATGAAAAATGATACAAGATGATGCTCTTAAATAGCGTATGCATTTGCATAAGTTACATATTTATTAAAGATACAAGTTAAATAGAAAAATTAAGAAATGAGGAAACCGATTTGGAACTTTTCATGCATATGAACATGACATAGGATGTTTTTCCTCTTTATTTAAAACTTGCAACTCTCTAGCTTATATTTCTAACAGCCTCCGTTAAGATAGATCATCACCATGCCTAGTTCTTTTTTCAACTTCTTGAAAATATCATACTTCAAGGCTTTTATAAATATATCAGCAACTTGATCTTTTGTTCTGCAATGTCTGATATAAATCTCACCATCTTTAACCAGATCACGAATGAAATGGTACTTGATCCTAATGTGTTTACTTTTTCCATGGAAAACATGATTCTTGGTAAAAGAAATGGCTGAAGAATGATCACAAAACAGTGTTGTACCTCCAACTTGTTCATATTTCAGCTCACCCAAAATCCATCTAATCTGTAATGATTGACAGATGCTAATGCCAAAGCAATATATTCTGCTTCAGCTGTTGAAAGAGCAACAACTTTTTGTTTCTTGGATGCCCATGAGACTGCATACGAACCAATATGAAAAACATAGCCGGAAGTACTTCTAGAATCATCAACACTTCTTGCCCAATCACTATCGCAATAGCCAATCAACCTTGAATCTTCAACACTTTTGTAATATATGCCTTCATTGGTGGTTCCACAAAGATACCTTAGTACACTTTTCCTGCATCCCAATGGCTCCTTTTTGGTGATTACATGAATCGACTAAGCATGCTCACAACGAACATAAGATCCGGTCTTGTTGCAGTCAAGTACATAAGACTACCAATAAGACTACGATAGAGAATTGCATCAACATCTTTTTCATTTTCAGATTTGCATAACTTCAAACCAACTTCCATTGGAGTGCTAAGTGGGATAGCACCCTCCATTTTAAATTTCTTTAAAATATCATTGGCATACTTCTTTTGTGAAATAAAAATTCTATCTTCTTCTTGTTTGACTTCAATTCCAAGAAAGAAATGAATAAACCCATGTCAGTCATCTCGAATTCATGCATCAACCCCTTCTTAAATTCATCACATATGCTTGTAGTATTGCTAGTAAAAATTAGATCATTCACATACAAGCAAACTATTAAGAATTCACCTTGATCGCCTTCTTTGATATAAAGTGTATGCTCAAAGGGGCATCTTTTGAAACCAGTCTTCAAAAAATAGATGTCGATGCGACTATACCATACTTTCGGAGCTTGCTTGAGCCCATATAGTGCCTTCTTCAAATGACATACCTTCTCTTCTTCACCCTCTACTACATAACCAGGTGGCTGGTGCACATAGACTTCTTCTTCAAGAAAACCATTCAAGAATGCCGACTTGACATCCATTTGATAAACCTTCCATCCTCTTTGAGCCGATAGAGCTAAAACAATTTGTATGGTTTAAAGACGAGCAACTAGGACAAACACGTCTTGGTAATCAAGACCAAAAAAAATTTGTAACCTTTCACAACTAAACGAGCCTTGTGTTTTTCAGCTTCACCTTTAGAATTCAGCTTGGTCTTATACACCCACTTCATATCAATAGCTTCTTTTCGACTTGGAAGGCTCACAATCTTCCAAGTTTTATTTCTTTGAATAGAATCAATTTTTTGATCCATAGCATACTTCCACTTCTCTTCTTTTGAAGCATCTTCAAAAGTAATTGGATCAGCATCGGCAAATAAAGCAAAATTAGCCAAATCTTTATCCTTGTTGCTTCATACAACTCTTGTATGCTCCTTGTCTTCTTTGGAGGAGGATGCGAACTCGAAGACGGAGAAGATGAAGATGGAAAAGATGGAAAGGAATGAGGAGAAAGAGGTGGAGTGTTTACCTCATCATCATCATGCTAAATTTGTTCTCCTTTTTCTTCTTCCACATGGACTACTTTGCCTTTTATGTCACTTTCATTCCAATTCTAGGTTGTTGCTTCATCAAATTTCACATCCCTACTTATGACAAGCTTCTTGGTAATTGGATTAAATATATTGTACGCCTTGGAGTGCTCGCTATATCCCAAAAATATATATTTTTCAGATTTGTCATCCAACTTCTTCCTTCTCTCATTTGAAATATGAGAATAAGTAATGCTACCAGAAACTCTCAAATGAGCCACAGTTGGCTTATGACCACTCCAAGCTTCTTGAGGAGTCTTGTCTTGCAAACTTTTAGATGATGCACGATTTAAAAGATAGACAGCACATGCAACAGATTCAGCCCAGAAGTCATTAGGAATACCTTTTGCCTTCAACAGGCTTCAAGCTAAGTCCACAATTGTTCGGTTCTTCCTCTCTGCGATCCCATTTTGCTGAGGAGTATATCGAGTAGTAAGCTGATGACAAATTCTATTTTCTTTTAAATAAGTTTAAAAATCATGCCCAACATATTCTCCTCCATGATCAGTACGCAAAGTCTTCAATGTAAAGCCACTTTCCTTTTCAACTAACGTATTAAAGTTTGAAATATCCATATACTTCTGATTTTTCTTTAAGGAAGAAAACCCATGTCTTTCTACTATAGTCATCAATAAAGGTAAGGAAATAACGATTACCTCTAATTGAAGTAGTTTGCATTGGACTAAAAAGATCTGAATGTATAAGCTGAAGTGGTTGTGATGCTCTCTAAGCTTTTCCAATTGGAAAAGAATTTTTGTGATGCTTGCCAAGTGCACATCCTTCACATACTTTCTCTTGAATATCAACCTTCGGCATGCCTTCAACAATCTTCTTGCTAGCCATGAGAGAAAGAGTTTCGAAACTCAGATGTCCAAATCTAAAATGCCATAGCCACGAGTTGTCTTGGATAGTATGCATGCATGATTCAATTTGAGAATAAAGCTTCAAAGGAAACATATTGCTTAGTGTTATCTTTACCTTCATGATAAGAGCACCATTCTTGTCATTTATCTCACATAGATCTTCATGAAAATGAAATTGGAATCCCTTTAATAGAATCTGGCCAACACTCAGAAGATTGTGCTTGAGTCCGGGAACATTGAAAATGCTAGAGATGCGCTTTACTCCTTTCTTTGATTGGACAAGAATATTATATTTACCTTTCACTGAGAGTCTCTTGTCGTCCCCCAGTTCGAACTTCACTTGTAATTGATTCATCAAGGTTCATGAACATCTTTTTGTTTCCAGTCATATGGTTGCTACAGTCGATGTCGATGTACCATACTTCGTCATGTGTAACTTCTTCAACATTGCAAGCGAGAAAGAGAGCATCATTCTCACTTTTCTTTTCTTCCTCATGCATAAAAATTGAGCTTCCTTCTTCATTATTTGTCTTCTTGGACCAACAATCTGTTTGATAATGGCCATATTTTTCATAGTTGTAACATTAAACTTGATAAAAATATTCACAACTTCTACCTCGGCCTCTACTTGCAGCTCTTTCTCTTCCTCTTGTTCTTCTCCAATTTGAAGAATCATCATTTTTCTTTTTTTTATCTTCGATGTATCTACCTCCATTGTGTCTTCCTCTTCCATGACCTCTTGGACCACCCTTTCTTACTCTCGAACTGCCTCGAAAAGACATGTGTTTGGAAAGCTTGCTCTAGAGGAGTGGAATCATATTATTTTATACGGAGTTCATCGGACTGAAGTGAACCCAATAAACTCTCTATTGAAAGTGTAAAAAAATCCTTGGATTCTTCAATGGCTACGGTAGACTCGAATTTTCAAGCCAAGCTTAGTGGAATCTTCTCAACAATTCTTTGATATTCAACTTTCTCACCATTCACTTTCAATTGGTTAACAATTGAAATAACCCGATTGGAATAATCTTCAATAGATTCTACATCTTTCATCTTTAGTGTATCAAATTCGCTACAAAGAGTTTATAGCCTTACCATTTTCACCTTGTCATCTTCCTTGTATAAAGAATGAAGTGTGTCCCATGCCTCCTTTGCCTAAGTTACGGTCGATATCCTTCCAAAGATAACCTCATCCACCGCTTGATAGATGAAAAATAATACTTTCTTGTCCTTTTTGCGAGCTTCCTTCAATTCTTAAAGTTGTCGTGCATTGAGACTAGCCACATCAGCGGGTTCTGCAACTTCGCTCTCTACGATATCCCAAAGATCTTGAGATTAGTAGAGGACCTTCATTTGAATACTCCATTGGTTGTAATTCTTGCCGGTGAAGCAAGGTAGTTGGGGCTGCAACATGTTGTTGTTGTTGTTGGAAGCTATGACACCTCTTTGGCTTTAATACCACTTTATTAGAGATAAACTTATTCTGGAGATGATAAAGCACAAGAGGGATGTGTTCTCTTATTTCTAAAAGCACTAGAAGAGGATACTCAAAATATTATGAAGTGGAAAATGTTTATTGATTTTTGCTTGATGAAAAATGATACAAGATGATGCTCTTAAATAGCATATGTATTTGCATAATCTACATATTTATTAAAGATAAAAGTTAAATAAAAAATTAAGAAATGAGGAAACTGATTTAAAACTTGTCATGCATATGAACATGACATATTCTCCTCTTTATTTAGAACTTGTAACTCTCTAGCTTATATTTCCAACATTCGGTCAGTCTGACCCTGTTCTGCTTAAACATGTGCTTACTTCATGTTTATATATGCTTTTATCTTTTGTTTGATCAACGATTATAAGTGATTCCATGAATTGCTTCAAATACCTTGCCAACCAAAAGACTTCTAACTTGAGCTTGACAAAATTGTTCTATAATGATGACATTATATGAAAATTACAATGTTTTTGTGTAACTTCAGAATTTAATAAGCATATGCTTCTTAACATCATTACCTTTTGGGTGTCGTGTCAACTTTAGGTGTTCACTTTTCGGACCTCTTATTGGGATTTTTGTAGATACATGTAAATTTCACCGGATTAGGTTTCACACCTTCACTTGATAGCATGTCATGTTCAGTTATTGGTGATTGACCTGTTGCATGTTCTTGGTGTTCATTGGGGTTCTTCTACACCGATTATCTGTGTGTAAGGTAGAGTCTAAAGAATGGAGCTCATGAAATATGACAAGACTAAAATATATCCCGTTTATGATTATGAATGTAGAAGGGAACATGGTAGCTGATGTGGAAAAGGACAAAGATGAGGGCCAATCTAAGATTCAGAAGGTAATTGTTGAAACAAGGTCATCATAGAGGGAAAATGTTCGTGTGTTTTACGTTTGTAATATACATACTCTAGTGAAAAGGTAAAAATAGATAGATGTCAGGAAACTGATTGTTCACGAAGAACAATATTATACGAAATTATTTCGTGTTCACGAAGAACAATATTATACGAAATTATTTCGTTTATATTATGCATTATCTATTTCCTTTCTTCTTATTCTCAATATTTAAGTCAATATCCAAATTGTATGTGATCTTTCCCTTAAATATTCTTCAAATCCAAAGCTTGTGTTTGCAGGCTGACCTAGTACCTCTAAATGCAAGAAAGGTGGCCGTTAAATTTGATACATTCAAAATAGGTGGATTGGTGAGTTATCTTTTGTTAAATAAGCTCTACTATTCAAGTATTGCCCAATTTTAGCTCTTAAATTACCTGCTTAATTAGTATTTCTAGAGGTATATCTTTAATATATATAGATAACTAGTAAATTATTGCACGTAAAATAATAATATTATCTAATAAAGTCAAACACCCCTTGTAACTCATGTTGTTAGGATGGGAGATATTCTTCTTGGTTGGTTGAGTTTGATTCCCCGTGTTGTTATATATATAAAAAAAGATTTTATTTTTCAATATTTTTTTACATTTTTTAAAATTAATAAGTGATGATATACATACGACTTAGACAACTTAGTTTTGAGCTATTTTCCAGCCTCTTTATAATCGAAGAGATATTGAATGAGGATTATATCTGACTTTTTTGCTTGACTTAATATGCGTTCAAGTTGGACTTTACGTTGGCATTTGTGTATGGCTATAACATTTGTGTATGGCTATTTTTCAGCCTCCTTTGCACTCCGTGCAACGATTACTTTGATATGCGTTGCACCACGTGCAACATTTTTACTTTTGACACACGTTGCACATCGTGCAACAACTTATTTTCGATATTCATTGCACCTCGTGCAATGATTTTTATTTTTGACATCTGTTGCACCTCATGCAACGATTTATTCCCAACATTCAAAGTCAATGCTCAAATTCGTTCAACACATTCGATTTTGACTTATCACTTTTCGCATTGGTGCAACCAATATTCACAACCCATTACACTTCATTCATCATTTTATTTCTCATTCAACATGTTACATTGCAACAATATCTCAAATCGCATTTCACAATTTGTTGCACTTGCAGCAACTAACATTTCACGGCTTGTTGTACTTAATGCAATAAACCCTTCGCGATTTTCTTAGCAAACATCATGTAATTTCTAAAACACATGCAGGAAAATTACACGATTTATATTAGATTTATTGTATGGAACATCTAGTACGGCATCGAGTAGAGTCAAGAGTGATTTCGATTGGTGGTGGGCAACTCTTTTGGAATTGAAACAAAGCAATCGTCCTGAGAAAATTGAGCCTAGAGCTCTGATACCAATTTGTCACACCTTTCGAGGCATTATGTCATATCCGACAGTTTTGCCACATTCATGCCACAACATTATTCTTTCGCAACGAAGCCATCTTTTATGATCTTGTGCACGTAGGTACGTTTCGACCGTATTTTCATGTTCTATGCTTTAGCATTCAATGTTTTTGGCTTGCACGCTAGGGCGCTCGCCTATTGTCTTTCAATGTTCTAGCCTTTCTAACTCGTGCGCGAAGGCACGGAATGGCTCGTGCACTAAGGCACTCGCCGAATACAGTTATCCTATGTTCTTGCGGCTTGCGTATCGAGGCGCTCGTCTTTGCGATATCTAATGTCCCATAGCGACTCGTGTATTTGATGTACGTTTTATTTCAATTGTTCTAACCGGTGTTCGACACGTACTACGATTTTATTTTCCGATCGGACCATGCCTGTGGCGTCTATAGGTTAACTTAGCATACAATGATATATTATGACTTATCGCATGAAGGAGTAAAAAAAGTCAATCCTCCTACCTTGAGTCGATATGCCTTATCGTTTTATCGAGCCGATGCGGCTCGATTTTATAACTTCGTTGCACGACCAACTCTCCTGACTTAGCCATTCGAGCACTTCGTGCTTCATTGAATTATACGTCCGATTTGGCTTACCGTGCCCAAGTCTCAGCCCTTTGCGAGGCGACGATTTGGTTTCGCGGACCCCTTACTGAATAAGGCAGAATGCCGACCTCTAACATTTTAGCGTAAACGTATAGCCTGCACATGAAAGCAACTAAAATCAATACTTACATCGATTCAGACTTGCACCTTGGTCGATTCGATTTCTTAGAATCTTCGAGCCGTCTCAACGCACTTATCCTTCGGGACAATGCGGCGCTTTGTATCGATTCAACTCGATGCATTCTTTGGGACAAGGCAACTTTTCGTATCGACTTAGTTCGATACATTGCTCGGGACAACGTAACTTTTCACATCGACGTTGTTTGATGCATTGCTCGGGACAACGTAACTCTCGTATCGATTCGCATCGATACATTTAATTCGGTCAACGCGACTCTTTGAGTGAATGCCTCAGTGCAATGCACCGTACGGAGCGGGGCATTACAGAATATACCACTCAAAACAAGGTTCATCCTCGAACCAAAACCAACACTTCGACTAGTATTTTATAGATTGTTTCACGATCTCGTCTCACCAATGTTGTTCAATTTCATACTATCTTGCAAGCTTTTCATTAACATTTCAAAGCCTTTACTGCAGCTCAATTTGAATTTGTATACAACTCGATTTGGATCCATACCTATATTCAAGGCGTCCCGAAGATATATGTATTTCGACCAAGTCCAGTGGTAGCAAATTGGGACAAGGCTGACAGGTAATTTCAATCCTATGCTTGCCCCCTCGTACTCCTTACCGGACTTATCCTTAGCAATTATTCTCAAAATTTTATCGCATACTAATATTCAATACATACGTGATTCATTCAATAAAGTCACTGCACGCGACACGATACAAAATTCATTTCTCATTTCATACGTTTCATCAGGACTATCAATTATATGCGTCGCGTCAAGCCGTTGCGCATCCGATGACAACGAGTCTCCGCAATGCCTTGCGTTCGACGTCGCTACCCAACTATTTCTAAAATTTGGCTATGTAACTTATTTCGATACGATTTCCTTTATTGACTTGCAATTGCATCAACATTCAGGAATATGCCCGCTAGGTTACTTACCTAGACACTGTGCTTAAATTCTTCCGACGTAACTTTAAATTGACATTGCTCAAAGGCCATAATCTATCCGACACAACAGTTTATATCGAGGCGATGGTGCTCAAGGCAATGATTCGCCTTAACATAAAGGACTTTACGATTCGTCTTATATTCGATTCCTAACGAGTAGGAATTCAGTAGCCAAATTTCCAACTTATCCGTCTCGCAACATCGAATATAAGTTCAATTCACGCAAACTCAATTGCAAGGTGAATCCGAATCTTATGACATAACTCGTAAGTTATTCCCTTATCGTTCTCTCTCGTGCATAACACGATTCCTCGCAATCGCCTATTTGCATCGCTAAGTTCGTTGGTGAACTTCTAGTTCGATCGTCGACCAACATAACCATTCAAGCATTCGTCCGACGAAATACTCAAGATCTAGCTTACATCATTCTCAATCGAAAGCTGTTCCAATAATTTTTGATTGCCTAGACTTATCGTCAACATGCACCATGTAACATTTGTTATCGATGTAATTTGTATGCGACAACGCATAGGTCGTCTTATGGGTCTGCAATATTCAATTTGATTTGACGGTCAAGTCTTCTAGGTTAAGTTGCCCCGAAGCTACGCTCGATAATTGTGGATCATTAACGAAGGACAATTTACTACAAACCATGCTATATCTTATTTCGGAGCCAAATCACGTTCCGACGATTTCTATGCGACTACCCAATTTCGAACAAAACTATTTCTATCGGCGCAACTGATGCACAACTATCCTCCGAGTAAAGTCATGCACTCCGTCGGTGATTCTGTTATTCACGACGCATCTACTCGCATTGAGTTCGAGTCTATCTTATTTACGGTTGACACACGAGATGCTATACGCATCGAGCAATCGTCGATGACTTATAGTATCGTCTTGATCAATCATCAAGTTCATGATCAACCAGTTCGTTCAATCTCGTATTGTTATTTACAAAATTTTGATAGCTCGAGACACACTCCATTTTGTATTCTCACATCGTGCATACGTTTCCTTACGTATCGATCTCGATATGTCATATCAATTTCGATAACGTAAGGGTCAACTTTGATTCTGTTTCAACGTCGACAACTTGCATTGCATACATCCAAGTTATCTACAAACATTTTTGTACGTCTTGTATCGTTTCTCGATTCGTTGCATTCCGTTATACTTTGATCGCATAATCGAGTTACCAATTATCCAACATCGAACCCTCAAATTATACGATCACGTCCTCTAAGTTTTTTCGTGTTTCAGTCGTACTCAAATGAGTTTTGCCGTAACGTAACCAACTATCTCTTAGGCACTATTTACCTGCATCAACCAACTCTCCACCGAAGTCGCACATCGTACGATCCGATTATAATTCGCCTCGTCCAACATTTCTATCGAGATCGCAAGTCTTGCGACTCATTTGTAAGTTCGAGTTTTCCTTGCCCGTCGATCCGATTATTGCTTCAAGGCATAATCGTTCCGCTAGTCTTGGTCGTCCGACCGACTTATAATTTCCGTCCGACGTATCATTCGTTGATATGAGTCTCGGCTTATCGTCCCAACCGATTTTCGAAGAACACTTGCATCAACATACCGTCATACAAATTTCCAATCGAGTCTCGGTACTCTTCCGTCCGTTGCGGACAAACCTTCTGCAATTCTCACAACGCGTTGATGCAATTCATCGTACAAGTGGTATATCATATACCACTTGGAATTGTGTCATTCATCGCATACGTGGTACGGCATATACCACTCAAAAATCAAGTTATTTCCCTCGTATTATACTTAGTATGAACCAACAATCTCTTTCGACTCACAATTTCCCCAGTGATCGTGCTGGATCACAACCGTAACTTTGATTAAATCAAATTCGACACCACTCGGCCAATGTTTTTATTTGCCAACACAAGTTCAGTGTGCAACCAAATGATTCATTCTATTGATTTATGATTTCAGTTCCTTCTGTTGCATCTCGTACAACAATTTATTTCTAATCTCTTTTGCACTCCGTGCAACGATTACTTTGATATACGTTGCACCACGTACAACAATTTTACTTTTGACATACGTTGCACAGCGTGCAACAACTTATTTTCGACATTCATTGTACCTCGTGCAATGATTTTTATTTTTGACATCTGTTGCACCTCGTGCAACGATTTATTCCCAACATTCAAAGTCAATGCTCAAATCCGTTCAACACATTCGATTTTGACTTATTACTTTTCGTATTGGTGCAATCAATATTCACAACCCATTGTACTTTGTGCATCATTTTATTTCCCATTCAACATATTACATTGCAACAACATCTCAAATCGTATTTCACAATTTGTTGCACTTACAGCAACTAATATTTCACGGCTTGTTGTACTTAATATAATAAACCCTTCACGACTTTCTTAGCAAATATCATGTAATTTCTAAAACACATGCGACAAAATTACACGATTTATATTAGACTTATTGTATGGAACATCCAGTGCGGTAACGTGTAGAGTCAAGAGTGATTTCGATTGGTGGTGGGCAACTCTTTTGAAATTAAAACAAAGCAACTGTCCTGAGGAAATTGAGCCTAGAGCTCTGATACCAATTTGTCACGCCCCGACCCGGAATCATCCGAATCATCATCCTCGCAGGGGTCGTGATGCCGCACGAGCCTGGAGTTGCGCTCGTGCAAGGCAAGATGACAGATTTTCAAATGGTTATCTTTGAATTGATATTAGTAACGAAAGGAAAACAGAGTATACGAAACAATTCTCTTTATTGATATTCGAACTGAGATTACAAAGGCTTTTAATAGCCCAACTAAATTTGTCAAGTTGGCTACAACACTCAGGTTCTCTCTTGCCCATAAAGGATTTCACCATTCCATACATCATGCCTTCTATATCTCGGCCGCATCAATCTTGTTGCAAGTTTGAGCATCAATGCGATCGTACGCTTCAATACGCTTCGGCATTCCGAGCCTCAACGCGTTCAAGCGAAGCTTCGCCGTGAGCAATCCATTCCCTGCATCCTGCATGAAAGTTGGTGGGGGATCAGTACGTTCGTCCTCGCATGTACTGATGTAAAGACCTTCTTTCTAAACCGATATTGTAGTATTTATGTAGTATTTAGAGAGCACTTATAACATGACAAGGAAGGAATGGGGCATATTTACCATGCGTCGGTACGAGGGCGAGTTCGTCGATGCTGGTAAGCCACGAATCAAACATGAGATTGCTTGTCTGCTTGCCTATGTGTGCGGGACACATACGTGCCTACACTTTCAATCCATCGTTCCTTAACTATATGATGGTCGTTGGTGTATCCGCGCCGGAATGGACTAAAGGAGTTTCTCTTTTTTATTTTCTTTACTTTCTTTTCTCTCCTTCTTTTCTTTCTCGAATTTGGGTAGCCCGGCGTTTTACGGGTTGGGTTGCTATCCCAAACAACCAAAACTTACTGCTGTATACCATCATTTGCGGCTTTTCATATCTCGCTAAGCGGTTGCTAATCGTCTTACGGATGTGAGCCTATCAAAGATACATTCCCTCCTAGGCCAAACGGTTCCGGTGTCCCGGTACTTAACCATTCGAGGGAACACCCATGCACGAGCTATTTTTTTAATTATCTCAAGTCCATTCCATTCGACCATGCAACGCACTATTATTCAAACAACCAAGCATAGTCTTGAGTCCGAGACTCAGACTTTATCATCTCGTATTTCTTCCGTTAACTTTCTATGTTCTTATATTTCATACTTCGTTTCAATGTTCAATGGCATCATGCCTCAACTCAATGTTCATCAACCGAACGACCCGAAGGTCCCAAACACCTTTCGAGGCATCATGTCATATCTGACAGTTTTGCCACATTCATGCCACAACTGTATTCTTTCGCAACGAAGCCATCTTTTATGATCTTGTGCACGTAGGTACGTTTCGACCGTATTTCTATGTTATATGCCTTAGTGTTCAATGTTCGTGGCTTGTACGCTAGGGCGCTCGCCTATTGTCTTTCAATGTTCTAGCCTTTCTAACTCGTACGCGAAGGCACGGAATGGCTCGTGCACTAAGGCACTCGCTGAATAAAGTTATCCCATGTTCTTACGGCTTGTGCACCGAGGCACTTGCCTTTGTAATATCCAATGTCCCATAGCGACTCGTACATTTGATACACATTTTATTTCAATTGTTCTAACCAGTGTTCGACACATACTACGATTTTATCTTCCGATCAGACTACGCCCGTGGTATCGATAGGTTAACTTAGCATACAATGATATATTATGACTTATCGCATGAAGGAGTAAAAAGAAGAGTCAATCGTCCCATCTTGAGTCGACATGCCTTGTCGTTTCGCCGAGCCGATGCGGCTCGATTTCGTAACTTCGTTGCACGACCAACTCTCCTGACTTAGCCATTCGAGCCCTTCGTGCTTCATTGAATTATACATCCGATTTGGCTTACCGTGCCCAAGTATCAGCCCTTTGTGGGGCGATGATTTGGTTTTGCGGACCCCTTACTGAATAAGGCAGAATGTCGACCTCTAATATTTTAGCGTAAACGTATATACTGCACATGAAAGCAACTAAAATTAATACTTGCATCGATTCTGACTTGCGTCTTGGTCGATTTGATTTCTTAGAATCTTCGAGCCGTCTTAATGCACTTATCCTTCGGGACAATAGGGTGCGTTGCATCGATTCAACTCGATGCATTCTTTGGGACAAGGCAACTCTTCGTATCGACTTAGTTCGATACATTGCTCGGGACAACGTAACTCTTCACATCGATATTGTTCGATGCATTGCTCGGGACAACGTAACTCTCGTATCGATTCGCATCAATACATTTGATTCGGTCAACGCGACTCTTTGAGTCAATGCCTCAGCATAATGCGCCGTACAGAGCGGGGTATTACATGCATAGTGGTAATTTGATGGATCACTTTGCACTTAGCATGTCAGAATCGTCGCATGGCGATTGTGCACATTTGTTGCGCTTATTCCATGTGTGAAGTACATGCACTGGCCATTCAAGGCTATACGCGGGTATGAGCGGTCTATGCAGCGTTATGTGCGGGCTTTGCGCTGCTATATACATATGCGTATTACGTGTATATGTGCATGTACAACTGCGTACATGCGCACATAAGCTACTGCACTACTGGTATATGCGTGCAGGAGCAGCTGCGACTGTGCTGTTTTGCGCATGTATGCAGACAGAGAGGTTGGCGAATAAATCTGTTGATTGCGAGATTTGAACAATTTAGGAAATATAGAGTCAAATATTCAGATCCGATTTTTGTGAGATTTGAATTTAATTCACTCCTATATTTTCGTAATTGATCGGCAGTCAGAATTACTGTTAAGGTTTCCACCCTACTCTATATATCTTCTCTTCGTGCCTCCTTTGAGGACTTGCTTCAAATTTGAGACAAAAAGAGAATATTTTAGCAGCTGCCATTGGAGTACAGGAGTTCGAGCAAGTCAGGATAGAGGTGACGGCGAGCGTTCCAGAAGTTTTTGTGTTCGCTTGCTAGTTATTGGAAGCGGATTGTATAACGACGAATCTTGCTTTGTGCAACGGTAATCCTCATCACTCCAGCAAGCCGATTGAGTTATGTCTCTCCTTTTACTTCTCTTCTTTCTTATTGTATTTGTTTTGTCTCAATTGCAACACATTTGCAAGGAAGAACATTCTATGTTTCTGTTAGTGTAAAAGAAAAAGCCGTAATATGAAGATTAATAGTGTTATGTTGGAATCGAGACATCAAAGAGCAAACTTTTTTGCGTGAACTTCTGATTTCGTTTTCAACTTCAGGTTCAAATTAGAGAGCAAATTCCAAAGAGGTTTTGCAAGAGACCTATGTTTATGACTTCTGTTCCTCCAACTTTTCATCTGTCTCGGGACAAAATTTTCTATTCCTCAAGTCTGTGTACTGACTTTTTTGTGTTATGTCTATGTTCCCTCCCCCTTACGTATGTTGTGGCCTATGGCCAGACGTTTAGGTGTAATACCTATAAACTCATAGTTCTACTGTTTGCCTTATGCTTGAGGAATGTTCATCTAAATGGCGACCATTATAGAGTTCGAGTCATTGGAAATGCATGCATACTAATGTCCATATAGTCACTTTCAATAAAACCAAAAAAATGAGCACACTATGTAAAATAAAAGCTACAATAATGTGCATCATTCTCTAAATAATGCTCTTTCAAGGACGTTGTAGTCTATTTACCCTGCCCCTAGATACAATCATGTAAGCATAATTCCCTAACTATGATATCCCAAAAATGTTGTAAGACAGATTATTAGTTAGGTTATGTTAATGTTGTAAGACAAATTATGAGTTATTTATATCCAAAAACGTAGGCTAGACGTGTCCGACTCGTATCCAAAAAATGGAGCAGATCATGACATAGACTATCTCGATATAATGGTCCATCCCTTGTCCTTGTTTTGTGTAGGGTTGGATTATTGCCCCAATGATAGACTATATACCTAAGCTACGACCAAGGTTCCTATGTACTGCTATTGATCGGGTTTTGTCCATTCACTCATACTTTCTTGTCGTACTTGCTATTAAGGAATTGACCCTTCTATTTTTATTCGACTTTACTCTAGATGGTGCTTACTCATAAGATGGCCGTCGAAGATCCTTAGTGGGTTCATTCTCCACTACTCTTGTTATTATTTTAATTCTTTTGGGCATTTAGACATCGAGCACTTGTCTAGCCTATTATTCTGGGAAGATGTTCCCACCACATGATTATATTATATTCAAACTATAACAGAGGATGTGATCATGTATTATTTGACAATGTGCTAGTTTTCTATTTTGTATAACTAGCATTTTGATAGAGCGTCAGGGATGTCTCACTGTTTTATCTTATATGTTCTATATTTATGTTCTTGTTTGACTGGTAGAGATATAAAAAGTTCTATGAGACCATATGTGACTTGTATTATAGTATATGTCACTCCCATTTTTCGTTATACGTATTTTCAGTATACGTATACGAATTTCTGACATTTGTCAGGTGGTCCGTACTTTGACTTGTCTTGCTTAGCCTTGACTTGGTTTAATCATAACTTGGTTTAGTTTTGGTTTGGTTCACCTTGGCTTGGCTTGGTTTGGTTTGGTTGGTTTGAGATGAAAATGGTTGGTATATAAACCAACTTCTCTCTCCCCCCTCCATTATTATCATTTACTTTTCCACATTCTTCTTCTTCTTCATTTACTCCGCCCACCAAACCCTAGGCAAGTACAATTTGCTCCATGGAGAACATTATGGGTCTCCATCTTTGTTTGTTCTATTCTCTTCCTCACATGATTCTAAGCATCTTTAGCACTTGAAGTTTTTGGTTTTGATGGTACATTTTTGTAGATCTAAGTTTTAAGACTTTTCTTGTTTTACTTGGTTTTAATCTCTTAAAGTTTGTTATTTCTGAAATCTATAGGCTCTATGTTGTGGGAAATTTTATTCTACCCAATTTTCGCTTTTGAACCGCTTGATTTCAACTTATTTTGAAGAACTTATGGCATTTCTTGTGTTCATGGGTTCCCACACACCTTCGGTGCTGCTGGGACGATGAACAGTGTTGTGCGCCTGCGCTCCGTGCATCCGTGCTCCATGCGATGTGGGTAGTTTGTCCTCGCACGCAGCGTGTTTCGTGTGCCACGTACAGTGCATTTTGTTTGACCCACGCCTGTATATCGTGCATCCGCGCGCCGTGCATCCGCGTCCTACGTGTCGTGCATCCGCGCGCCGTGCATCCGTGCCCCGCGTGCCGTGCATCCGTGCGCTTTGTATTTCATTCGTCGCGCACCTATGTGATTCGTTTGTCGCATGCTTGCACGATTCATTTGTCGCGTGCCTGCACACTGTGCATCCGCACCTCACGTACCGTGGCCAGTTTTGTCCACGCGTGCGAATGACTGTTTTTGCCTGTTTAAGCTGTTTTGTAGCTAGAATCTTGTAAAACTCAAAACATAAAAGTTATAGATCTTCGTCTTGACTTCAAGAATCTTCCTGTGCTACTTTAATTAGAGTTTATACGTGTCTGATAGTGTTAATCACCCATGGATGTTCTCGATCTTCTTTGCATATTTTCTATACTTGGCCTTAATTTCGACGACCCGACTTGACCACTTGAACTTGAACATGATAATATGATCCCGTCTTGATAATCCTGATAGTGGCCCGTCGAGGTGCACTCCTGACAAGTATTCTTGACATGATAAGTAAACATGACAGAACATGTGAACCTTGATTGTTGTTGCGACAGCTACTCCTGTCTTGCTAGTGTAACCCTTGTCTTGCCTCCGTGGTTGATTTTTTTTGATTGTGACTGTACAAGCTAACTGTCTTATCTTGTATTATGTCTAGGACATGGATTCCTGGTTACCACAGTCAGGGATTCATAATGAATCTAACTAGGTTAACGACTAGATTGATTAAGTAGTTCATATAGAGAGATTTCTCAGTTACAGGCGATCCCATTATCCTGGCCACACCTGTGGACTTGTAGCCTACCGTCGACTAGGACGCATTTTTAGTACACTGTCATGTGTTGAACTCCTTGTAAACTAAAAGTACTTCTAAATCTTGATAAACTCTTGTAACCCCCGCAAGGATAACCTGGATAGTTTGCAGGGCTTGTGACTGCGAGAATATCTCAACTGCATCTTGTTAGTAGATAGGCCTGTGATAACCTTAGTTAGCTAATGATAGCAAGCCGTAGGACTTGATTGGCCATGCCTGAATGATTGTCTCATGATTAACATGTGAATTATATTCCATCTCTTATTTTCTTAATGCAAGCTAGTGTGTTCTTTTAACTATGTCTTTCATGTTATTTAATTATGTTCTTTTATCAGTTCTTCTATTTTTTTATATTGATTTTAGTTCATAAATGGAGCCTCCCTTGTGGTACTTGCTCTTCTGGGTTCTGACCCAGCTGGTTTTGCGTGGCCAGATTTTAAAGTAGCACCTGAAGATCTACCTGCGTTCCAGCCAGATGGTGAACACTAGAAGTAACCGTGACAACGAGTATGTTTTCTTATTTTGCTCTTTCACTCTATTATAAATTATTCTTTTGAGGCATTTAGCCGCCGAACAAGTGTTAGCTCGTGTTGAAGCTTAATCTCTGTCTGCCTAAGGGCAGTTACATGATTGTCAAATCCTAGGGTTGATCATGTATGACTTAACTCTTGCTAGTCTTTGTATTTTGTATGACTAGCTTCATGATCATCTGAATATGTAATGTTTGGGATGCCTTACTTTGAATGTCTGATGATCTAACATCTTGTAACATTTATTTGCTTGCTTGTGATTGAGACACTAGGCTTGTTCTTGACCATAAGAGACTGTTGGCTTGTAGATAAACCCTCATACATCTAGACAGTCATGACCGTATTGCAAAGTGGGTTGCACTTCAATGTACGTAGCTGGCAGTGTCTATCCTCCGCTTTCCAGTATTCTAGTTCTGGGACGTGACAATAAATACCCTCTGTTTGCCATTGATTGTAAAAGTACAGAACAGTTTTATGGGAGGACTGAACTTAGACTCACAATACAAACTCGCTTGTACAAAGAAAGCCTAGGGACGAAAGCCTAGGTACAGCAGACTAAGTACAATTGTTTATTTTAGATTTTGGGGGGTGACGATAGAGGCTCGGGAAGGCGACGGCAACCCTGCCTTACTCCTTGGACGATCGGTATGCAGCCTTGGCTCAGAAGATTTGCTCGGCGTTGAAGAAATGCTCTCTTTGCTCCCTCTCTGCTTTTTCCACCAAGTCTTCTGATCTCGAAAAGGGGTCTCTCTGGTCACACTCTCTCCGTTGTGTAAATTGCCAGGGAATGTATATTTTTGTAAGGGAATGGCACCTTGCTATTTATAGGAATGGGGTGTGATCATTAGGGTTGCCAATGATTGCTTCCTGGAGATGGCGACGGCCTGTGGATTGGTCAATCTAGGCCATTCGTTTTGATTATGATGAATCTGGACCATTAAGTGTAGATTACACCAAATCTCATCAGCAATTAATGCTGATTGGAATAAATCTTCCTCATAATGATCTTCTGATGTCTGCGAATAAATTTGATTTATTCTCCTGCCACGTGTCCCAGATTATTGGGATTTGACCCAATCTCTGATTGCAATAAATCTGAGAAATTGATTTGGCTTAGGACACGTGTTCTAGGAGCCACTGGGGGGATCTGAACCGCATAAAGATTGAGCCGCATAAGATTTGGGCCGCATAAGGTTTGGGCCACGTGTCAGGGCTGCTTAGGTAGTGGCCCTCCCCCCTTTGAACCTTTGAACCGCATGGAGATGATCATTGCGAGCCGCATAGGGATGCATCCGCCTGAGCCGCATGGAAATGGTTCGCTTGAGCCGCATGGGAAGGCCTCCGCTTGAGCCGTATGAGACTGTTTCGGCCTGAGCCACATAGGACGGCTTCATTCTGAACCGCATGGGAAGTCTTCGCTCAAGCCGCATACGAACGCCCACGTGGCAAGGCCACATGACATTTTTATGGATCTCGGGGGATTGTGTCAGAGATCTCTTTCTCTTCCCTAGGGGTCTGTCATTATGACAGAGTCATAATTGCCTCTCTTGCGTCAGGGCTGTCACTTTTTTCAGAGTTGTCAGCCGTCAAAGTAATTAATGCTGCATAGGGCGGAGGGGAACACTGTTACGCCACGTGTCTTCTAAGCCGCATGGGATGTCTCGGGCCGCATAGTCCCTTATGCCGCATGACTCTCTGAGCCGCATGGGCTTTCTGAGCCGCATGAGATTTCCTAGCCGCATGGATCATTTTCCATGCTTCTACACCCTCCATGTCTAGGGACAGTCGTGATTGTATTGCGGTGTACTGTTGTATTCCATAATGTGTAGCATGGTCTTGTCATATTCCCATTTTCTGTATTTCGGTACTGGGACATGACATGCTCCACCAACACCAATAGGAGGGGGACAGTGCTAACAGTGGAACCATTAGCACAATGCCTTCTATCGGCTAAGTATCAGATATTTCAGCAGTAAAGGATGCAAAAGTATATCCAAGCTTAGAGGCACCATGTCACGACCCGCACCCAGTGTAGGGGCACGAAAAGTGGGTACGTCCAGCCTACACCGCAGTATCGGTGGTAGAACGTTGTCTTAGGTTACTATCTAATCAACAACTCACGCAATTATATAATGTACTTGTCAATCTCAACTCCGAACGGAGGACAAGTATAGATATAATAAAATCTCAATCACAGTCTAAGCACGATATAATAACACAGAAGTTTATAACTAAGACTAAATAACAACAACAAACCAACTACTAAATAATAATAATCTCAAAATAAACAATATCTCAACTTATTACAATTCAAGTTCTAAAACATGAAAACTAAACCAAGTCAACTAGCTAGTCTCCCGATCACTCCTGAGTGTCGGGGCCAAAGGTAGCTAAGCCATCTCCTGGTCCATAGTAAGTAGGGCAAGAGTCCTCGGGGCAAGCATCTGTAATATTTTCAACAGGTCCAGTCAGGATAGGAACGAGCACAACTCATCAAGAAATCCCAAGTAAATAACAGAGAACTATAAATAGTTATAGACAGTTGTATTGATGAAATGGCAGTTTATACGAGTAATGATGTAGAGAAACATTTAAGGTACAAGGAAAGTAAGGTAACTAAACAAGAGGAGAAGCATGGCAATGAAAACTGTAAAATATAATCTAGCTGAACTAGAGTAACATGATATAAGTCCAGACAGTATAATATGAGTCAAGTGTATTCCCAATGTGAGTCCAGACAATGTGAATCTAATACCAGATGATTCCAGTACAAGATGAGTCCAGTATAAGTTGAGTCCAGTCAGTGATCAAAGATTCTAGGGTGAGTCCAGACTATACTCTAACAGTGTATTCTAAAATATCGAGATCGACATGTAAACGGCTGTAGGTAATACGGCACATCGCACACTCGACCAAGTGTGGGATGGCTATCATTCCAGTATAATTCCAAGGGAGTGGTTCCAGTATTTGGGAATGTTCACATGTCTACTCCAATATTTCCCCGCCCAACAAGTACAAGTGAATCCATAACCCGACACAAAATAAGTACAAGTCCAGCCAGAACATGAATGATACCATTAAGTGATTCCAGTAGGTGATGCTAGTAGTGGTTCCAGAATGGAGGCCAGACATGAATAAACGAGTGTCGCATGAAATGGGTCCAGCAATATCAAATCGTATTTGTAACAGAGAATCAAATAGAACTAACTAGAACTGAAATATAGTAATCGACGAGTAAATGAAAGAACTGTCAGAGAATGTACTCGTCTGATACTCTGAAAAGAGTAGTATAATATCAAATATCTGCACCAGAGTCACAATGTCCTAAATGGAGCAATATGGGTTATAATGTATCAAAATAAGGTAAATGAATCTACAATACAATCTATATGATTCTAGGCTAATTAGGTCAAAGTCAACTCTCGGTCAACCCTGGTCAACATTCTAGTCTACTAAGTCAACTCTAAACCTAAACCACAATCATAGTCTAATAGAAATCTACACTAGGCTATCTAACCCATACAACCAATAGGCTAACACTATACTCAAAGTCTAACTAACTCTCAACCTATACCAAGACACTAACCACATAAGCCTAAACCTTAAACAAAACCTATCTAACAAGCCTACCTACAAAGTCCTAATACCAAAACACAATATCACAACAACCTATCTCACAACCAAAGGGATACTAACCTATACCTATATCTCATCCAAAAACCTTCTCACAGTCACAAAGGAACACATATATTAGACACAATATAGATAGCAAGTAGAAAACAAATAGGTATCAATACTAATACATATGATCATACATGATATCAAAAGGAATGAAAACAACTGAGAAAAGAAGGAAGGAAAGGCAATTAGGAAATCTAGAATCACACAGCCTATTATCAATGAAATGAAATGAGATATCAAGTGAATACCCACTCTAAAAATCAGCAACAATATCTGAAATACCATTGAACACTCACAACCATCTAAAACTGGGATGAAAAGGAAAAATGAAATGGAAGCAACTGAGCCAAACTGGAATCAAGTTCCTATTTTGGCAAAGTATCAAAATCAGTTACAAAGCCAAAAGTGCAAGGAAAACCAAATATCCTAACTATGAAAACTGAGATGAGGTAAATACTAAAGGTCAAGTTCAAATGCAAGAAATAGAATGACAAAATCGAAATCCACAGTTGACTGAATCAACATATAAACTGGGAATACCTCTCAAATAAAACCTGAAAACAGAGAATCAATCTGAACTGTAAATACAGTTTGACATAGGATGAAATAAACTCCAAAAAAATCTGAATCATATTTACAGTTCAATCCAAGTTCAAAGAGAAGTTAAACTCTGAACCAACATCCCAAAATCAATGAAATGTGGGCTGAATCTAAACTGAGGATTAAACCTATAAACCCATTCATCAAGCCACCTAAACCAATTAAACATGAACCAAAACTAATACTATAACTGATACTTCATGAATCCCCCAAAATCTGAAACTGTGTAAATCAAAATTGAGAACAAACAACCCAATCTCGAACCACTCATCAAAATGCCAATGTGAACTGAAATCAATTTGAAATTGAACTCAATCAATATCAACTCAAAAACTAAAACATCAAACTCAAGTAGAACTAAGGATTACATCATAATGCATCAAACTCATTGAAATAATTTGATAGTTTAAAAACAGTGAACAATTCGAATGCCAACTCGAATACCCAGTTGAATACCAAAACAACTACCTGAATATTCAAGGTAACCCAATTGAACATCACTCGAACATTATAAAACCAGATCGAAATCTATTTCTCAAATATTCTAAATCTGTCAAGAACTGAGAACTGAAAGTGCTCATGGATACCCAATTTTGAAACAAAAATTAGGAAGTAAACTCGAAAACAATTAGAGACACATAGTGTACAGAGGTTGCGCCTAACCCTATGTGTCCTAAGGAAGCCAACGTGTCCAAAAAAAATAGGACACAATGTGTCAAAATATGCAAATTAGAAAGTGTCAGAAAACTGTGCATTGGGCTGCCTCGTGCGGCCATGTCGTATCAAAATGGACACGACACAATGTACGAAAAGGGTCGTGCTTGTGTACATGGGTAGAGGGGGTCTAGGGATAGGTGTCTAGGTGTCTGCACAGTATCTACGTCGTGTCTACGAGAGACACGAAGTCCGTGTCAGTGAGCAAAGTTTGGCTGTGCACTGTCAGTGCAATTCCAGTACAGCCTCGATATCTTTGTGCACAGTCGACGAAGACCCATGAAATTTTTTGGGTGTTGTGTCAGTGTATGCCCCTATGTGTCCACCAAAAATTGTGTCATAAGAATCCGTGTCGTGTCCTGTGTCGACCCCGAGCAGCAGGGGAGCCGCACGAAGTCTGTACGTGTCTCGTGCATGAGGTACGTGTCCATTTTGGACACGAATACAACCCCAAATCGTGCTCAGTCAATTTGATATACAATATAGACCTAATTAGCTACAAATACATGTAATTAGTTTTGCAAAATACTAAAATCCATTTCTATGTGGCATTCTAACAAACACATGCACATACACATTGACACGTGTCCGATACGGACACCAAATGGACACGATTTCCTACCAAACTTGAGGGACAGCTAGGGGACACCTAGATCTAGACTATTATGCAAAGAAATCAGAATTAAAACATAATTTAGAGGGTTTACCTATAGTATGTCAATGACAAGGAAAAAACCCCAAATAGAATAATTCTCCTTGCAAGACAATAGCTCCAAATTGTACCAAAACTAAGATTTCTCTCCATGAACAGAAAATAGAGTAGAATTAGACTCTAATGCAAGAAACTAGAGTCAAAAAGGAATTAAAATGGAATAGTTATGGATTGGGAAAGAATGACAATACCATTCATTTTCTAAAAGTTGGTTTAATATAAAAGAGGCAAGAACAATAGGAAGAGAGACTTTATAGTGGGGGGATCCATATGTGGCTGGCCATAAAGGGGGAAAATTAGGGTTAGGGTTATAACTAATGGGTATGGGCCAAGTTTCAAGGAAAAAGGAAGTCACTCCTTAAGTCAAAAGTCCATGAACCTAATCATTTATTCTTCTATATGAAACTTGATTCTAAATGACTTAACTTGGGTTGACTTAAGTTAGACTAGGGTCCCACCATGCTATTCAAGTCACCTTAGCTAGAGTCAACATCTAGGTTAGTCTCTTAAGTCACAACTAGTAAAAGTCAAAATTAACAACCATCAATCCAATAATTAATCAAATAACTCCAATAAGTCAAAATGACCAAAATACCCCTAGGCTAAAAATAATAAATAAATATCCCAATCACATGGTTAGGCTCTAGGTCAGACAGTCTCTAGGGTTTCACCAGCAGCACATCAAAATCACAAGTCATGATTTTTAAATAGTTTTAGAATAATTAAAAATCACCAAAAATCATAATGTGATATAAATATCAATAAATAAAATTATAATTACAAAAGTTCAAAATTACCCTCATTTGAAAAAATGGGTGTTACAAGTCTACCCCCTTAAAAGAATTTTGTCCTCGAAATTAAGATGATCGTACCCCTACTAGGTCAAACCCCCAATCAAATCAAGGTCGATAGATAACATGCAACACAATCCTACTGGTCGTGATTCCACAGTCTCGATCAGGGAAACTACGCAATCTAATATATCATAAGCATATCCTGGCAGGTACTAATAGAATCACACATGAAGGTGGAGAGGAAAAACGAGAAGAACAAACCTGCTAACCCATCACCTGCAGCGTCGGTCTCCTCGACCGCCATCGCAAAAGCTCCACCCTTTTGTTTTTGAGCTACAGGTGGCCTAGCTCCCTCAAAAGGAGGTACAGCGGGACAATCTACCATCTTGTGAGCATCAGACCCACAAAATAAACAAACCTTCAGCCTCCTCCTACAAGACTCCCAAACATGTCATGTCTTCCTGCAGTAGGCACAAGTCTGCACCCTGTGGTCCTGTCCTCTAGGCTGATGCTGTGCCGGCTGTACTCTTACTGGTGCCTGTGTCTGCTGAATCTGTACGTGAGGCCTCTTGGCCTGGCCTCCGCTGCTACTGGCTTTCTGAAAGTCTCAACCTCTCTTCAGTTTCAGCCCCAGGTCGTCCTCTGCCACCATAGCTCCTGCCAAGATCTCTGCTAAGGTAGCATTCCGGTCACTCTTAGTCAGTGACCGAACCTCCCTGATCAACCCTCGACGGAACTTCCTAGCCTTCGTCTTCTCCGTCAGATCATCTATAAACCTGGCCAACCGGCATAACTCTCCGGCGTACTCTGCAACTGTCTGGCTCCCCTGAACCAAACTCTCGAACTATGCCTCGATGCCTCCTAGTGCCACATTCGGGAAGAACTGTTCCTTGAACATCTCCTTGAACTGCTCCCATGTCTGACCCTCTGTTCCCACTCGGGGATCTGTCTGGTACCAGGTACGAGCTAGGTCCTACATCTGACTGCCCGCTGTCTCAATATGAAGTCTGGCTGGTATCTTCGCCAGCCGAAAAATCTTCTCGATGTGCTCTATCCAGTCATCTGCATAGTGGATGCCCTCTTTACCAAGAAAATCCCTCGGACGCATCTTCTGAAACTCCTGGATGCCCGGTGTCCTCTGATGGCACTGATGTGTCTGGGCTGGCCCCTGGATGGTCACCATCTCCACTGTCGTCCGGACTAGCTGGTGAGGCTCATCTATACCCTGACGAAAGTTGGCAGTCTGATGCTGCTGCTGCTGCTGCTGGGACTCAGAATCCTCTCCACAAAGGAAAACATGTGGGCAGCATCAACCAATCCTACAGGTAGCTGCTGATGCTGCTGCTGAAATATATCAGGAATGACTGGTGTCGCTCTCCGAACAGGTGGAGGCATACCCCCAATGGCTACAGTCGTTCCTGTCTGATCAGAAATAGAAGGTGCTACAGTGTCACGCCCCAGAACCAGAATACTGGAGAGCGGGGGCAGACATAGCCAGCTACGTATAATAAAATGGAATCCATCTCACCATACGGTCACGGCTGTCTAGATATGTGAGGGTTTATCTACAAGCTATCAGTCTCTTAAGGTCATAAATTATCCTATTGTCTCAATCTCAACCAACTAATAATAGTTACAAGATATCAGACCACCAAATATACAATTGTAAGGCGTCCCAAATATTACATATCCAGATGATCATGAAGCTAGTCGTATAAAATGTAAGGATTAGCAAGAGTTAAGTCATACATGATCAACCTCGAGTTGCCAATCATGATTACAGCCCGTAGGCAGACAGAAGGTAAAGTGCATCGAGCTAACAAGTGCTCGGCGGCTAAACGCCTCAAAAGAATAATTTTACAATAGAGTGGAAGAGCAAAAATAAACCCACTCGTTGCCCTGGTTACGTCTGGTATTCACTATCGGGCTAGAAAGTCGGTAGATCCTCTAGTACTGCTCCGGTATCTGGCCATACAAAACCAGCTGGGTCAGACCCCAGAAAGAACAAGTGCCACAAAGGAGGCTTCACTTAGGAACTAAAACTAGCAAATTAGCACAAGAATATAATTACCTAATAAGAGACAGTAATTTAAGTAAAGCATGACAGGTGAATATAAAAGACAATCTTGTACAGAATCAATAAAAGACAGAACATATAAAAAAAAAAGTATGACAGGATGATATACGATGAGATAATCATGGGACTATTCAGATAACCAGGTTACAACCCGTAAACCAAACAAGGACCGGGGTTGTAACCCTTCGTCTGAGCAGAACTTGGTTTCTCCTACTATTTATTGGCAAGATAAATATAAGAAATCTGGTTAGGTAACAATCTTGTACAGGATCAAGACAAGACTAGACAGATTGAACCCCATCCAACAATCACGACCAAGCAATAAGTACGGCTTGATACTTTAACTAACTAGGGTTATCACAGGCCTAGTTACTAGCAAGATGCAATGAGAATTCCAAGTCCGGTTACCTGTTTGTTACTACCTGAGTGATCCCAGCAAGAAAAGAAAAAGATAGCAGGATATAGCAGACACACTGTAGTAAGATACATGTGTCCTAAGGTACCACACTCGACGGCAGGCTGGAAGTGCGCTCATCTCGACGGATAGCAACAAATCCCATGTATATATATATAAGGCCGGGACCAAAGGGGCAACAGGTAACTGGGAATTTCTCCATGAACTATTTGATCCATCTAGTCATTAACCTAGCCAGATTCAGTATGAATCCCTGACCGTGGTGCTCAGGGATCATGCCCTAGACATGATGCAAGACACACAGGACTCGTAGTTTATACAAGCACAATCAATGCAAACAACCACGGTGTCACGCCCCAGAACCAGAATACTGGCAAGTAGGGACGGACCAGGCCAGCTACGTATACCAAAGTACTCCACTACTCCGAAATAACGTATAAGCTGTATAGATGGGGGTTACTACTACAAGCCAACAGTCGATCCTAGGTCAAGCAATCCTAGGTATCTCAATCACAGGCAGTAAACAATGTACAAGAAGTAAGATCAACTGGAATATAAAATAGTAAAGCGTCCCAAACTATCATATATCAATGATCATGAAGCTAGTAATACATAGTGAAGACTAGCAAGAGTAATAGTCATACATGATAAGCTCTAGCTATAGTCTAGAATACGCAAATCATGTTCTGGCCCGTAGGCTAAATGTCAAGTCCAAAACACGAGCTAAATACGTGCTCGGAGGCTAAACGCCATAAAAGAATAATGTACATAACTAGTGGGAGAATGAAATAGAAAACCCACTAAGGTACTCTGGTGCTCTGGGTAATCACCAACGAGTGGAAGGTACGGAAGATCCTCCGGGCTCCTCTATCAGATCTGGCCAAACAAAACCAGTGGGGTCAGACCCCCAATAGCAAGTACCACAAAGGAAGCCAAACTATGAACTAAAACCAGCATGTAAATCATAGCAATGGATAGAGAGAGAGATGAGTAAGTACTAATCGAGACTCGTGCACTACCAATGCACTTATCTCGAGAATAGAAGGACAATAAGTAAAGCAACATGTAGCATAAAATAAAGGACATGTGACGTAATGTAAACTGTGTACATGTAAGGAAAAGGAAGCATGTGAACATGAAAGATAAACTAGACATGTGAGCATGTTAAGTAGATGGAACATGTGAGCATGTTAAGTAGACGGGACATGTGAGCATGTTAAGTAACTGGAGCATGTAAGCATGTTATGTAACTGGAGCATGTGAGCATGTTAGATAACTGGAACATATGAGATAACTGGAACATGTGAGCATGTAGGATAACTGAGACATGTAAGCATGTGAGATACTATATAGAACGACAAATGATAAGATGACTTAGGAACTATTCCGAAACCCAAGTTATAACCCGTAAACCAAACAAGGACCGGGGTTGTAACCCTTCTCCTGAACAGAACATTAATATTTAATCATTTATCAAAAAAAATGAAGCATAAACAAAGATGTGCTGAAAATAAACAAATACGGACACTGCCTAGACAAACTAGACTAGACTGGACTCCATACAATAGTCACGGCCAAGCATGAGTACGGCTTTATACATTAGATAACTAGGGTTGTCACAATCCTAATTACTAACAAATGCAAGTATGAGAATTCCAAGTCCAGCTCCTGCCTGCTACTACCTGAATGGTCCAAGCCAATGGTAATAGTGGATACATCGCCCAGGAGACAAATGTATCCTATAGTGGTGGGTACATCGCCCAGGAGACAAATGTACCCGGTACAATACTCGACGGTGCGCTGGAAGTGTGCTCATCATGACAGATAGCTCCAAATCCCAATGTATATATATATAATGCCAAGACCAAAGGGGCAACAGGTTACTGGGAAATTCTCAATGATCTAAGTAATCAAGCTAGTTATTTAGTCCTTAACATTTTCTTGTTGGATTCCGGGTGTGGCATTCCGCAGAATCCATCCTAGACATGAGACATGCAAGACTGGACAAGACAAGCAAGATTGTGCACCATAACAAGCCACAACAAGAAAATATAATAAACAAGAAGCCAGGAGTACGCTACGACGAGCAACTATCAAGGAGCAAGACATGTACTGGAATCAAGAGTACGCCATGACAGGCCACTATCATGTAGGCAAGAAGGCATGGCAACAATTATCATAGCTTGTAAGAAAGAATCTATCAAAAGACAAATCATGGCATGTGGAGAAAATAATCAAGGCTAAGTACATTTCATAAAATGGTTGAACATGTGCTAGTATCAAGTCTATATAGGGTGTACAATCATTATCTAACTGAGCAAGATCATCTTATCATGTTAAGAAATTATTACAATCGAAGAAAATATCAAAAACGGACAAAAACGGGCAGAAACGGACAAAAATAGACTAAAACAGCATAAAACGGATTATCCGACGGATTACTGCGGATTTCCGGCGGATTTTCCGGAGTGTCACAGCAAGTTTTGTGGTACAAGTTCGGATTTTCCGACGGATTTCTGCGGATTTCCGACGGATTTTCCGAACCGTCATGACAGAAAGTTGATTTTTGAACTCAAAACTTGTTTCGGCCATAAAAACTTCGTTTTAAATCGAAATTCGGATTTTTAAAAGTCGAAATTGCATAGAATTGAATTCCCTACAACATGGGAGTATTAGTTTTCATAAATCAAAACATTTGATAGATCAATACCTCAAAATACTCTCAAACAGAGGTTCTCGGGACACCGAAACGGGTTCTGATTGCCACCAAACTCAAAATCCATGATATACAAACTATGTGAGGGCCTCATATATGTATATGTGACCAAGATACATGATGGCAACACTAGTATCACTCTTGATACCAAGTTTTCTACTAAGTCCATATTGGGTTTTAACAGAAAATTAAAACCTTGCTTAAACAAATTTTGGAAACATGCATATATACAAGAATCATAAGGAAAACATATTTAACAAAATGAGTTTGGGAAAATTCTAAGCATTTAATACCAAGGGAAACAAAAATGACAACAAAACAATATGGTTCATGGATTTGGCAAGATGTAGTTGCCTAGGTTAAGCTCCAAGCCTAATCTTCTACTCCTCCTCCTAGGGGGGTTAGACACCACACCCAAGGCCTCAAGGCCAAGCTCTTGGCAAGCTCCAAGGGGGAGAGAGGGAAGAAGAAATGAAGAGAGAGTGAAAAGAATAAAAAGAGAGAGGAGAGAGAAAGTAAAATGGTATATATAGAAGGGGGAATTAATCTTAGCCGTCGGATGGTGATCCATGTGAAGATCTAAGTCAATCCTAACCATCAAAACAAAACCAAATATCCAATGGGTAATAGGGTGCATCTACACTATTCATGAAAATATCTAAACACTATTCATCAAAATATCTAAAACACTATTCACGAAAATATCGGAAATACTATTCATGAAAATATCTGAAATCGAAAATATCTAAAATGTGGAAAATCTGTCTGGACGGTATGCCGTCGGTATACTCCGGTATATTGGCGGTATGCCGGCCAAGAAGAAAATCTATAAGTTAAAAAAAAAATTAAAGCATTACGAAAATCAAAAAAATACGAAATACATTACAAAATACGTATCCGTATATAAATACCGATACTGTGAGACGAGTCTCACACACGGTGTCCAGGCCAATGAATCAATTTGTCAAGAGTGTGCCGCGACGGGACACTATCATTATCATTATTACTTATCAAGAGTGCGCCACGACAGGCCACTATCAAGCATGTCAGTTCTTGGTCACACCATGCCAGGTACAATTATCATTTCAATCATGTTAATCAAATCAGGATTTTCAAGTTCGGCGTAAAAGGCGTAAGGATATAAAATGGGCGTAAAAATATACAATAAAGGTTACAAGGCATGGGCAAATTAATAATAAAATAATAGTACACAGGGCTATAGGAGAGTTCAGGGTCATGCAGTGAAGTATCATGCGACCAGAGGGAAGTAAGCTTCATGCGGCTGGCGGGACAGTGGAGCATATGCAGCCAGCAGTGGACAGGTCTCATGCGGCTGAAGGGGTGCGGAGTATATGCGGCTGGGTTGGGATGGAGGTCCATGCGGCTAGCGGGGAAAGGGTTTTCATGCGACTGGACGGGCCCGAGTTCATGCGGCTCACAGAGCAAATAGCCATGCGGCTCGATATGGTGGACGCGCATGCGGCTGCCTAAGCAAGGGGGGCGCATGCGGCTAGGTGGTTCAGGATCTCATGCGGCTGGGATGAGACTCAGTTATGCGGCCAGAAGTGCAAGGGTCTCATGCGGCCCAATGATCACGAGCATATGCGGGCGCGCCATGCCTAAGTCTTATGCGGCTGGAAGACTAGCCGCATGAAGGTTCATGCGGTCAAGTGCTGCCATGCGGTTAGGGGTTCATGCGGTCAGCTTTAATTCATGCGGCTAGGGAAATCACTTGCCGCATGAAACATTCATGCGGTCAAGTCAAGCACAGTTCATCTTCTCCAAAATTCCGAGAAGAAGAACACCATGAGGGCCAACTTCTCAAGCTCCACAACTCCATCATCCGGAGCCCAAATCCGAACTTCCATAGGTCAAAATGGGGCAGAACGAAATTCTCTACAACATGAAACCATCAAAATTCGGAAACAACAAGATTAAGTAGATCAAAACCTAAGAAATCCAAAAATAATATAAATATAGATCTACAAGAATCTAGCCATAGAAAGTAAAAATGCCAAGTTCTAAAGAGTGTTAAAATGCTGCAAAGAAGATAATGGAACAATAAAATTTGGGTTCCTCCATGAAGCAAGATGCACTTGCCTAGACCTTCCTGGTAGGTGAGGAAGTTAATGGAGTAAGAAGAAAAGTAATGAGGAGAGAGAAGGAAGAAAGGGTTAATAAATGGGGATGGTGGTGGTAGGTAGGGGTTCACCTTGGTTCATGATGAACCAAGTAAACCAAGCCAAGCCGAACCAACCCAATCCTCCTTCTATCCAAATAAAACTAAGCTCCACTAATCCGAGTTAATCCATGAACGATAAATGACAATTAAACCACAATGCTAAATATTAAAATAAACCACAACTAACTAATCAAAGAAAAAGAGAAATACGGGTCAGAAATACGAACACGTATAAAATACGTATCACAAATTTCGGGGCACCTTAAAAGAATTTCGTCCTCGGAATTTAATCAAGAGGCTAGAGATGTCGGGACAGCTATATTATCGCAAGCAATCTACGCTACCAATCAATCATACAATCATACATGCAAGCAAGGAATCGAAGTGCAAGACATAAGGAAGATATTACACCTCACGGGCCAAACCGATTGGGATAACATGATTGGATATCATCCTCACACTCCCACGTTTGACTCTCCCAAGGAGCGATGAACTCAAGCAACACGAACTAAACTGATAGTCTTGCGCTTGAGGTCTCTCTCTTTGGTCAAACAGGGATACGGGCCTCTCCTCATACGAAAAGGTTGGTACCAATAACCGTTTTCGAATGATCTAGGAAATGGCTCGGGCCCGGGATATACCGTTGTAATTAGGATACATGAAACATGACATGTGTCCCGCATGACGACGACGAAAAGCAAGACAATAGGACACAGATACCTCTCCGCCGATTCTGGATCTGGGCCTGGGCCAGGGCGAACTGCTGAGGCCTCTGCTGCTGGAAGGCCTGGGCCTGAGACGGCAATGGACCCGGGAACGGGAGCTGCTGTGGTTGGTGAACTGGGGCTGGTTCTGGTGCTGGTACTGGTCGCATAACCGAGGGACTAGTTACTGTCGACAATGATCTGTTTCTGAACGGACAAGATCCTATCATGTGGTCCGGCAAACCACAAACCAAGCACAATCCCTGTGCTCTGCGGTACTCAGTAACAACATGCCCGAGCTTCCCGTAATGAGAACAACCGGTTGCGAAAGGCCGCTTCTGCTTCTGCTGCTGGGGATAGGTCGAGGCAGAATGCTGTAAGGAGGTAACCGAATCTGTCCTCGTAGCTCCAATGGTCAGGGCCCTAGCTGCTGGGGCCGGTGCTGAGGATTGGTTCATCTGGTCATGAGACCGCTTCCGATCTCCGGTCCGGTCCGCTATCCTTCGGGAAGTGTACTCATGCCTCCTCGCTGCTCGCAAGACGGCATCAAAAGTTCTGTGCTCGAACTGCTCTACTGCCAATATGATCTCCAAGTAGAGCCCCTCCTAAAATCGCTGTGCTCTGTCTAGCTCGGTTGCCACCAAGGTGGGAGCAAACCGACTCAACCTTGAAAACTCGGCCGCATATCTGTCGACCGTCCTACTCATCTGTCTGAGATTACTAAACCTGGCCTGCAGGTCATATCTAGCCACCGCATCGAAGTACTTGGTCTGGAACATATCACTGAATACCGCCCATATGACAGGCGTACCCAAACTCGCTGCTTGCATAGCCCACCAGCCGCGGGCTAGATTTAGTAACTGCAGGTGCACCACCGCCACCTTCTCTGCTTCAGGGGTCCTGGCTGCCTCCAAGATAAATTCAATGTCCTGTAGCCAGGCATCTGCAGCAATAGCATCCTCGCTGCCGTCGAAGAAGGGAGGGTTCAGGCGCTTGAAATTATTGACCGTACTATTCCCTCGAGGACCACTTCCGCTCACAGCTTCTTGTACTGCTTGCTGCAAGGCATCACCTCGACGGTCCTGAGACGCAAGCAACTCACGGATGAGCCCTATCAAGACCCCATCCTCTGGCCCTGCTGGCTGAACTGGCTGGACTGGAGGCACTGGTTCTCCAGAAGGCATGGCTCGGGAGGCGGCTGCTGAGGACTGATCTTGATCTTCTTGCTGTTGCTGGTCTGCCGGCCGAACTTCTTCTGGCTGATCAACAGGAACGATGCCACTGAAGCAATGACATCGGGAATATTAAGGAAGGACCAGGATAGAATAATGATGCAAGCATGTTATCAAGTCAGGGATCCAAGGAGATAAGAAGATACGAGTGGAGATCAAAGACGAGTACAGATTGAGACATCTATCCGGTAAACCCTCACATTTCTTGATTGACAAGACCTGCATGGGCCACCACTTAAACCATGTCACGCCCCAGAACCAGAATACTGGAGAGCGGGGGCAGACATAGCCAGCTACGTATAATAAAATGGAATCCATCTCACCATACGGTCACGGCTATCTAGATATATGAGGGTTTATCTACAAGCTATCAGTCTCTTAAGGTCATAAATTATCCTATTGTCTCAATCTCAACCAACTAATAATAGTTACAAGATATCAGACCACCAAATATACAATTGTAAGGCGTCCCAAACATTACATATCCAGATGATCATGAAGCTAGTCGTACAAAATGTAAGGACTAGCAAGAGTTAAGTCATACATGATCAACCTCGAGTTGCCAATCATGATTACAGCCCGTAGGCAGACAGAAGGTAAAGTGCATCGAGCTAACAAGTGCTCGGCGGCTAAACGCCTCAAAAGAATAATTTTACAATAGAGTGGAAGAGCAAAAATAAACCCACTCGTTGCCCTGGTTACGCCTGGTGTTCACCATCGGGCTAGAAAGTCGGTAGATCCTCTAGTACTGCTCCGGTATCTGGCCATACAAAACCAGCTGGGTCAGACCCCAGAAAGAGCAAGTGCCACAAAGGAGGCTTCACTTAGGAACTAAAACTAGCAAATTAGCACAAAAATATAATTACCTAATAAGAGACAGTAATTTAACTAAAGCATGACAGGTGAATATAAAAGACAATCTTGTACAGAATCAATAAAAGACAGAACATATGGAAAAAAAGTATGACAGGATGATATACGATGAGATAATCATGGGACTATTCAGATAACCAGGTTACAATCCGTAAACCAAACAAGGACCGGGGTTGTAACCATTCGTCTGAATAGAACTTGGTTTCTCCCACCATTTATCGGCAAGATAAATATAAGAAATCTGGTTAGGTAACAATCTTGTACAGGATCAAGACAAGACCAGACAGATTGAACCCCATCCAACAATCACGGCCAAGCAATAAGTACGGCTTGATACTTTAACTAACTAGGGTTATCACAGGCCTAGTTACTAGCAAGATGCAATAAGAATTCCAAGTCCGGTTACCTGTTTGTTACTACCTGAGTGATCCCAGCAAGAAAAGAAAAAGATAGTAGGATATAGCAGACACACTGTAGTAAGATACATGTGTCCTAAGGTACCACACTCGACGGCGGGCTGAAAGTGCGCTCATCTCGACGGATAGCAACAAATCCTATGTATATATATATAAGGCCGGGACCAAAGGGGCAACAGATAACTGGAAATTTCTCCATGAACTATTTGATCCATCTAGTCATTAACCTAGCCAGATTCAGTATGAATCCCTGACCGTGGTGCTCAGGGATCATGCCCTAGACATGATGCAAGACACACAGGACTCGTAGTTTATACAAGCACAATCAATGCAAACAACCACGGTGTCCAGGCCAATGAATCAATTTGTCAAGAGTGTGCCGCGATGCGCCACTATCATTATCATTATTACTTATCAAGAGTGCGCCACGACGGGCCACTATCAAGCATGTCAGTTCTTGGTCACACCATGCCAGGTACAATTATCATTTCAATCATGTTAATCAAATCGGGATTTTCAAGTTCGGCGCAAAAGGCGTAAGGATATAAAATGGGCGTAAAAATATACAATAAAGGTTACAAGGCATGGGCAAATTAATAATAAAATAATAGTACACAGGGCTATAGGAGAGTTTAGGGTCATGCAGTGAAGTATCATGCGGCCAGAGGGAAGTAAGCTTCATGCGGCTGGCGGGGCAGTGGAGCATATGCGGCCAGCGGTGGACAGGTCTCATGCAGCTGAAGGGGTGCGGAGTATATGCGGCTGGGTTGGGATGGAGGTCCATGCGGCTAGCGGGAAAAGGGTTCTCATGCGGTTGGACGGGCCCGAGTTCATGCGGCTCGCAGAGCAAATAGCCATACGGCTAGATATGGTGGGCGCGCATGCGGCTGCCTAAGCAAGGGGAACGCATGCGGCTAGGTGGTTCAGGATCTCATGCGGCTGGGATGAGACTCAGTTATGCGGCCAGAAGTGCAAGGGTCTCATGCGGCCCAATGATCACGAGCATATGCAGCCGCGCCATGCCTAAGTCTTATGCGGCTGGAAGACTAGCCGCATGAAGGTTCATGCGGTCAAGTGCTGCCATGCGGTTAGGGGTTCATGCGGTCAGCTTTAATTCATGCGGCTAGGGAAATCACTTGCCGCATGAAACATTCATGCGGTCAAGTTAGGCACAGTTCATCTTCTCCAAAATTCCGAGAAGAAGAACACCATGAGGGCCAACTTCTCAAGCTCCACAACTCCATCATTCGGAGCCCAAATCCGAACTTCCATAGGTCAAAATGGGGCAGAACGAAATTCTCTACAACATGAAACCATCAAAATTCGGAAACAACAAGATTAAGTAGATCAAAACCCAAGAAATTCGAAAATAATGTAAATATAGATCTACAAGAATCTAGCCATAGAAAGTGAAAATGCCAAGTTCTAAAGAGTGTTAGAATGCTGCAAAGAAAAGAATAGAACAATAAAATTTGGGTTCCTCCATGAAGCAAGATGCACTTGCCTAGACCTTCCTGGTAGGTGAGGAAGTTAATGGAGGAAGAAGAAAAGTAATGAGGAGAGAGAAGGAAGAAAGGGTTAATAAATGGGGATGGTGGTGGTAGGTAGGGGTTCACCTTGGTTCATGATGAACCAAGTAAACCAAGCCAAGCCGAACCAACCCAATCCTCCTTCTATCCAAATAAAACCAAGCTCCACTAATCCGAGTTAATCCATGAACGATAAATGACAATTAAACCACAATGCTAAATATGAAAATAAACCACAACTAACTAATCAAAGAAAAAGAGAAATACGGGTCAGAAATACGAACACGTATAAAATACATATCACAAATTTTGGGACACTACATACAGTCCCAGTATCCCGCTGTACTGGACAAGAGGTGGCAGACCCCTCTCCAGCGGCTGCTGTACCAGAGCGATGTGATCGTGTCTCCACCATCTTAAAGATACATCGAACAAGGAAGTCAATACTGAGCAGGAATCGATATAATCAAAAGAGGACAGTTTATTTCAAAGAAGGTAAATCAGTAAGATGTATAGATGGCATGAATTGAAGCAGAATTTTTTTCCTAACTGTGATTGAGTACCTCTCCGTTAAAGCCTATCTTTCAATCCTATCGCAGGTTGTAGTGATGCTCTAGTTCGAATACCACTACATAACCTCGACCTGCATAGGCCACCACTAAAAATGTGTCATGACCCGTACCCAGGGTAGGGGCATGAGAAGTAGGTACGTCCAGCCTACGCCGCAGTGTCGATGGTAGAACGCTGTCTTAGGTTACTATCTAATCAACAACTCACGCAATTATATAATGTACTTGCCAATCTCAACTCCGAACGGAGGACAAGTATAGATATAATGAAATCTCAATCACAGTCTAAGCACGATATGATAACACAGAAGTTTATAACTAAGACTAAATAACAACAACAAACCAACTACTAAATAATAATAATCTCAAAACAAACAATATCTCAACTTATTACAATTCAAGTTCTAAAACATGAAAACTAAACCAAGTCAACTAGATAGTCTCCCGATCACTCCTAAGTGTCGGAGCCAAAGGTAGCTAAGCCATCTCCTGGTCCATAGTAAGTATGGCAAATGTCCTCGGGGCAAGCATCTGTAATATTTTCAACAGGTCCAGTCAGGATAGGAACGAGCACAACTCATCAAGAAATCCCAAACTCATCAAAAAATCCCAAGTAAATGACAGAGAACTATAAACAGTTGTATTGATGAACATGGCAGTTTATATGAGTAATGATGTAGAGAAACAGTTAAGGTACAAGGAAAGTAAGGTAACTAAACAAGAGGAGAAGCATGGCAATGAAGACTGTAAAATATGATCTAGCTGAACTAGAGTAACATGATATAAGTCCAGACAGTATAATATGAGTCAAGTATTGTAGTGCCCCGTCCCTATATCGTACCCCGTACTCTGTCCACGAGGTGCACGAGAAAGGAACATTGTCGCTATCGATTCGGTCGGGACCGATAGGTCGGGATCGACCGAGTCGATCGGACGGAAACGGTTGAATTAAGATCCATTCCTCGTTATGGAATGTCTTCTTCGGAACCAAGTTCCATATTCAGCGGGTTGCACCTCGAGGATTGACTCTGCGACTGAGTCGGGAGAGACCTCACGTTGCTCTGCTTTTCACGCCGCTTGCGTTGGTTTTGGCTTTGTTTTCTGAATGTGTTTTCGTGAATGTTTTCGATAATTTTTATGGCTTACATTTCGAACTCGCATTTCCTATCGAACTCCTTGAATAATGCAGTGTTCTAATCGGTTGTTTATGTAATTTCAGGTAATCGCGTAGGCGACGTCTAGCGCGACCAACAAGTTCTCTCGCCGAAGTAAACTCAAGGTGAGTGGCTGACCCTTCTCTTCTCGACCCCCCTTCTTAGGCAAAATCGATAGTGTTGTTGCGAATGAAAAGATAAATGCAAGGGCACGAACACGAATGAATGAGTAAGTTTTTAAAGAAAATGTAGGCTATGTCTTAACAACTAAAAATATGTCTTTGCACGGTCATGGACAACTTGTCGACAAGGTAGAGTTTCCCCGTATGGCAACCCAGGGCCACGGGACCGTTGCGGCCAAGAAGGAAACATCTCATAAGCTGTTCTGGGCACAATGTTAGGCGAGGACTTGCAGCGGAGCTCGCTACTCGCGCTGAAAGGGCCTCGTCTAATAAAAGCTAAAGGAGTCCACGATGGCTCTGGAAGCCAGTGACCAACACACGAAATATTGTACTTGGTATGGAAATGATAACAATTGACAGGGAAGAACATGGTAAGTTTCATAAGGTGCGACGTGGGCCGCCGTGGGTAAGTTTCAACGTAAATTTCATTATGCTTGTCATATGCTTGTTTGAAATTCATTAGGATGGTTAGAAACATTCATACTCTAAGTCAGATAAACTCTTCAAACAAATGAGAGCTTGGAACTTAAATAGCCACGCACCAGTACAAAGTGTAATGTACTGATCCTCGCTCTCCACGTAGGTACCCCGAACCACGAAGGGCGTGCCACTTGAAACTCAAGGCAACGTGAACCCTTTTGAAGCCTCGTCCGCGTGTAAAGGCTTGTTTCTGGATTCCTTTTGAAGAAGACCCGCACTCAGTCCAAAAGAAAAGATGACGACTCGACTTCCCGCAATAGCATGTGGAAATGTGTAATAGTTTTTGCTTGTAAAAAGGAATGTAATGTATGGAACGACTATCTCATCGACGTTTATTTTGTAAGTCGAGTCATATTGTAGCCCGCGCGGCAATGAATGTAAATGAAGTCTTATTATTAATGAAAAAGTTTACTTCTATTTCAAATGTGTCAATCAATTTCTCTGCGTACTCTAACTTGATGTTGTGTTTCGGATAACCTTATGACTATGCCTTGTGCGATCGTAACTTAGGTTCGTACGACATCACGCCCGGGGGACGACTATCGATTCTACGGAATCGAGGCGTGACATAATGGTATCAGAGCACGACTTTACATCCTTTGACCTCGCATCGATGAGATAAGTTGTTCCATACAATGAGTCCATAATAATTTATGACTGATGCGTTTGCCTTCGTATCCCAGAAGTGACAAAACCTACGACAGAGCGAGAGCAGAGCGCTTCTAGCGGCTATAGTAGTTCTCGTCGTTCGCGGGGCGGACCTTCTAACGATACCATCGAAAGGATGCTGCGCATGATGGAGGCACAGCAGAACCAGTTCGAGACTCGACATCAACAGACAGAGGAACGACAGGCCCAGTTCGAAGCTCGCCTCGACGCACATGCTAAACTTCAACAAAAGCAGCTGGATACCCTGCAGCAGATCGTCCAGACAATTGTAGCCAACAAAAATTTTGCGACTGCGCCTGCCATCACCACGCCTACTATCACCGTGCCGGCGGTCCAACCCATCGAAGTCGACACGGAGGAGCCCGAGAGTCAACCTGCAGCAACGAAAAAGTACAACTTTGAAGTGTCAGAATTCAAGAAGGCGTGCTGCACTTCCTTCAGCGGTACCGAAGGCCCTTCCATGGCGATCGACTGGTTGAAAGAGCTGGAAGATCACCTCGAGCTCCTCGGCATTGAAGAATCAAAGCAAGTCGCCTGCGCACAACTTCAACTACGGTTGAACGCGCACGACTGGTGGGCCGTGCGCAAGCGAGCGATCCGATCGGACAACACTACCGCGCCGATCTCTTGGGCCACGTTCCGTAAAGCTTTTGAAGTCCAGTACCTTCCGTCAGCCGTTCGTCAAGCGAAGGAAAATAAATTCATGCAATTGAAGCAAGGGAATCGAACAGTAGAACAGTATGTCGCAGTGTCCAAGTTTGCTGGTCAGTTTCTGCCTACAGAAGAGTGTCGTGTACGACGGTTCAAAGTGGGTCTGCGACACTCTATCGGTGCGCATGTCGGGGTCCCGGAATACAAGACTGTGGACGAGACTCTGAATCATGCTCTCCGCCTTGAGAACCTTCATCCTTCCGGTGCTGACGACGTTGTGCGCCACTCCAATCACAAACGTCCTAGCTATACGGGAGGCGACAACTACGCATCGAAGCGTCCAAACAACGGCGGCTATAAGGGGCAGAATCCGTTACCTCGTTGCACCAAATGTAATCGCCTCGGGCACGAAGCCAGCAACTGCTTCCCCTTCAGAGGAGAATGCCATGCTTGCGGACAAAAGGGCCATCTCGCTCGAGATTGCACGAACCCCAGACTGACTCGCAACGTCCCTCCACAACAAAACCGTCAAGAGAATCTAGGACAGGTGCCCCGACCTGCTCAGCCCACTCAACTCAACAACCAAGACCGACGTCCTAATGCACAAGGGCGCATCTTCGCCTTGACACGAGACGAGGCATTTGCTTCCGACACTGTTGTGACAGGTATATTGAATTTCAATAATGTACCTGCTCGTGTGTTATTTGATTCAGGCGCCTCGCATACTTTCATATCGGCGGACTTCGCCGTCGAGCACAAATTCCCTGTAATGTTGTTAGACCTTGACCTTAGCGTAAGTATGCCTTCGGGCATGCCACTACTCACAAACTTAGCCAGCGGAGGAGGCACCATATGTATTGGGGGTAAAAAGATTGGTCTTGATACAATAGTTCTAGATATGAAGGACTTCGACATCATACTGGGCATGGATTGGCTCGGTCCGTGTAACGCAATCATAGACTGCACTGAAAAGAAGGTCACATTTTGTATACATGGAGTGCCTGAATTCTACTACTCGTGTGGTGAGGCATCGCCGACCTGCATGGTGATCTCCGCAATATCTGCTCGGCGGATGCTGCATTCCGGGTGCGAAGGCTATCTAGCTTCTGTTCGAGACATGCGACAGGATGGTACAAACGCGGGAGAGACCGACGTTGTGGCAGAATTCCCAGACGTGTTCCCGGACGAGCTATCCAGCATGCCGTCCGATCGAGAAATAGAGTTCACCATCGACACATTCCCCGACACCCGACCGATCTCGAAGGCTCCGTACAGAATGGCCCCTGCAGAACTGAAGGAACTAAAGGCACAACTATAAGAATTACTCGACAGAGGGTTTATCCGTCCGAGTGTCTCGCCGTGGGGTGCGCCCGTGCTATTCGTGAAGAAGAAGGGTGGATCGATGCGGCTCTGCATCGACTATCGAGAATTGAATAAAGCCACCGTCCAAAACAAATACCCCCTGCCCCACATCGACGACTTGTTCGACCAGCTCCAAGGTGCAACAGTGTTTTCGAAGATTGATTTGCGATCGGGTTATCACCAACTCAAAGTCAAGCCAGATGACGTACCGAAGTCTGCCTTCTGCACTCGCTATGGCCACTACGAGTTCTTGGTAATGTCGTTCGGCCTAACAAACGCCCATGCCGTCTTCATGGATCTGATGAATCGGGTGTTCCGTCCGTTCGTTGATAAATTCGTAGTAGTTTTTATCGACGACATCCTCGTCTACTTGAAGGATCGAGTGCAACATGCAGAGCATCTGCGGACGGTACTCGAAACCCTTCGAGAGAATTAGTTATATGCGAAGCTGAGCAAGTACGAATTCTGGCTGAACAGCATCTTATTCCTTGGGCACATCATCTCCGCCGCGGGCATTGCAGTCGATCCGAAGAAAGTTGAGGCAGTCGCTGATTGGAGACGGCCTGCATCAGTTAGCAAAATTTGAAGCTTTCTAGGCTTGGCGGGATACTACCGACGGTTCGTGAAGGACTTCGCGAAGATTGCATCGCCACTGACTCGCCTCACCCAGAAAGGAGTCGCGTTCGAGTGGTCAGACGACTGTGAAGCTTCCTTCCAAGAGCTCAAGCAACGGCTCGTTTCGGCCCCAATACTTGCACTTCCTGAAGGGATGGAAGGATTTCAAATCTTCAGCGATGCTTCTGGCCAGGGCTTGGGGTGTGTGCTCATGCAGCGGGATAAGGTGATATCTTTTGTTTCCCGGCAGTTGAAGCCGCACGAGAAGAACTACCCCACGCACGACCTAGAATTAGCGGCGATTGTGTTTGCGTTGAAGCTGTGGCGTCACTATCTCTATGGCGTGGCGTGCAGGATTTATACGGACCACAAAAGCCTCAAGTATCTCTTCACTCAGAAAGAATTGAATTTGCGGCAGAGACGATGGCTCGAGCTGATCAAAGACTATGACTTACCAATCGACTACACGTCGGGCAAGGAAAATATGATAGCGGATGCGCTGAGCTGAAAATACTTAGCTTCGTTATGCATCAACGATCGACTGCTGCATGACTTGGAAGGAATGGGCATTGAACTCCGAGTTCGTTTTAGAGACGTAAAGCTGGCGCAACTGCGGGTAGAACCGAGCCTACTGGAGAGGATCAAGTCTGCTCAGAAGGACGACCCATACCTAGAGAAGATGCGGAAGCTGATATCGACAGGAAAAGCGTTCGACTTTACAGAGGACGAGTCGGGAGTGTTGCGCGTGAAGGGACGACTATGCGTACCGGACGACGCAAAACTTAGAAAGGAGATAATGTCGGAGGCGCATTATACAAAATATTCCTTGCATCCTGGCAGCACCAAGATGTACAAGGACCTCCGCGTTGTCTTTTGGTGGCACGGCATGAAGAAGGACATAGCGCTCTTTGTGTCAAAATGTATGGCCTGTCAGCAAGTCAAAGTCGAGCACCAGCGACCGGGCGGGGAGATGCATAACCTTGCCATTCCAGAGTGGAAATGGGATCACATCACTATGGACTTCGTTGTTGGCTTGCCGAGGACGCCGCGGGGAAACGACGCCATCTGGGTCATCGTCGATCGACTAACCAAGGAATGTAATATATGGAACGACTATCTCATCGGCGTTCATTTTGTAAGTCGAGTCATATTATAGCCCGCGCGGCAATGAATGTAAATGAAGTCTTATTATCAATGAAAAAGTTTACTTCTATTTCAAATGTGTCAATCAATTTCTCTGCGTACTCTAACTTGATGTTGTGTTTCGGATAACCTTATGACTATGCCTTGTGCGATCGCAACTTAGGTTCGCACGGCATCACGTCCGGGGGACGACTATCGATTCTACGGAATCGGGGCGTGACAAGTGTAATCCCAATGTGAGTCCAGACAATATAAATCAAATACCAAATGATTCCAGTACAAGATGAGTCCAGTATAAGTTGAGTCCAGTCAGTGATCAAAGGTTCCAGGGTGAGTCCAGACCATACTCTAACAGTGTGTTTTACAATATCGAGATCGACATGTAAACGGCTGTAGGTAATACGGCACATCACACACTCGGCCAAGTGTGGGATGGCTATCATTCCAGTATAATTCCAAGGGAGTGGTTCCAGTATTTGGGAATGTTCACATGTCTACTCCAATATTTCCCCGCCCAACAAGTACAAGTGAATCCATAACCCGACACAAAATAAGTACAAGTTCAGCCAGAACATGAATGATACCAGTAAGTGATTCCAGTAGGTGATGCCAGTAGTGGTTCCAGAATGGAGGCCATACATGAATAAACGAGTGTCGCATGAAATGGGTCCAACAATATCAAATCGTGTTTGTAATAGAGAATCAAATAGAACTAACTAGAACTGAAATACAGTAATCAACAAGTAAATGAAAGAACTATCAGAGAATGTACTCGCCTGATACTCTGAAAAGAGTAGTGTAATATCAGATGTCTGTACCGGAGTCACAATATCCTAAATGGAGCAATTTAGGATATAATGTATCAAAATAAGGTAAATGAATCTACAATGCAATCTACATGATTCTAGGCTAATCTAGGTCAAAGTCAACTCTCAGTCAACCTTGGTCAACATTCTAGTCTACTAAGTCAACTCTAAACCTAAACCACAATCATAGTCTAATAGAAATCTACACTAGGCCATCTAACCCATACAACCAATAGGCTAACACTATACTCAAAGTCTAACTGACTCTCAACCTATACCAAGACACTAACCACATAAGCCTAAACCTTAAACAAAACCAATCTAACAAGCCTACCTATAAAGTACTAATACCAAAACACAATATCACAACAACCTATCTCATAACCAAAGGGATACTAGCCTATACCTATATCTCATCCTAAAACCTTCTCACAGTCACAAAGGAACACATATATTAGACACAATATAGATAGCAAGTAGAAAACATATAGGTATCAATACTAATACATATGATCATACATGATATCAAAAGGAATGAAAACAACTGAGAAATGAAGGAAGGGAAGGAAAGGCAATTAGGAAATCTGGAATCACACAGCCTATTATCAATGAAATTAAATAAGAACTCAAGTGAATACCCACTCTGAAAATCAGCATCAATATCTGAAATACCATTGAATACTCACAACCATCTAAAAGTGGGATGAAATGGAAGCAACTGAGCCAAACTGGAATCAAGTTCCTGTTTTGGTAAAGTATCAAAATCAGTTACAAAGTCAAAAGTGCAAGGAAAACCAAATATCCTAACTATGAAAATTGAGATGAGGTAAATACTAAAGGTCAAGTTCAAATGCAAGAAATGGAATGACAAAATGGAAATCCACAGTTGACTGAATCAACATATAAACTGGGAATACCTCTCAAATAAAACCTGAAAACAGAGAATCAATCTGAACTGTAAATACAGTTTGACATAGGCTGAAATAAACTCCAAAAAAATTTGAATCATATTCATAGTTCAATCCAAGTTCAAAGAGAAGTTAAACTCTGAACCAACATCCCAAAATCAATGAAATGTGGGCTGAATCTAAACTGAGAATTAAACCTACAAACCCATTCATCAAGCCAACCTAAACTAATTGAACATTAACCAAAACCAATACTATAACTGATACTTCATGTATCCCCCAAAATCTGAAACTGTGTAAATCAAAACTGAGAACAAATAACCCAATCTCGAACCACTCATCCAAATGCCAATATGAACTGAAATTAATTTGAAATTGAACTCAATCAATATCAACTAAAAAACTGAAACATCAAACTCAAGTAGAACTAAGGATTACATCATAATGCATCGAACTCATTGAAATAATTTGACAGTTTAAAAACAGTGAACAATTCGAATGCCAACTCGAATACCCAGTTGAATACCAAAACAACTACCTAAATATTCAAGGTAACCCAACTGAACATCACTCGAACATTATAAAACTAGATCGAAATCTATTTCTCAAATATTCTAAATCTGTCAAGAACTGAGAACTGAAAGTGCTCATGGATACCCAATTTCGAAACAAAAATTAGGAAGTAAACTCGAAAACAATTAGAGACACATAGTGTACAGAGGTTGCGCCTAACCCTACGTGTCCTAAGGAAGCCAACGCGTCCAAAAAAATAGGTCACAATGTGTCAAAATATGCAAATTAGAAAGTGTCAGAAAATTATGCATTGGGCTGCCTCATGCGGCCATGTCGTGTCGAAATGGACACAACACAATACACGAGAAGGGTCGTTCTCGTGTACATAGGTAGAGGGGGTCTAGGGATAGGTATCTAGGTGTCTGCACAGTATCCACGTCGTGTCTACGAGAGACACGAAGTTCGTGTTAGTGAGCAAAGTTCGGCTGTGCACTGTCAGTGCAATTCCAGTGCAGCCTCGATATCTTCGCGCACAGTCGACGAGGACCCATGAAATTTTTTGGGTGTTGTGTCAGTGTATGCCCCTATGTGTCCACCAAAAATCGTGTCATAAGAATCCGTGTCGTGTCCTGTGTCGACCCCGAGCAACAGGGGAGCCGTACGAGGTCTGTGTGTGTCTCGTACATGAGGTGCGTGTCCATTTTGGACACGAATACAACCCCAAATCGTGCTCAGTCAATTTGATATACAAATAGACCTAATTAGCTACAAATACATGTAATTAGTTTTGCAAAATACTAAAATCCATTTCTATGTGGTATTCTAACAAACACATGCGCATACACATTGATACGTGTCCGATACGGACACCAAATAAATACGGTTTTCTACCAAACTTGAGGGACAGCTAGGGGACACCTAGATCTAGACTATTATGCAAAAAAATTAGAATTAAAACATAATTTAGAGGGTTTACCTATAGTGTGTCAATGACAAGGAAAAAACCCCAAATAGAATGATTCTCCTTGCAAGCCAGTAGCTTCAAATTGTACCAAAACTGAGATTTATCTCTATAAACAAAAAATAGAGTAGGATTAGACTCTAATGCAAGAAACTAGAGTCAAAAAGGAATTAAAATAGAATAGTTATGGATTGGGGAAGAATGACAATACCTTTCCTTTTCCAAAAGTTGGTTTGATATAAAAGAGGCAAGAACAATAGGAAGAGAGACTTTATAGTGGGGGGATCCCTATGTGGCTGGCCATAAAGGGGGAAAATTAGGGTTAGGGTTATAACTAATGGGCTTGAGCCAAGTTTCAAGGATAAAGGAAGTCACTCCTTAAGTCAAAAGTCCATGAACCTAACCATTTATTCTTCTATATGAAACTTGATTCTAAATGACTTAACTTGGGTTGACTTAAGTTAGACTAGGGTCCCACCATGCTATTCAAGTCACCATAGCTAGAGTCAACATCTAGGTTAGTCTCTTAAGTCACAACTAGTAAAAGTCAAAATTAACAACCATCAATCCAATAATTAATCAAATAACTCCAATAAGTCAAAATAACCAAAATACCCCTATGCTAAAAATAATAAATAAATATCCCAATCACATGGTTAGGCTCTAGGTCAGACAGTCTCTAGAGTTTCACTAGCATCACATCAAAATCACAATTCGTGGTTTTTAAATAGTTTTAAAATGATTAAAAATCACCAAAAATTATAATATGATATAAATATCAATAAATAAATAATTACAATTACAAAATTTTAAAATTACCCTCATTTGAAAAACTGGGTGTTACACACCAGTAGAGGAAACCCTAGCAAGGTCATTGACAAGCATTCACCTTATCACGTGGGGGAGGCCTTAGATTCAAGCGAGATATTGGCAGGTACTATTTATGTAGCCTCATCACTTGTAGATTCTGTCACATCACATTCTTTTGTATATGCATGATCATCTTTTCTTTGTATAGGTCTGTATACTTTCGCATCACATTCTTTTGTATATGCATGATCATCTTTTCTTTGTATAGGTCTGTATACTTTAGTTTCCTTTATAGGAAGGATCATATTTTGGGTCAAATCGGTCAAATTTTCTTCTGATCAACGAGAAACATAATTGTTATGGAAACATTTTTAAATTATTTTGGACCCGGTCAATCCGGTTCGAATTCGTTTCAAATGCGGTCGAGTCCGGTCCAGTTCCAACATTTTTTCGGACCTGACCCCTCCTGTCCCGTCAACTAACGGGTCTAGTACGGGTCCATCAAATTTGGCCCGCCTGCCCAACCCTATTATTCTAACATCCGTACAATAATAGCATAAATGTACCAGTATAAATATGAAGTCCAAAAAATGGAATTACAGGATAAGATTAGAGATGCTAAATGGTTTAGTAAATTTGATGCCATATCAGATAAAACTTTGGGCAATGTTAATGGAATGTGGCACTATTAATAAAATGTTATGCCTTTTGATTAAAAAATGCCTAACAAGTATTCTAAAAGTGGATGAACATCTTTTGACACCTCCTTTTTGTGATAGTCTAAATGGTTGACATTCTCTTGATATCTCAAACAAGAGAACGAAATAATTTAGTTCAAGTAGCTAAGTTATTCTTACTACATGAAATTTATTCTCTCCTAAGAAAATAGTTTTTATGAAAGAGGACGAAGAATAAATTTTGGGCACATTGAACTACAAAGATCACATAATAACAAAAATATCCTAGTTCAAAGATAATTTTGAGACCTTAAAAGATGTACAATCTATTGGGCGTTCATAATTATGGTAAAGATACATTCCTATTCTGTTAAAAAAAAAGTATCTTTAGAAAAAATTATGCCTTGAAGAACAAAGGAAATACAAAAAGAAACACCTTAGGGCTTAAAGGTGTAAGGAGATAGGATACTGACCAAATAAGAATCAGTCTAATCCAATACACCTAAAAGAGATTTCTAAAAAAAATTAAGACACAAAACTTAGGGTGCGGCTATCCGCACCCCATGACCTACTAAGCATACCCCACCAAAAAAAAGATCGAAATTCCTATCCTACCCTCCCCCTGCTCCCCCTGCTCCTCTCTCCTCCCCCCTGCTCCCTCCCGACCCCTCCTCCTCCGACCCCGACCTCCGACGCAGGAGGAGGAGGAGGGTTCGCAGGAGGAGGGGTGGGAGGAAGCGGGGGGGAGGAGAGGGGAACAGGGGGAGGGGGTCGGAGAATGAGGGGTAAATGTCGGGGTCGGGGAAGCATGGGGGAAGGGAGGAGAGCAAGGAGAGGGGAGGGTAGGATAGGAATTTTGATTATTTATTTATTTATTTATTTGGTGGGGTGTGCTCAGTAGGTCATGGAGTGCGACGGTCATGGAGTGAGGAAAGTCGCACCCCAAAAGTTATTGTATCATCATACTACAAATGATCAATTAATGATTCAGATGGATCCCTGTGATCACTTCTGAGTCGGAACCGTGGCTGCTTTTGAAAAAAGAGCGTAGGCCCCCTTTTCCTCGTCCCGCGTAGAGTGCGCAGGCCCCATTCCTCCGCTTCCCCGTTCGTGCAAAGTGCGCACGCCCCATTCCTCCCTCTCGCGCGGACCCGTCCCCCTCCTCCTCCTTCTCCGCCACATATCTTCCCCCTCCTTCCTTGTAGCCGTCCATGGCCGACAGCCCTCCTTGTCGCAGGGGCTAGAGTCGAGAATGGTGGACTCGACTGACAGCCGAGGTCAGCGGCCCCTCTTCCTCTTTTTTCTAGGCAAGCTCAGACTCCTGTCGTTTTCAATGATGGTTGGATGACGGTGGAGTACCGTCGGTGAAGCAAGAAAGTGATAGCTCCGACGGTGAGGACTTGACGCATTTTCATTCCTTTGGGTCTGACCCAGCAAGGGAAGGGTGGCTCCCTTCGCCAACCTGCTTCGGACACATCTACCCCAGTTCCACAATAATGAATTAGCAACAATCTGCTGACGAAGCAGTTGCTGAATGGAACTAAATGTGAAGGCGACTGCTTATATGGAATCTGCAGTAACTCTGATACTGGATGTTGTTTCATGTTCTACTGAAGGAGACTGAAAATCTCTACATTGCTACAAATTAAGATAAAGTCTGGAAATATCTACAGAGCTCACTACACTACTGGAGTCAAAGGCAACCCAAGCTTAGCTCAAAAGAGTACTCTGCTACTCCTATTACTGAACTGAAACCTGATACTTGACACTACACTGAAAGTGTACTTCTTGTTGGAGTCCAGTCTGAATTTGGTGACAACCTATTTGTGGAATATAAATCTAGTTCAATATTTGATTTGAGTAGATTTGGATGTGTGTTATGTTATTTTAGATATAATAGCATTCTTATTTTAGGAAATCTTATTATAATCTAAAATAAGATATTTATGGAATATCTTAGGTATAATAGGATTCATATTATATTCTGATTTAGGAAATCCTATTATGACTAGAATATAATTTTCTCATCCTATATATATGGGGTGAGGGTGGAGGCACAAAGAACAGCACAAAAGTGGAGATTCGGAATACTCGTCCACAAGAAAATCTAAGAAAAAGTCCGTACTTTGGTCTTAGGACTTTGCCATCCAAGACAGAAGAAAAAGATCTAACGAGGAGTCATCAACTTCGGTTAGGAAGATTGCTACGGGTTGGTGAGTGATCTCAATTGTAATATTCTATTTTTCTTCTTGAGAGTGGCGAGAGGGTTGAACCTATTAGGGCAAAGGGTTGAACACGAGTTCTGTCAATCTTGTAATTTTATATGAGTTATTAAAGGTTGGAATTTGTCCAAGTGACGTACGTCACCGTCATATACATGTCTTCATCTTGTGATTGGTGTCCGTTAGACGATGGTTGGTTTTGATCAGGTGGGTTGGCAAATGCTTCCGCACGCGCCCAACAATTGGTATCAGAGCCTTGGGGGTTCTGACAACCATATCTGTGAAGCAGATGAACACTCTTATGATCACCCTCACAGGAGGGAACTGGACGATTTGGAAGCCAATGATGGAGAATCTACTCTGGTGCAAGGACTTGCATGGTCTGTTGGAGGGCAACAGCGTAAAGCCAACGGACAAAGCTACTGAAGACCGGAAACGACTGGATCGGAAGGCCATTGGATTCATTCGCCAATGTTTGAATGATTCGGTGTTTCACCACATGTCCATGGAGAGTTCGACAAAAGCATTGTAGGAGAAGCTGCATTCGTTGTACAAAAGAAAGATGGCTGGCAACAAGATCGTTTCTTATTCGCCAACTCGTCAACTCGAAGTACACGGAGGGTGCCCCAGTGGCAAAACATTTGAACGAGGTTTAGGGTATCATCCATCAGCTGTCTGCGATGAAGATGGTGATTGATGATGAGCTTCAGGTCCTACTACTGCTTGAAAGCTGGGAGACGTTGGTGGTGTCGGTGAACAACTCCGCGCCTGATGGAGTTGGTACTATGGAGGTAGTCAAAAGCAGCTTGTTGAATGAGGAGGTCCAGCGCAAGAAAGTGGAATCGTCGCAGGAGTTCGCTCTGGTGGCATCATACGGGAAGAAAAGAACCAAGTCACAGGCGAGGACATGAGGAAGTTCTTGGGATCTTACGATTGTAGACCGCAAGGAGGGCTGCTATCACTATGGTGAAAGAGTCATATCAAGAGGAACCGCATGAACCTCAAAGCTGAGAAGGCCAAAGCCAAGGACGATCAGAAGGATCTCACGGCGTTTGGAGATATCATCATCGCAGCGACCGACACAGAGAAAGCTTGTGGCATGTGTCATGATGGTGACTGGGTCATGGATACGGGACGTCATATCATGCCACTCCATATAGAAGAAAATTCATGTCATAACGCGACGACAGGTTTGGACGTGTGAAGATGGACGACAAGGGGATGGCTGCAGTTGTAGGCATCGGTGATGTGTACTTGACGACATAGTTTGGTGAGAAGCTCGTCCTTAGGGGTGTACGACATGTACCTAGTTTGCGCTGCAACTTGGTTTCGGTAGGGAGACTAGCAGATGATGATTGTTGTTGTCTGTTTGGAGGCAAAGATTGGATGCTTGCGAAGCATTCCCAACAACTGGCTCGGAGACATTTGTGTTGTGGCATGTACAGGCTCAAGCCGCTGAGCTGTATAGGCAGACCAGAGATACCGGATAGAGGCTCGAGAGGTATTTGACAGGAGGTGGATCGTCGAGAACTTGCCAATGAGGGGCTTCTAGATGCTTTGAGGGATACGGAGGATTCTCGAGGTAGGGGTTGCTCTATAGATCCAGTTTTGGCGACAGGTGGTTTGCCAAAGCTTTATGGAACGACATCGGTTTCAGCAGTTCGAAGCCAGGGAGGAGATCAAGATTTGCAGCAAACTCGATCTGAGGCAGGAGCATCACCATTCACACAGTTCAAGGAAAGTTGTGGGTCATCGACGGCATGCACAGTGCGTAATGTTCTGCCACTAACGGATCCAGGATTATAATTTACTGGGGGCACAATTATAAAGGAATTCGGAAACAACGTCTATAAAAAAATTAGATTATTGTAAAAAAAATCAATGGGGGCCCAATCCCGCATTGCTTCCCATGTAGATCCGCTAGTGTGTTCTGCTTGAGAACTCATGTGTATGGGGGAGCTTCAAGTTCGAACACGAAGGTGGGCAGGTTTATGAGTTCGAATCTTGAGAGAACCGCACCATCCGCTTGGTTGGGGCAGTCAGGGATGAAGAAGCTCGTCGGAACGTTAACACTTTCTGATGACAGAAGGAAGTCGAGGACAGGCAATCGAGACTTACGGTGAGACTGGTCGTCAGGAACTTCAGTCTTGGTTATGTCATTGATATCGGCAGGATCCCAGTGGTGCAGGAGGTGCTACGCATGGAAGCTAGTGTCGACGTGACGGTCGAGGAGCTGGAGACAAAGTAAGATGCAAAGTAGCTCGAGGAATCAGAGATTAGTGGCATGGGGGAGTAGGTATTCTGTCGTGGGACGACAGGCATAGAGTCCAGTTGAAGACCCAACGGGTCAATACCCTCTCATCAGACTGGAGGGGGAGATTGTTGAAGTATAGACTGGATTTGGTAACAACCTATTTGTGGAATCTAAATCTAGTTCAATATTTGATTTGAGTAGATTTGGATGTCCATAATTGATGTTGTGCTATTTTAGATATAATAGGATTCTTATTTTAGAAAATTCTATTATGATTTAAAATAGGATGTTGATGGAATATTTTAGGTATAATTGATTCCTATTTTATTCCGATTTAGGAAATCCTATTATGACTAGAATATGATTTTCTCATGGGTGGAGGCACAAAGTTAACAACACAAAAGTGAAGATTCGGGTGCTCCTCTACAAGAAAAGCTAAGAAAAAGTCCGTACTTTGTTCTTAGGACTTTGTAATCCAAGACAGAAGGAAAAAAAAGATCTAATCGAGGAGTCGTCAACTTCGGTTAGGAAAATTTCTACGGGTTGGTGAGTGATCTCAATTGTAATCTTCTGTTTTTCTTTTTAACCTATTAGGACAAAGGGTTCAACGTGAGTTCTGTCAATCTCGTAATTTTAACTGAGTTATTAAAGGTTAGAATTTGTCCAGGTGACGTACGTCACCGCCATATACTTGTCTTCATCTTGTGCTTGGTGTCCGTTAGACGGGAGTTGATTTTGATCAGATGGATTGGCAAATGCTTCCGTACACGTCCAACACTTCTGATACTCCACAAAAGCGTACTAATGCATGTTATTGTCTGCTACTTCTACTTGGCTAAGCTAATAATCCAGTGCACACTGTTGGTTATGCAACTGAGTTCCTATGGCACTGGCTTATGAACTGCTGAGTGTCCATTTGCATGAAGAAGAATTTGGGTTCGTATCATAAATGTTCTTATTGTATCAGGTGCCCCAAACATCAGTAGGAACCATCTTGATTTAAAGAATATAATCAGCCGATCTTCTAGAATAGCTAAGAAAAAGCTTCTAGAATAGCTAAGAAAAAGCAAGCTCTTGTTCAGAAAGGATCACACAGAAAGGAAAGATATTTCCTACATGCAAACAAACCATATAATGCCAATGCAATTCTCTCTAAACTAGAAAATCTATACTGCTAAAGTTGGCTTCCCCGTAAATTTTTCTTTTAAATATGTCCGTGTTATCTAACATAGTGGTAGTGAAGCGGACACCCGAAAGGACCGGTAGGGTCCAAGCCCCCCAACAGTGTGTGCATGTGGGATTTCAAAAATATATATATAACTTTGCTGATTAAAATTGTTCATCTATACTACAATATAATAAGAAAAGTTAGTTTCACCATAAATTTTTCTTCCAAATATCATTATCTAACTTTACTTATTAAAATTGTTCACTAAAATTAATCCGAGCGGCTAGGTAATTACGTGTAGAAAAAAATTTAAAAATATATAATTTCTATTATGATTAGTGTTTTAAAAACGGACCGAACCGGACCGAACAGTTCAACCGGTTCACCCGTGAACTGGTAGCTTTTCCTATTCGGTTCAGTGTTGACGCATTGTTCTTTCAAAAACCGATTTAAATGAACACTGTTGTAAACATTTGTATCAACAAAGGATTAAACTTGGACCACTTAGGTTAACCTAGTGGTTGAACGCTAGTTGAACCAGTTTGACTCGATCCAGTGCTTTATTCGGGTCAATATCTGGTCCAATTTTAAAATATTAATATGATGTCTTTTGTTCTTTCCAATTACAGAAGAAGAAAAAAAATTAGAAGGAGATTAAAATACGTACACAGCACAGCACAGCACAGCACGTACATATATGCTAGTGTTAGTAAAGAGAAAAATAATATTAAAAATCCAGGATATGGAAAGGGGATATCAATGATGTACGTACCATCGTTGAATCTCTGTTTCAGCATCCGTCTTTGTCCATGAGCAACGCAATGAAAGAACGGAAAGATAAAAGACTTGTTTATTCCCAAGCTCGAAAGCTTTGAATAACTCACAAGCACCTTCAAGCTAAAAAAATACTAAAGGCTTAGAGCATCCACGGTTAGTCACTCCGAACACCTACTCCAAATTATTAGAAAGTATATAAATTATTACTTTTGGAGTATCTCAGTGATATTAACACATAATGGTACACTCCAAACAAATATTTCAAATTAACATCTTCCATCTTTTTTCCTTTCTATTTTTCTTCATGTTTGGTAAGATTTTTTCCTCCCTATTTTTTCTTTATTTTTCTTCCATGTTTGGTAAAATTAATTAATATTGGTGGGCCCAGAAATTAATATAGCGGAACTAGCACACACTCCAAATTTAGAGTTTCTTTTAGCTTTCTAGCAATTTTCAATTACGGACAAGTGTCTACTGTAGCATTCAAGTGCTACAAAATTTGGGTAAAGTCAAAATGTAGCACTTGAAATCCCTTCCACTTGGATGCTCTTAGTTTGTAAGAAGAAGAGTTGATTCTCAACAAATCCAAAACCCCTAAAATTTTGGAAAGTTTTTCTGATATTTTAAAATATCAAAAACACATATCTAAACTTAGTTGGTAAGATATATGTGGATACTTTACAAAGAATAAGAGCAAGCCATCTCTACTAGATCTAGTAACACACTGGCAACCGAACTCGAGTGGCTCTTGTAGTTACCGAAAAAAGGTATAAGATCCTGACTGGATGATAGAAGATAAGTGAATCGAGCCACGAAGACGTACTATTCCTTACATTTATAATAAGGGTTTTTCTAAGGGCACCCCAACTATTACTAGGGGCTATCACTTACTAGGGGATAGCCCAGGTTTGAGAAACTTTTACTGGGGACGTCCCAAAAATTACTTGGGGCTATCCCACCCCCCCCTCCCCAACCCTCTCTTTCATTTCATATTCATTAAAAATTTCTCTCTTCAAAACCCTCTCTCCAAAACCCTACTCTCATTCTCCCCAACTCCAATCCAAACTCCTAACCCTAGTTTTTTTATACATTTCTTCAAAGCTCATCAATGGCACCAAATAAGAAACCCTCATGACAAGCCAGGTATGTTTTCCCTAATTATTGTATATTTTATTTTACATTTCAAAGAATCTTTGAGAAATATCTTAAATGTTATGATAAATTAGGTTAGAACAATTCAAAGTACTTTTCGAACTCGAAAATCTCCTTTTTTCGTTTAAACCTAACCCTAGAACACGAAATGGCCGTTCGGCTGCTGCTCGTGGTCGTCATCCCTGAGGACTGCCGAAGAACGGGCAGTCCTACTGCCAAAATGGACTGCCATGTTTCAGGCAGTCCTATTATAAAATAGGACTGCAGGAAGCCTGGCAGTCCTGTTATAAAACATGACTGCCATCTCTCTGGCAGTCCTATTATAAAACAGGACTGCCATCTCTCTGGCAGTCCTGAAAGAATTATGGACTGCTAGGATCATGGCAGTCCTTAAGGCTTGCTTGTCTATTTTCATTTACATCCATTATTTAATGACTCTAACCCTATAATACTAACCCTATGTTGTCCTGCAGTCCTGTGGTCGCTCCCAAAAGAAAGCGACCCCCCACCGCATCCTTGCGCATGGAACGTACTGAGCGGCATTGTCCTCTTGAGAGACCGATAAGAATTTAGAACCGCAGCGACAACGGGAACAACCACACCCCCATACTCGTTCGAAGCTACGAGCTACTCCTAGTCCTCCGTGTCACGACTCGTACCCGCTTTTCGGATGCAAGCACGTAAGCAAGCCAGCTACGTATCGAGCGGACTCCAGCCCCTATCGAATACGTAAACGCTGTCAAGACTAAGGTATACTGCCAAATCATGGCAAAACAAATCTATATCTCAAATCCATAATAAGTGTACGAAAGATGAATGAATACTATGTGTCGTGATCTGCAGCCCACTAGCATATATGTCCGATGAGACTCCAAGGAAAATAACAAGAGTCTCTAAACTGAATCAATAAACAGGATAACTCATGATAAGGAATGTAGAGCACGAAAGGATAACAAACGTAATAATGATACCTGAATCCCACAAGAATCGCAAATCCTCCGCCATCCAGAACTACTAGCTAACTCCATGCAATCGCTAAACCTGAAGAGATCATCAGGTCCTCAGAGGACATAGCAAGATATATAATATACATGCCTATCTAACAGTTTTATCATGCGCAAGAAAATAAATAAAAAAATAGGAACACGACAAACGACTACGAACACGAACACGAACACACGAACACTAGAACAACTACGCATAAATGAACTGCCGAGTAAACAATGAACACGCGATCAATGGAAGAACCAAACCCTCATCCCGAGTGTGGACTCACAGGTTTGAACTAAGCACTAACCCTCGTCCCGAGTGTGGACTCTCTGGTTAGCTCACGGCAAGGCACCCTCGTCCCGAGTGTGGACTCTCTGGTGCAAGTATAACATCTTCGTCCCGAGTATGGACTCTCTGATGTAAATACCCTCGTCCCGAGTGTGGACTCTCTGGTGCAAGTATAACATCATCGTCCCGAGTGTGGACTTTCTGATGTAAACACCCTCATCCCGAGTGTGGACTCTCTGGTGCAAGTCAAGTCAGCACCCTCGTCCCGAGTGTGGACTCTCTGGTGCAAATAATCGACATCCTCGTCCCGAGTGTGGACTTACGGATGTAAACAAATCAAGAAAAACACCCTCGTCCTGAGTTGACTTTCTGGTGCCAAGGAAACAATATCAAGAATTTAGCAGTTCAATTACACGTACTCGTTCTATGACACGACTCAAGCAAGGTACTGACGAGAAACTCCAAGTATGAACCACAAGACCAAACATGAACACGGCTATATGCAATAAAACAACTCAAAAGAATATAATACGAAAAGTACATGTCCATAAACAATCAAAACTGGGAAATGAAATACAATACATGTAAATAAAACTGTAGAGGAAGGCAAGGTATACTTGCCTGGAGGTTGCACACAGATCCAACAAAATATAGTCAACTGGTAAGCCGATAAGTCCAAATCATCATAACTGTCTTCGAAAGCTGAAACGGACATTGCCAACATTCTCAGAATAGTCAAATTATCTAGGATTGCCTGTCCTTAAGTCCAATTCTGGAAACAGGGACAAAACGGTAATTTTGGGTCAAAACGGTATCTGTCGTTGGATCCGCTTTGCACCGAAAAATGTGTCAGGGTCAATGGTCTTTAAAGTCGTCAAACTATATGTCTACGAATTCGTTTTGATGATATGAACCCAACGGTATGTCCAATTTTGGATTCCGGTGGGCCATGCACAAAATCGCCCGTTGAAGCGGATCATGGGGCCCACGAAACGGCGATCCGATCAACTGTCTTAGAATCGGACCAAACTTGGCATACAGGACCAGAAAAATAATACGGTCCTGTTGGCACAAGTTTCGTCTCGATTTGACGAGCGTGTACAAAGTAATTAAAAAATTTGTACGGAGGTCGATATGGTGAATTTCGACGGATACGCATCAAACTCGTCGCGCACACGCGACCAATTTAAATTCTGTCAAAGCCCACACGTCCATGAAGCCGTCTTTTGATGCTTTCGGTTCGTGACCACGTCGCCCGGATTGGCGGGACGCACGTCGTATCGAAGGGTTTTATTAAAATTTCATAATTTTGAAAACATGTTTTTCCGTAACTTTACGATCCAATTACTCTTTAAACAGTGAACGAAAAATTAATCTATCTGAAGGGTTTTAGAGTTATACATGTGGTCTACAACTGTATTCAAGTACAACTTCTAAACTGTTACAAGATCGATCGAAATCGATCCTCGAACATGGGTGTATGGGCAGTCTTATGTTATGGTTTGAACAGGATTTTTGTCAACTTGGAGTCGATCTTCCGGGAAACCTAGAGCGGCTAAAATCAAACGAATTAAAGGGACTAGGAGTTGGTTATGTTGTTGTCGTACCTCAACAAACGGAACATGATTTGGTGGAGCATCGAGGGAGATACGGCGTCCCGAACATCGCCGCGGCTCCTGTCATTCCTGCTGTTGTTGTGGCTCTCACGTGCGCGCTGCATCCAGAGCCCTCTCCATTCTGGAGTAACCACTAAGTAACGTCGTGTAGAAAACCTCATCTGTTTTGACACCATCCAAGAGCATCATTCTGGATACCTCCATAGCTTCGCTCGGTCTTTTGTATTTACACAAACATCCAATGATTGAATCATATATAGCAACCGTAGGCTTAAAATGATTTCTTCCTCTCATATCCTCGTGAATTCAAAGTGCAGAACTTATGTCCCCTTGCTTGCAGCATGAATCGATGAGAATCAAGTAAGTCGATACTTTCGACGGATTATCGAGTGGCCCTCCTCGATCCCAGACATATTCTCCTCCACCTATCCTCGGATTTCGACCACAGGACCGTGTGGTCCAAAGGCACTTGCAGGATTGATTCCCACCAGATGAAGATCATCAAGTGGTCAGCAGGCTTTAGCACCAAAGAAGACTCAGTGAAGGTCGCCGCCTGGGTAACCCTGTCCAATCTACCCCTCATTTGCTTGTCCCAGCGACACTTAGGTGTATTGCCAATTCCTTCGAAACGTATGTAGCCACGGCCCCTGAGACCAGCAACCTCACCAAGGCTCACTATGCCAAAATCTGTGTGGAACTCGACCTCACCTCTGAACCACGCAATTTTATTACTATCGAGCTGGGCAACCAGACCCACACCCAACAAATCCTCTACGACAACCACATTATGTTCTGCTACCACTGTCATTTAAGAGGTCACCTCCCAAAGTACTTCCACCGTCTTCACCCAGAACTCAAGAAGAAATCAGCCCGGAACGACAGCGTGCCAACATAGGGGAGGACACCCAAGCCACCCCTTCTACCACTTTCGAACTCACACACATGATTCAGCTCCAGTGACGACAAGACAGACAAAAGCGAGTCCCCTAGCAAAGCCTTGATCCCCTTCAACACACAAGCTCTCACTCTCTCCAACCAATTCGACGCTCTAGATTCGGGGGACGCGGAATCCCCAACGGAGACTGCGTCTCCCCAAGCTGATTGCGCCCTCACCGAGAATCCTCCCAACTCGGAGGACGTAGAGGCGATCACTGACACCATCGATGCAGATCAACAACACACCAACGAAGTCCCTGTTGAAGAAGTCCTTGCAATTCTCGGGCTAGACCAAGTTCGGAGAGGACTACAGGTTCAAGCAGCAGGTTATCCTCTCCAGCAAACTATTCTTCTGATTAGGAGTGCCAGTGACTCCATAGTAATCCCCATGAGGATCCCATCCTGGACTCCGCTGGGGAATCGATCGGCCTCCCCCCGGACCCACACGAGCAATCAACTCACGACTCTCCCACATCGACAAAGGCAGAAGCATCAACCCAGTGCCGGTTCAATGTCAAGAAAGGACCCGCCGAAACCATAACCATCCAAACTCCGCCGCCAAGCGCAACAAAAAACCCTCCCACAACTTCTTTAATGCTTAACATCCTATCCTGGAATGTCCACGGTCTGGCGAACAAACCTACATTAAGGAGAATTACCAGCCTTCAAAAAATCCACAAGATCGATATCCTCATTATTCTAGAATCCAAAATCCTCCCAAAAGATTAAAATCAATCCAGCTGCAGCTGGACCTCCCCACGGCCATAGCAGGCAGACACGATATTTGGATCCTCTGTACAAAGGACGTCAACATCGGGGTCATCCAGGACTCCTGGCAGGCCCTCTCCTACTGGTTGGAACACCCCATTCTCCCAGAGCGCGCCATCCTCTCAGCGGTCCACGGCAGTTGTGATATTGCAGAGCAAAAACACCTCTGGAATGATCTTCTTGACATCCATCTCCACCACATCAACTCTCCTTGGCTTTGCATTGGGGACTTTAATGCGGTTACCTACAGAGAAGAGAAAACCGGTGGCTGCCTCCCTCCCATTCCGGCCATGCAAGACTTCAACAACTTCATCTTTATTGCTCATCTTGCCTCTCCCCAGTTCACCGATAATGCTTTCACCTGGTACAACATGCAGGAAGGTGACCATCGTCAATATTCCCGTCTGGACAGGGCCCTCACGAACGACCTCTGGCACGGAATGGGGATCACAACCAACTTGTCCCATCTCAACTCCTCTAAATCAGACCACGCCCCTCTGTTGTTGAAATTAAAAACAATACTAATCCATTCAAAAAGTATTTCCAATTCCTCGACTTCTGGACCGAGCACCCCCAATTTTTGGGCATCGTTGCGGAAGCGTGGAATCGAGAGGACTCTCCCAATCCTCTCTCTCGGGTGAGCAACAAGCTCAAGACAACGAGGAAAGCCCTGTCCAATTGGAACAAACTAGCCTACGGGGACATTTTTCAAGCCGTTCGGGTTGCAGAGGACGACATCACCCAAGCCGAAGTCAAGTTCGCCTCGGATCGATCCTCGGCGGCCAGGAAAGCCCTGAACCTCACCAAGGCTATGCTCAAATTCAGGCTCAAAGTGGAGATAGATTTTTGGAAGCAGAAAGCGAGGTTGAAATGGGACATCGAGGGGGACAAAAACTTGAAATATTTCCATGCCTGCGTCAATGGCCGTAGACAGAAGCTATCGATTCACCATACTGCTGACGACAACGGAAACATCATTACAGACCAAAAGAGCATCCAAGCGGCCGCTACGGATTTCTATTCTAAATTATTCTCCAAAGAGACGGTTCACAAAGATAGCTCCTTCATGGATCAAATCCCCCTCCTCATTAATGACACCGACAACATCCAGTTGGAACGTCCCCTACTGCCCAGAAAGTGAAACAAGCAGTGTGGGCTCTGAACGAGCACAGTGCACCCGGCTCGAACGGCTTTTCGGGGGTCTTCTTTTGCACATGTTGGGAAATTATCAAGCAGGACATCACCAAAACGGCTATTGCATTCTTCGAATGAGCTATATACCCCAAAGCCATTTCTAGTGCCAAGCTGATCCTTTTCCCGAAAAAAGAAAACTCGGAGTCCTTTCGCGACTTTTGACCCATCAGTCTTTGTACTTTCACCAACAAGATCATCTCTAAGATCATCGCAACCAGAATGGCAGAAATTCTCTCCAAGATCATTTCTGAGGAGCAAAGCGGGTTTGTTCACGGGAGAAACATCCAGGACAATATTATGCTGGCCCAAGAGTTAATCACCTGCATGAAGTTTCCAGTAAGAGGGGGCAACATCGCCGTCAAAATCGACATGGAGAAAGCTTATGACATCCTTGATTGGCAATTTATGATCTGAGTCTTCAGGGCATTCGGATTATCAGAAACTTGGACCAACACCGTGTGGAGATCCATCACCAACTCGTGGTTCTCCACGGTCATCAACGGCCAAGCCGAGGGATTTTTCAAATCCAACCACGGGACAAGGCGACCCACTATCATCCACTGTCTTCATCATAGCAGCAGATGCCCTGAGTAGGAACCTTAACAACATGGTCAGCACTCCGAACTTCCAGCACTATCACACATCCAGCGGATGTCCTATCATCACCCACCTGGCCTTCGCCGACGATTTACTCATCTTCTCGTTCGGGGACGAAGGAGCGGTGGAAGTGGTCCACAACACCCTGCAGAGGTACTCTAGATGCTCCGGCCAGAAGATCAATCCTTCCAAGAGCGTTATCTATGCCCACCACAACATCAAAAGAGAGCACGCAATCAGGCTTTCCAACTTAACATCCTTCTCTCTTGCTCATCCCCCATTCAACTATCTTGGTTGCCCTCTTGTGTACGAAAAATCCAACGTTGGCATCTTTGAGAATTTGATCACAAGAATCAGGAATAAACTTAAAGGGTGGCATAATGACACTTTATCCCCAGGCGGCAAGATGATCCTCATCAGACACATGCTCACCTCCATCCCCATCCATACTCTGGCTGCCTGCTCCCCGCCCTTGAAGGTTCTTTCTTCGATCGAACAGATCTTTTGTAATTTCTTTTGGGGGCATTGCAACGGCCAAGACAAGCATCACTGGGCTAGCTGGAAATCCATGGCTCATCCTACTGAGGAAGGGGGTCTGGGATTTACCAAACTCACTCACATCGTTAAAGCTTTTTCGATGAAATTGTGGTGGAAACTCCGTACGAGCAAGAGCTTAGGGACCAGGTTTATGAATGCCAGGTACTTCAAGCACATCCACCCATCAGTGGCCATATCCAACAGCAGATCCTCAGCGGCTTGGCGTCGTATCCTTATCGGGCGAGACCTTGCCGAGCCTGCGATGAGACTCCACTTGGGTGCCGGCGATTCGGCTCCATTCCTGGAGAGATGGATTGGGGATAGCTTGATCCCGAGTCTCACGGCGACCCCGAGAGACAGTAGGATCAGAGACTTGTGGAACCCCATTACTGACGACTGGAACTGGGACAAGATTCGTGAATGGTCCGGCAACGAAACGACGGATGCCATCCGATTGTGCGAATTAAGTATCGGTCGCGATGTCGATGAGCTGAGGTGGATTCTCGAGGCATCGGGGGCATTTTCGGTGAGGTCGACAAAAATCACTATCCAAGGGATCGGGCAGCCACATCATTCCATTGTGCACTATTGGCAAACCTGCATCCCTACGAAGTGGTCTTTCCTCATGTGGAGAGCTATTAGAAAGAAATTGCCAACTGATGATATCCTCAACACCATTGGGATTAGCTTAACATCAGCCTGCAATTGTTGTTCCGATCGCCAGATGGAGTCTATCGACCATATCTTCTGTCAGGGGAGCCTGCCAGGCAGTATCTGGAGGACCCTTAACCAGCACTACAGTATTGAGCCGGGTGGTGGACGCTTCCACGATCTTACGATCTCTTGGTGTTCTGCCTCCCATGGCCACCAGATCGTCGTAGCGGCCGCCACGTGGGCAATTTGGAAGAATCGCAACAAGGCGAGATACGAAGGTCACCAATACTCAGCCGACCAGCTCATTCGGGAAGTCTTTCGCCAATGCCGTAAAGGGAGCACCCTGTGCTCCCACAGTCCGAGAGCATTCCAGACCTCGCACCACCCCTAACTCTTGGCGGTTGAGTTGTCTCTCCCCCTCTCCTTCCTTTTGGTGGTATACTTGTATAGGCTTCGTCTTTTTGTGCCTTGTATACGTATTCAGGCTTCGGCATTTTGAGCCTTAATTAATAAAATGAGGGGTTTATATATATATATATATATATATATATATATATATATATATATATATATATATATATATATATATATATATATATGTATTTCATAATCGTATTTTTATTATGTTGTCCGACATACTGGAGAGTTGTCGTATTCTTAGGGCCGTGAGCCACGGGAGGAAGTGCATTGCCTGGTCTTTTAACCATTTATCCGAGGACGTCCAGAGCAAAATATTTCCTACCGGTTTACATAATTTGGCTAAATATGCCTACAAGACGCAGGACAGTGCTCTCATATCGGCCTTTGTGGAGAGATGGCATCCGGAGACCAACACATTTCATCTCCCAGCCGGGGAGTTAACCATTACCCTGGACGACGTCTATCATATACTGGAGTTGCCGGTGGAGGGGCGCGCCATGACAAATGAATATTTATGTACTGAGAAAAATCTCGAGTGGTACGGTCGTATAGTTGATTTTGTAGAAGATAACCTTGGGGTGGAGGCCACTACCTTTACAACCCTGCCGGGCCTCAAAAAGTCCTACGGAATTTCTCTGTCATGGTTGGTGGAGAATTTCAAAGTCCCGCATGAGATGGATGATGAAACCGTTGAGAGGGTGGCCCGGGCATACATGCTCTTCATACTTGGATCGGTCGTCATTCCAGACAAGTCAGAAACCTCTATACATGCTAGGTATCTTGCGAACCTATCTGTTATAGACGACGTAGGAGCCATATCCTGGGGCAGCGGTATACTTGCTAATCTTTACTGCGAGCTTGGTATATCATCCCGTGTCGGAACCAAGACCATGGCGGGATGCCAGACTCTACTCCAGGTAAGAAAATTTCTAACCTTTTAAACTAATATACTAGCTAAATTTTGTTGTTAATTTAATGACTATTCATTTACAAATTGTATAGGCATAGATATACGAGCACTTTCCGATGCTCAAGCAGGGTGAGCTGAACCTACGCTATGAGGAGCACCTTCCTAGAGTGTGTCAATGGAAGCCAACTCAGCTGGAAACTAAAAATCATGAAACGCTGGTTTCCATTAGTGATGCTCTGGATAATTTGGTGCCATAAGAGGTTAGTAGATAGCGCTTAGATAGCGTAGACTATTACTTAGTATGTTTATTTGTTGACTATTTTCTTTTAACTTTTGTCCTACAGATAGTTTGGCACCCATACCGGGATTTTCGGCAGTTAAATCGCTATCTGCAACCAGTATCTCTATTTCATGGTATGATCACATGCTATGATATTACGGAGCCTTACATGCTTGATAGAGTACTTCGTCAGTTTGGCCTCGTACAAACTGTGCCGCAGCGCACATTAAGGTTATTGGAGCCTCCATGCGGGACCCAACCTTTGAACTACAAGCTGCCCTATTTCGACTGGGTGACCGATTGCTACTCCGAGTGGAAAAAAATTTGCTTGGGGAAGAACTTCGACAACCGGTGGAGGAGATGCACGACTGCAGCGACGAGTACATGTCGTACTACTTGGCAGTCGGACATCCTAAGTTGTCGAACCCTAGCAATACAGGGCCAGTTGCCGTTGGAGCTCTAGGACCTCTGCCTTCCAAAATATGCTTAATTGGTCAAGATGGTAAGTTTATAAATTATAGTTTGTAAATATTTTCAAATTTAACTCTCATAATTGACGTTTTGTCATTTACAGGCTACTCGGGTGAAGGCTTTGGCGAAATTCCTCCGATCGGGCTGCCAGAACGATGAATATGTCAATATCGTGAACCAGTTGGAGCACATCGACGACACGGTCGAATTTTCTTTCATGCAAAATCGGGAGGCGCGTACGAAGGCCCGACATGATCACAGCTAGATTATGTTTTGTATTATAAAAATTGTATTTTGGAAATTGTGATGTTTAACTTGTTGGCTACATTATAAAAATTGTATTTTGGATACATGGATACATAGATGTTGTCACGACCCGCACCCTAGAGTAAGGGCACAAGAAGTGGGTACGTCCAGCCTATGTCACAGTGTCGACGGTAGAACGTTGTCCTAGGTCACTCATCTAACAATATATAAGGTACCTGTACAGTATACACTCCGAATGGAGGTGACATAACAGAATACAGTCCCAATCACATCTAAGGCAGAAAACGATAAGATAGATAGATAGATAGATATAAACGAATCCACACAAGAGATACAATAGAAAGAAGTCTAAGTGTCTATGATAACATATCCACAAACATCCAGATAAAACAAACTCCCAATATATACAATAATGTATCAATGAGAAGACAAGGTAAGAGTCTAAGCTAGCAGTCTAAACCACTGGTGGCAGATCCTCTACTGCAAGTGGGTTCAAGTCACAAGTGTTGTCTATAGCTGCACCATAATAGGTAGACACCAGAGCCTCATCCTCGTCCTCTGTAATATTTTCAACAGGTCCAGTCAGGACAGGAGCGAGTACAATACATCTCAACAAATCATAACAGGTTAGGAAATATAAACATGCTAGAGAGTAAGATACATGAAACTGAAAGAACAACATGATGTAAAAGAGAGATTGTAAGTAAATAACTATAATATATAAGAGAACTAATCAGTGCTAGTGATTCAGAGTACAAGATGGTTATGTAAACGGCACGATGTTATACACGAGTAATCTACAGAGGTTGTACACGAGTAAGCTACAAGATTGAGTACATAACCACTTCTACTCCCCCGCACACAATCAATACACAAGGATCCAGTCAAGTTATGTTATTGCACACGAAGTATAGTTGTACACGATGATCAAGTGAGCACATGAGTATATACGATTTCACACGATTTGTACACGAATAACATGAACACAAGGAGTACACGATGCTCATGATAAAGTACAAGAACATGAAATATCCGATGTATCCGCTAAGGGGATAACATCGCACGAAAAGATCCATATAGTACTAATCCGTGTTACCAACGTGTCAGTATCAAGTAAAGTAATCTAAAGCAGGAAATATAATCTTAAACAAGATATGAAATGATCAGATAATGTACTCGCCTGGTATCCTGAATATGTGAAGAGAATATACTATCCGAGGAGTGGTGTCTGGCTCCTATAGAACAGTACAAGTCACTACATGTCCAAAATAGTAAAATAGACTGTTGCAATGCATCTACATGCTATCTAGGTCAAGCTAGACTAAAGTCAACACTTGGTCAACTCTAGTCAACCACACTAGTCAAACTAGGTCAACTAGGTCAAAGTCCTAGCCCAAACAAGTCTAACAAGTCTCACTAGGCCTAACCAAGTCTAGGCTAGCACTCACACAATCACAAGGCAATGTGAACCACAACAATACATAATATAAAATAGATACTACATATAAATACATATCTTCATACATACATGCATATCCACATTACATTCATATTTATATATATAGGCATATGTTACATCATGCATATTTACATAGTCACATAGATATATACATTCATGCACATTTACATACATACTTTTATACATTATATATGTTAACATTCATTACAATACATTATATTTTACTTATACCTTTGATTCATTCATTCATTCATATATGACATTCATTCATGCATTTATACATTCATTCATTCATGTCCCATATGCATGCATACCTCAGTTCAGGCATTATATCCATTCACATATCATTAAGTTGCATACATATACTTATTTTTATTACATACATGTCATTCATGCATATTACATACTAACATGCATCTATACATTATATACATTGTATACAACATGTAAAAATATAAGAGGAAAAAAATGAAATGGAAAGGGAAGGGAAGGAAAAAATGTAAGAAAAAGGAAAAACAGTGGACATATACATGCTTGCATCATATATTCTACATTACCATACATGCTATCATTATATATTGCATTACATTATGTATACATTATGCATTCATATCTCATTACATGTATACTTTGCATTCATATCTAGCATTCATTATATACTTTCATGCATACATTGTATATCATTCTTTCATTCATGCATTTATGCATTGCTTACATACATTACATTGATTGCATTCCTACATGCTTGCATTCAACCAAATATATACATTAATGTAAAGAGGATACATATCATATATATATCATTTCATTCATCTAACATATTATGCATTACATACTCTACATTCATTAATATCCATACTACATAGGCTCATAGGTTACGCAAAATGCCTATGTCGTATAGTCACTTTTCTACTTAAAACCAATACTGTACCAATTGGTCCTTCACTAAATTCTAGGATTAAAGTATGTCGTAGCCCTTCGTGTTAGCTTTCTGAAACTTCAAACGGATCGCATTTTCGTGTACGAAAGCTCCCGGAATCGCGAAAATACGGAAACGCGTTTGTCTTTCGGACAACTGACACTCAAATAATTTTACAAAAAGTTCCAAAACGATTTTGGCTTATTAAAATATATATTTGGAAAGCTAACTTCGATATGGTTCTTTTAAAAAAACGACAAATTAAACGGAGTTCTAAGCTAAAAGTTGTGACATTTCTAAGTTGCTTTGGTTAATAAAAACGTGGATGAATATTATGACGAATTTGAGTTGTTTTGGACAAAAGAAACACATGTAGGCCAAGATACTTGGATACCAACATAGGTATCCAAATGAAACTCATTCTAACCATCCTAACTAAGATCAATCCACTCTCTAACCATTCTAAAACTGAATTTAAATATCTATTTAAACTATATCATACATACATACACATGGGGTGTCCTAATTTGGGATCTATCAAGTAGGACACAAGACACATATCTAAAATCCTCAAGAGAGCTCCAAATGGCCTCAAATTTGGATCTAAAGGGGACACATGCATGAGGATGGATCCTACGGATTCAAAACTAATTTATATGCAAAGGAAATCGATTTAGAGGATGGGTTTTACCTACTGGGAGTATCAGACCACTGACAGAATGACCGATCATCCTGATCAAACTTATTCACATTAGGACTGCCAGTGGTCTGGCAGTCCAGATCAAACTGTTGTAGGTGGAGGAATCGAAGAATGACCGATCATCCTTAGCATGACAAAGTGATCTTTGATTTGACCTATAGTACATAGATTAGTTTGTCTGTGCTCCGCCGGAGGAGCGCACATCAAAAAAAAGTATGTGAATCCTCGCCAAATAAAGTACAACAGGGATCCGGTATCGATTAGCAAATAAATACATGGCAGACGGGACGGACATGTAGTGGTCTGGCCCGGTAACACTGTCCGTGCAAGGAATAATTGTCAACAAACTTCCAACTGTTTCTTCGCTTAGGATGCGGGAGTATAATGGAAGACGACTCTCTAATTTCTCGTACAGCTCCTGCCTCACTTGCCTCCATCTGTCTTTGTTAGAATAACCAAGATGTATTGCAAGCACACAAAATCCGCAATGGCCATCCCCCGGGACATCAACAATAGACCAGATGTAACTGCGAATCTCAGGATAAAAATTATGGATATACAAACCCAACGTTTGTCTATCCACGGTATCTTCGTTTGCAATATCCGTTTTCTCCTTTTTCCGACGAATGATAAGCTTGCTCTTCCGTGCAGGCGGAGCTTGCTCAGCTTCGTTCAATATGCTCAAAGGATGATGGATCTCTCTTAGTTGACTCAAGCCTTCTCTTTTGTGAACTACTCATTCTTGTTTGAGGCCTGCCCTTAGGATTGGAAACAACGGACGGCTCATGCATTCTAGTAGTCACCGGACATGCAATTTCTTGGATTTTAACCTCAATGCACTCCCTCTATGCTTCTACTGAGGCACACCACCGTGCGTGGAGAAGTTCCACTTGTGGCAAAGAGAAGAAATTATCGTCTGTCTTCACCACGGACATTATAGACAACTGCCTCCAACGCTCATCGACAGCAACTACTGGAATAGGAATAGACTGACGACGATATTCATTAATCTCATGGGCACAAGGGAGGCCCAGTGTATGTCGATGTACACACCCGCAAACCTGAGGATCAAAGCCGACAAACTTTGACCTATCAATCTGTTCAAATATTAATGCCAACGCCTTGTGAGAAAGGACACGCATTAAAGAATCCAAGAGGACTTCCTTTCTATGCGCATGCTTGACAATATTTAAGCTCATCTCAAATGATGCCTTAATTTCGTTCACCGTCCGATCTATTGATAGATGCATCGTTTGCCAAACCGAAACAAAGTTGCCTTGGATGACTTTAAATGCCTCTTTAATACTGAGTGTGCTCCTTCGACACGGTTGGTAGTTGTCGTACCGTAATGCTTCACCACATTCGTGCATGCTAAGACGAATTGTTCTTTGTGCGGTTCAAGTCATGTCTCTTTGATGTAAGAAATGCATACCGGCTCCCTTCCCTCCCACTTCTCCTTGAACAAGTACCATGCGGCGTCGTAACTGTCTATCGTACTGGCTCGCCATACACTATTCCAGTCATGGTTGAATTCATCAAAAACTTGCATGTCAAGTTTACCATCCACTTTCTCGAACTTCAACTTATATTGGGATTGTATATTACGATTTACATGAAAAGTGCACAGCAATGTATCCGCTTGAGAAAACACAATCCGAATAGCATTCATTAGAGCATACTCTCTGTCGGTAACAAAAACAGAGGGCTCTCTATGACCGGTGTAAAGTGTTTTCAGTTTCTCCAATGCCCATGTGTAGTCTTCAAGTTTCTCACTCTTCATGAAGCAAAAAGCAACTGGAAATGTGTTTCATGTAGAGGTGAAGCCGACAACATGAAAGAGAGGCATCTTGAACTTATTGGTCTTGTACGTGCAATCAAGAACTAACACGTCGGCGAAAGACCGAGCCAAATGTGTGCAATCGGGATGAGCCCAAAAGATTGAAATGACTTCATTGCTCTGGGGATGTCTTCTATGGTGCTCAACATAATGATTATCTCCAAGCAACTTCAGCACTTCTTGCATCGCCATTCTCAATTTCGACCGAATGGTGTTAGAAGAAGATAGGGCGTTGTATATTGACTTCATTGTAAACTTGTTCTTCTCATCTTCATGTCGTATGGCGAAATATATTTGTCTCGGTGCAACTCCGGATGTGGACAAGTCTTCGACTATCTTCTTATCTGTATTGTTCAACCGTACGACATACGGATGACCCAATAGTGTTTCGGCAATCTCGTGGTTGTGGATTCCGTTCATGACTTGGACTGTCCACTTCGCTTCTTCCTTTCTAATATAGATTTTGAACGGACAACCACATTTTCTCATTCCAACATTTCTTTTTGAAACTTTACTTTAGATAACTTTATCTTTCTTATGGCTTCTGAACACACCATCTCGTTCACATGAAACCACCGTAGTTTGTTGTCCCGGACGGTTTCGGGCCGATCTAGATATCACAATAACTATGTTGTTTGCCTGTCCAACTTCTCGGCACCAATTTAGCGCACCTTCGCTTGATTCAAAACACATATCGGTCCAGAATAAATGGCCTACATCGACACCAATTGGAGCAGCTACCTCGATACCGGAAGATGATAAGTCCTACAATATAACTTAAAGTTAATAAAAATAAATAACACAACACCAAAAATGTGCAAACTGCTGCCAAAATGTAGGACTGCAAAGGACAAGGCAGTCCTTGCAATAATCAGGACTGCCACCACTCTGGCAGTCCTTATGTTTTAAAGGACTGCAGCTGTTTGGGCAGTCCTGTATTTAGAGGTGGACTACCAGAGTAGTGGCAGTCCTGTCTGTCACAACCCTGAATTTCACCCGACATGAATGTTAAAATCTACTTACCAAGAGTGCATCCGAAGCAAAAATGTGTTCTTCGGACATATCGAACGAGAGTATACTACATTCGATGACCTGGGTTCTTCCATGTTCCTTTTTTCTAAATTAAACACATATAAATCATAATTTATATGTGAAATTATTATTGGAAAGTCTACAAATATATTAATTAGATGACATACCCATTAACGGAAGAAGTCGATGACACTATAACAAAAATTTGCACCCTAAATCTTCACAATGCCTTGGTTGGGAGAAAATTTGTGTTCGGGTTTACAATTTTATGACCTAGAAATTTTGAGGAGAAGAAAAGAGTAGAGGAAAAGAAGAAGAGTTGGAAAATAAAATGAAGTTGGTATTTATATCATTTCTTGGGCTAGCCCCAAGTAAAAAAATTTGATGGCAAACTTGTAGTTTTCTCCAAAAATTTTGGAATAGCCCCTAGTAATTTGTGTGGTGCCCTTAGAAAAAACCCTATAATAATAGTGGGAGTTGGAAGTAGTGAGGACCAAAAAGACATACAATACAACATGCACAAAGTCTCATGTCGTCATATATATATATATATATATATATATATATATATATATACCCTCCCCCCCCCCCCCCTTCCGGCGCCGGTCCGCCCTCTTGGGCTGCGCGTTGTGCGTAGGGAGGCAGACGGCCGAGGTCTCCTCGGGCCGTGCCCCGCCTTGGGCCACGCGCCCTTCCCTTGGGTCAGCGTGCCCCTGCCCGCTCTCACGCTTTCCGAGGACCCCCTTGGGTCAGCGTGCCCCTGCACGCTCTCTCGCTTTCCGAGGACCCCCTTGGGCCCAGCGCCCAACCGCCCAACGCGAGGGTTGTTTTGAATTTTGAAAATTCGACAGCTTTCTGACTTTTCGTTTCCAAAAAAAAAAAAAGGTTTAGTAATTCTGTTAACGGTTAATGACGTTTTTCGTCTACATCTTTGTTTAGGGCTTCCCCCTCACATTTTGTAGGGACTTGGGCTATCTCCCGGTTCCAATCTCTCGTTTTCTCAATTCAATGAAGGCTTTAGCCACGTTTAAAAAAAAAACAAATATATATATATAAGCAAGACACCGGCAGAAATAAGCAGAAAATTCCAAAAACGTTTTGACCTTACTTTTGGAGTACTTGAAAATAACAAAGAAATCTTGAAATCTTCACGTCTTACCATATGTGGATTTTAATCTCTCTTTATCACTACTGAACATCCCAATATACATAGTTACTCTGAGAACGAGGTGTCCATTCCTCGGGAGAAAGAACAGGAACTGGCATCTTACGAATTCTCTGAAGAACTACTAAGCTACAAAGGTATTATTCGGTTGGACGGAAGAGAGGAATATTCTGTTGAGAGTAAATTGATAAGAATATTCTTGATGATTTTTGTAATCATGCAATATTCGGACAACTAGCAACAAAAGCAAAACTTGAGATGAAGAAAAATATAGAGACAGATGTCATCATCCATTGCCTCTTTCAATGGTTTTAACTATGAAGTAAAGCAAAAGCGTGGCGAGCAAGAGAAGCCAAGCAGACCTCTCTTTATCTTTCCCATAACGGGAATCGAATGACAATTCCTGATCGGATTGGTGCAGTTATATTTAACTGAATTAATCCTATTAGACTAATTAAAATATTTCATCTCATGGGCAATTTCTACAAGAATAACAACCATCCAACAACAACAAAGACTTCAATAATTTCTGGGATTGGCTTACAAGAATGTAACCGTCAGAAGAATACAAAAATGAATCTCAGAAACAAACATGCAACTCATGACAAAGAAACTCGATAGTGAACTCATTGGTGATTCTAGTTCATGCTTGATATAGCCACGGTCCGGCTTGAAGAAATTACACCTCAAAAAAAGATAGACAACCATAGAATGGATCACAAACATCAAGACCAACGAGACCTAAATCTCAACTTTCTGAGGTATTGAATCCTTTGTTAAGGGCCATTTTCTCTCCGAAACTAGCAAATATCATATCCTTTTTGGTCTACGTTCATTAGGCCTATGCCTAATTCTAGGAGCTCATTAATAAGTAATCTTTGCACTTTTTGGTCTGTGCCGCACATGCCGTCCTCAAACAATTTTCTCTATCTTAATTTAACACCACCTGCAACTTCCCACGAATACCACCTACAACTTCTCACAAACAATTTTCATCTGGTCTTCCAATTTATTGCCACTCGCCAATTTCAGTATTGTCATTTCATTTAACCATAAAATAGTGTGGCAACAACAATCAATGAAGTGCCCCCGAACAAAAGAACCTAAGATCATAAATGGAGGTTCATTTGATAAAAATAGTGCAGGAGGAAAACATTATTTTGTCGAAAGATGAATGTTTCGTCTGCTGCCGTGCCAAAAATAAGAAATGGTTTACAAATCAAATTTTACATTCCATTTACCATTGGCATCAGCATTGATGGTCCAATTATTTTCCCTGACCTGGAAGTATGGAACCTGCAATAAGAGGTGAAATGATATAAAAGAATGGATCCTGAAAGTAACCAATCAAATTTTAGTAAGGCCACTCTAAATAACAAACAAGAAGATAAAGGAGTAAAGGGTAGATGCCTTAATCACGAATTTAGCTATGTATGTTCCTTGCCTTCAATAGTATATGGCTAAAATCTCATAAGCAAGCATAACACATCGTAAAGGTTGTTGAGGTACACCATAGTACATGTCTTCTAGGAAAGCACAGACACTCCAAAAGTTAGTGTCATGTCCGTGTGCCTTGCATCATACACATACAACTCTCCAAAATATACTAGATATGACAACCTGTGTTGTATCCGTGTCATCATGTCCGAATCGTGTCATATTTGTGTCCATGTAACATAACTCTATCTAGACTCAAGAATAAGCTCCTGTCAGAAGTTATGGAGGTAGAGACATATTGTCCAATTATCATTAATTTGTCCTTGACTTCCTTCTTTAATTGAATTCATATATTTCGTAACTTTACTGTTCACTTGTCTGGCCGAGTTATTAAGCTGGCATGACTGGTCAAATGGCGAAGTTAACTTCAGCAGCAACAGTACATCAGTTGTGGAAATTTTTGTACTAAATGTTGTAGGCTCCCTGTGCAAGGTTCCCTACAACACCAAATACATGTTTGTACTTCAAAAAAAATAGACCCAAATCAAGGTAAATCATGATAGTGACCTAGTATCTCACATCTAAACTGTTAAAGATATAAAGTTCTAATATCAGGAGCCCCCAAGGATGAATATAGGGAGGAAGGAATACGACAAAAAACAGATGCGGATATTTAAGGTAATCGGAGACAATCAGCATATCGTGAGATATTCATATCTAACACCCTACAATGAGATGCAAGAACAAAGATGAGATCCTGCCCAGTTCAAAGCTCAAAAGAATCTATGAATGCTTGAAGAAGATAGCAATATGATCCTTCAGGAGGAAGGGTGGATTCATTCAATGGCTCGAGGGGATCGCAAAATTTAAAAAAAAAAAAAAAACAGGTCCCTAAAAGAAATTTATTTATGAAAGGTGTTTGACAAATTGGTTGGGTCATCTGCCCCTAAACTTTCCAAATCCATTCTCTACTAGCCTCAAAATTGTTTCACCTCCTACCCGAACCATGGCTCCTCCCCTAAGGCTCTGATAGCAGCAGAAGCAGTACTCATTCGAGACCAGCGGCAACGATATAATGTTTTTATAGATTCTGCTGAGACTTCCAAAAATAGTACTGCTCACAGCTAACCACACCGCCACCAAGCTAACTACAGTTCTCACCAGTGTTGTCTCAACCACACCACAATGTTGTCGAGAGGGCTCTGCAGTCCTCTCGCGACCTTACCGTAGTGTTCACGTCACACAAAACATGCACTCTATTATATCGCACTGCACATAGATGTAGGCCTGTTCTAACCAAAATTTGTGTAGCCCTCTGACCACATATCCTGCATCAGCCCCTGATGAGGAACAATCTACAAGGCAAATCTATAAAATCTCAAAACTTGAAGTTTGTAATCTCTCAAAAGGTCAAACAAAAAACTGATGAAATAGGCAAAATCACGCAGACCACATCATCTGATAATGACTTTGCAGTTCTTTACCATCTTTGTTGCACTGCACCTATTTTGTTCCATCTCGAGCAATGGCAGCATTGAGGACCTCGTCCTCCAATTAAGTGGCCAGTATAATTTGCAATGTTTCTGTCAAAATTTAGTCCCTAAGCTCCCTCTTTTAATATTTTTTATCAAGTTTACTTTGCAATGTCAAAGTCTGAAAGCATAATCAGAGAATTCATAACATTTCAAAGAATTCGTAACTAACTCAGACAGAAGCAATGTGAACAAATTCACATTTTGTTCTTTTGTTCGCCAGCAATCAGAAAATAAAATGCGATTCACCGACAAAAATGACAAGAAAAACGTATCCAAGTTCCCAAACAACAGCCAAAGAGTCACTTCCTCCATTGCTCCACGTAATTTCTCCAAATCCCAAACTCCTAAACACGCACGATAGGCACTGACGCCTTGTTCCTGATCAATGAGTTCCCTTTGTCTCCAAGGCTCCTGCTATTTCTCCATCTGTGACTTCCTCCTCCTCCTGCTGCTAGAAACCGCCTCTTCCATGTGCGTTACGGCTTCACAAGTCGTCTGCTTAACGGCCTGCACAAGTCACTCGCTGACTTCATTGATTTCTGCAGATCCATTCAAGCATAACCTCCACAATGAGGAACTCTCACATTTTCATCTGTTGCACATCTTCCCACCAATAACGCCTATCCTTTGTTGCTAAGCACCCACTTACTGGGCTATTTCCAAGATGTCACATTACTTACGTAAACACTTTAGAATTTTTTTTGTTTTACTAATACTCAATAATTTATATGATGTTGATTTACTCGGCTATTTCCAATTGATGCATAATGTGACTTATGAATTTGATTTTATTCAAGGTAGTCAAAGGCGCAAGGCGCACTCGAGATACAAAGGGTCCATATCACCCGAGGCACAAGGCGCACTCGAGGCGCAAAGGGTCCATATCGCCCTAGGCGCAAGGCACACATGAGACGCGCACCCGAGCGAAGCGAGGTATAAAATATAAAATAATAAAAATATACATAAATAAATTAGTAATGTAAGCAATAAAATCAAATAACATATTAAAACCAACAAAAACATGTTAAAACTTAAAACATAACCAAGTGAACTATCAGGACAACAATAGCACTCAACAGAACTAACAAGAATTTGTATTCTTCCTACCACGCTTTTAGTAAATTTTAGTTTTACAAGTTCAATTGTAGCCAACTTCGGTAACCATGGAAAGGGCTTCCTCCCTCCCACTTGTATGAGGTAAGGGCTATCTCTCTGCCTTAATATTTTTGTAAAAAACAAAAACCACATAAGGCGCACCTGGGCGTGCGTTTTCTTTGTTGCGCCTTGCTGAAAGACGGGCCTTGGGTGTACCCGGAGAAAGACGTCTCGCCTAGTGAAGTGTGCGAGGTGCAGATGCTGCATCTTTCTGCGAGGCACGCCTTAGGCAGGCCCGAGGCGCACCTTTGACTGCCATAATTTTATGTAGTTTTTTCACTCTTAAAGTATAAAATAGAGTTTATAGGGGTAGATACACTTCAAATATCCAATCTAAACTTCTAACAAATTTTGATTGTTCATGTAATTATCAGGAATCTCAAATGGAATCTAATTTCACATATGCGTACTAAAATATTAAGTTTATTGAAAATCCTACTTGGATACACATTCGCTAATTGCTACATAATTTTTACGTATTCTTAGTAATTCACTAGAAAATTCATGCGTTACATTTTGTAGCTAAAGTTAACTCCTTGAAAATCCTATATAATGATATTTATCCCGTTTTACAAGCAGACATGCTAGAGAAAACTCCCTTATGGGACCTTATCACAAAGTTTGATGGGAAAAAAGTTCAGTGTCAATTTTCGAGAAGTATTTTGTTTGGTGGAATAACTTGGATGAGAGATCATTTTGGAAAACTATTTTGTGCCCTTGCCCCAAAAATTCCGATCATTGTCGTGTACGAAATTCAAGTCCTGTTCAAAAGACATTGATCCAATGGTGAAGAAGAAGAATGAGAAGAAAAGAAAAAAAAAAAACTGACAAAACAATAGTTGGATGCATAGCGAATGACAACTTATCATTTAACATGTGTTCACCTCATTTTCATGAACTACGAATGTTTCTAGCAAAAGTGGAAATTAGTTAGAGTCATCGAATAATGAGACTAAGGATAAGGGCGGCCAAAATGTCGATGATTAACTAAATAATGAGAAAAACTCATGGGAGTGTTGTGGTTTACTACAGTGTTCAAATATATTGATCGACGAAAGAAATCATATCTTAAACTCCCAAAGGTGTAGTTTTCTTAAAATATTTATGAACAACTACAAGCAAAAGAAATGCATAATATATCTAGTTTTAATAAAGGTTTGCAGTATCGACATCGGAATCGTTTTCGAACCCATTGTATAAGTATCAGTATCGGCAATTTCAACTGCTTCAGGTCAGAACATCGGGTTCTTCGTTTCAGAAAGCCGAAAAATATTAAGAAAATATTTTAAAAAGCTAAAAAATATTCCATACATTTTATATGTTGTTTCTCATTTTCCGAAAAGAAATAATATTCACTTGCAATAGATACTATTCGTTATTTACTTGTCTTTAGACAATGCAACTACAATAAATAATTTTTGAATGGAATAATAGTAATATAAAGAACGTTGTAAATTTATAGATATACAACTTCGACAATGATAATGGTTACAGTTTATCGATAAGTATTGACCCATTGTAACATTGTAAGCTTGAGCATAACTAAATCATCATATTGATATTTTTTTCATTCTTTTATCTTTTTCAATCAAATATTTATCTGTCAACTTGATCGTGAAAGAGACCCCTAGTGTCGGTATCTGTCAGTACCGAAGGTGGTCAGTATCGGATTGGAACATGCCAAAACTAATATGTATCGTCTTGTGTCATATCGGCATTGGACAATACCGCAAAATATGGGTTTAACGCATCGGTATTGGACGATATCACAAAATATGAGTTTAATGTATCGGTAATTGATATTTTGTCGTAATAAAATTGTTCAACTTATTTGGACATCAATGTTATAGAAAGCGCTCGGCGGCCGTTATGCGGCAAGGGGGTGCCTAGAGCCACCTTTTAATGCCTAGGCGCCTAGTTATTGGTAGCCGAATAGCGATCAAGCGCCGTTTTTTTTAACGCATTTTATAACACCGTAGACATTTCTTCAAATTATCTTCCTATCGGGACCATGTTTAGGATTATTCACATATCTTCAGAACCAATGAACAGCAATAGTATTTGTTGTAATATGGGTACGATGGGACGTGTACTTGCAAGTCTTTGGTAATAAAAAAAAATTGGGCTATCTTGTAGTGCATCAGCATGCAAGAAATGTTTTTAGGGTTTCGGGTGTATTTAAAGCGGTATATACAAAGAAATGGAGTTGATCCGATTTTATGTGACAACAAGATTTACTCTAATGATTATTGCAACCAATTGAAGAGGACTTCACAACCAAAAGAACAGTTCAACTCAGTGTCATCTCGAACTGGGTAACACATGTTCAATTAAAATTTGGGGGCAAATGAACAACATGATATTGGTGCTAATACTCATTAAGTTAAATGACAATAATTGTGATGATGGCGAAAGACATTGAAGGCTAAAATTTTAGATTTTCAAGAGTTTACACTTAGACAAATGTACTAGTACCAAAGTTGTTTCTTTCTATGACATTTTATTGTGAGAATTCTACCTTCCTTTCTAGTTCTCTTTGATGTCGAACATCGGAACATGTACATGCCACGATTCTAAACAACAGAGTTACATGTAAATTTTAATTTTGTTGCTTATGGTGAAGTGAAGATGAATAATTTATATTTTGCTTGTCTAGTTTACATACAAATCTTCCATGTTTGTTTTGCAAGTAGATGACGATGATAGAAATGTATAGTATGTATTTGTGTATTGTTCGGTTCTCTACGTATACTCTTTTGCATATGGAAATGTAGTTATCTTATTCATATTTTTAATAATATATTTTGATCCAAACTTTTCCTTGACTTCCTGAAGGCTGAAGATTAAAAGCTAACCTAATTATTATCGCTCGAACTTTTTTATTATGATCATCGTCTTTACCATCATAGCAATAAATACCAATTTGATTATGATTGTCATCATCAACGCCATCTTGATTATTTGCTACCAAGTTTACTCCATCTTTATAAAACATGTGTGATGTCGAGATCGAGCTTGTCAAGATCAATTGACACCCAATTGAGTTGTTCTCTTGTAAAGTTCTCTTCGAAACTAAGTCTTAAAGTGTTGTTGGATCCAAAAGATTCCTCTTCTTTGTATGAACCTCTCCATACAACCTCTCCATATGTATTCCAATTTCTTGCATACAAGTGAATTACATGTTTGTCTCAAAATTATAATTGCCACAAAAAATTGTAATGTAACAATGCACCCCATGTTGCATAGTACCTTGGTTAAAAATATTTTTTAAATGATATCTAAAAAAAACATATAAAAGATAATGTTATCAAAAAGAAATTACTAAAAGATAGACTAAGTTGGATAAGCTACATAAAGAGATTCAATTGCGATACTACAAGAAATATTTGGAACCTTAGAACGATGATCTAAGTTCCTTTACAATCTTATTTCTCTTAGCATGCATTAATATATCCAAAATAACCTTCTTTGTCCTGGTTTTACTTGAGCATCCAAATTTGTATGAACATCGTGAAAAAGATGTGGATCTAGATAAAAGCATGTCACTTAAATATCTCAAAGCAAAGGATTCCATCCACCTAATCATTTACAAGAAGGCAAAGAATTCTCACTTTCTTTATAAAAAAAACATTTCAATTTCCTCTTTAGATTTAAACAAAACATAATATATGCAAGCGATAGTAGATTCGTCCATCAACCAACCTCACTATGATAAATGATGATTTGGTTAGTCCATATTCTATACGAAAAAGATTTTGACCTCACGCGTCCACTGAATCTTTACGATAGTCATCTCGTAAAAGGAGTTGTGGGTCTTCCGGTGAAGCCAGCTTTCCTTTTCTAACCATCACTTTTTTTTAAGGAAAAAAAGAGGAAATACGCAAAAGAATAGAGGTCCCATCCTTTGATATCATCATGATTGGGTCGAGCAAGCCAGATGATGAGGAATATGAATATCAAAGGAAACTACGAAGCCAAGCATTTGGCAAATAATTTAGCCAAGATTTTGACCGGATATGAAATCACCGGTGCTCGATCTATGGTATCGTATGGGGTTCTATCTACCGTTGTAGGATCCATGTTCAAGATTACTCGAGCGACTGTAGGACGGACAGCCCAACAAAAGTATATCACACTCCCATAGACATTTTCATCAGTTATATCTTGAATATCCATTCTTCTCACAGTTTCACATGGAATCAACTCTCTCCGTCATGATGATCTAACCACGTAAAGAAGAAGTTCCTCATTCAGAAATATTTTCAAAGGAAACTAAATTATTACGGGCTCTTTAGTTCACAAAGTGGTATGAGTTATCAACAAATCCAAAATATTTTGATATATGTATAAAAACGTTATGATAATTTCAGTTTTCTCAAGTATTGGAGAGACTATCTCAAGCATATCAAACTCCTTGAACATTAGATGAATAAAATGGGTAACACAGTTAATTTTGAGTATATACCAATAGATCCCTACATGTTTTCAATAGATAATTTGAAGCGTTGTTTGAATAAATTGACCATCGTTATTGCGATCAATTCTTACAATCATTGATGCAATAAATAAGCTAGTAAAGAAGTTAAGAAAGCAATTAGTGAAGCTAAATCTAATGCCTATGACTATTTCTATAAGAGGCTAGAAACTAAGGATGGAGAAATGACATCTATACGCTTGCTAAGAGCAAGAAATGAGGAGCTTAGTTAATATTAAGTGTATCGAGGGTGACGACCAAAAAATATTAGCAAGCAAAAATAATATAAAGATGTGTGGTAGTTATTTTCACAAGTTATTCAAAAAGCAACCTAAAAAAAGCTTGTTTAGATACCGAGTTAGTTCAAGATAAGTCATATTGTTATCGTCATAAAATTAGAATTTCTGAAGTTCTGAAGTTAAATGATGCTTTAAAGAAAATGAAAAATGAAGAAGTGGTAGAACTTGATGATATTCCTATTGAGATTTGAAAATATTTAGGGAGCAAAAGATTGACGTGGCTTATTTATTCAACCAAATCCTAAAGACTAAGAAGATGCCCGATGAATGTAGTATTATAGTACTCATACATAAAACATGAAAAATATACGAAGTTGTAATAACTATCAAAGAATTAAGCTTATGAGTCGTACCATAAAACTATGGAAGGGAGTAATTAAGCAAAAAATAAGAAAAGAGACCATAATTTATAGAATCAGTTTGATTCTATGTCGAAGAAATCTACTATGGAAGCCATTAAGGTATTAAGAATATTAATAGAAAGAATCATGGAGAAAATGAGAGATTTAAATATGGTTTTTAATGATTTAAAGAAAACTTATGATCGAGTTTCTAGGGAGACAAAGTGGTGCGCTTTGACGAAGAAACAAGTTCCTAGTAATATTGAGACTATTAAGAAAATTTATGATGGAGTGACGTCAATCGTGCAAAAAATTGCAGGAGATGGTAAAATTATTTCCTATTACCATTGACTTACATCAAAGATCAACCGTAAGTCCTCACCTTCTTACGGTATTTATGGATGACATTACCAAACATATTCAACAGGAGGTTCCATGGTGGATGATGTTTGGTGATGATATTGTGTTGGTTAATGAGAGTAGAGAAGGACACATGTTTTCTTTGCGATGCCCGGCATAACGCACGGGACTTTGTGCACGCTGTGTTGCATGCCATTTGGGCCCACTGTCCCCAATTTTCACACACACACCCCTCCCCGCGGTTCGATCCCGAGACCGTCCGCCTAGCCAAGTAGGTTATACCTCTCCTCGTAACCACAAGTTGGTGAGAAGAAAACATGTTGAGATATAAGGGTGGAAAGAAACATGAAATCTAAGCGATTTAAACTTAGTAGAACGAAAACATTAGTATATGAAATATAATTTCAACCATAAGTCAAAGAGATGAGAGAGGAGTCCATATAGATGGAGTCATGGACAAGACATAAGAGTAATATTTTCAGTATTTATGATCAATCATGCATCATTATAGAGAAATTAAGAAGGATGTTATGTGTAGAATTAAAACATGATGGTTGATACATATGAGTGCTTCTGGAATACTTTGTGATCACAAGATCTCTAAAGTTCAAAGAAAATTTCTGAAAGACTGTTATAAGACAAGTCATGCTTTATATATGAGAATATTGGCAAATTGAGAAACAATATATCCAGAAAGTTAGTGTAGTCGAAATGAGAATACTAAGATGGATGAGTGGTAATACATTAAAGGATAAATAAGAAAGAATGTATACGTGGAAAGTTAGAGGTGGTTCCTATTGAGGACAATATGAGCGAGAACTACCTTAGGTGGTTTGGCATTTGTAATGCAGACCAGTAGATGTTCCCTTAAGGTGGAGTGATAACAAAATAGTTAATAGAGCCGCTAGGACTAGAGGTACACCTAGACGAACATGGTGGGAAGTAGAGTTGGGCATACAGTTCTAGGACCCGCAGTTCCGACCTGGCCTGAACCGTAAAATGTCCAAACAAGTCGGTTCCAAAATTTTGAAATTTAAATGCGATGGATCGCGTGACATTAACGGTATTGGCCCAATTGGTCGTGGTTAACTTAATTTGATAACTAACTTAACCTTGATTCGATATAACGCAACTCAAATCACAAGTGCTACGAAATCATTCTGTTATGTCAAGAATACTCAAAAGTTGGTATCTGCTTCTTTGTAATTTGTTATATATTTTTTATTTTATTTGAGTCTAGGACGTTTGTAAATCAAGTCGCACTTGGCAACCAGATGGCACTCAAGTCCATTCAAATAAACCTACCCAAAAACCTGAACAAAACCAACCAAAAGTACACAAAATTCTTCAACCCAACATTCTGGAAATCGAAAAACAGAACTCGGCCAAAGTTCGGTCCCTAACCGAACTCGGTGAGCCCAATACCAGAAACCGACCCATTCTTCCTAAAGACCAAGCTCCAATATTCCAATTTTTGAACGTTTGGGAACCGAACTCTTCCCGAACTTGGTTCATAAAAAACATATAAATAGAGTTGACTTCTATACCATTCTCACTCAATCTCATTCATTCTTTTTTACTTTCATCTATCTATTTGAGATACCATCTGAGCTCAAACTTTTCCATCTCCAACTCACAACTTCCTAAAGCCCTCTAAGTACCTAAGTGCGGTATTTGATAAAACTTTAAGTTCACTTTTCATTAAGTGTTGAAGTCGGCAAGCTCTTCGGATGAAAGCTTGTGGTCGTGTGAAGTCGGCAAACTCTTCGGATCAAAGCTTGTGGTTGTAAGAAGTCGACAAGCCTTCGAATCACAGCTTGTGATGTATGCTATTACACAAATAGTGGATTAACACCAGCACGAGTACCTGGATTATTCCTCCACGAGGGACACCAGTATATATCGCGGTGTTTGCGTTTGTGATTTCTTACTATGTTACTTTCCATACTTCTTGTTATTTTTAGTTGGTACTTACTACTTAGCCTTATTTTTATTGGGTAATTGTGACACACTATTCACCCCCCCCCCCCCCTTCCTCCTCTAGAGTTAACTTCAAACGGGTCAGGACGGGTCATATTTTCGAAACATACGGGGCCCTGGTCCGTCTCGTTTCTGGGGGTAGGATAGGAAATTTTGTTCAATTTCTAAAATTTCAGCCGGCCCTAAATATAATAATTCCAAATTCTTCAGTTCTTTTCTCTCACCTCTTGTGACAATGTCTTCCTGACTTCCTCTCTCAGGCTCCACCTCGAGGCCTCGACGACACCCCACCACCACCAACCCTCTTCTCTCCTCTTCTCCGATTGAACGACAAGGCAGATTTCTTGTAGCCGTTCGATCTCTATCCGGAAACCCCTTTGGCCGCACGCACCACCGTCCTCCTCCAGGTCTAACCTTTGAGGTTATTCGCTTATAACCTCACTGCTTGTGTTATATAACGAAGGTATGATTCAACTTTGGCAGATTATATGATGTTAATTTCGGACGAATTATATATTCAAATTTTGACAAATTTGAATCGATTTGTCAAGCATTATTCTAATTTACAAATTTTGACAAATTCATACTAAGATGGTCTGTATGAATGATTATATGATTCAAATTTGTCAAAAAAAATTAACAAAATTTGACAAGTTTTTTGACATCTTTCTAATGGTAATTCACTGATGGTAAGACTATTGTTTGTGCAGAGAGGGTAACCGATATTGAAAAACAAACGTTGGGGACATAATTAATTATAATAATGCTCTCTATTTATCTGTACTTGTGAGTTAGAGATGTTACATTGTTACTTCAAATTGTGAGCAGTTTTCTAAATGGCAGTCGAGGCAGCCGCCTAGGCGCTAGGCAGCCGCTCTCCGTACCGCTTTTGCCATAGGCGGTAGAGTAAGCAACCAATGAAGGTTTAGCGGCATAGGCGAAGGTGAGACGGTGTAGAGAATGCTAGGCGGCATAGACGGGCGCCTAGGCGAAGCAATACCTGACTAGATGTTTTGGCAAAACAGCTTTGCAAACATTATGGACCTATGGTCACTTTAACACGACTGAAACTTCATAAATCTTTGTTCTACAACTTAGTCATGCATAAAACACCCTTAAAATATACATATTATGCAAAAATCAATGGTAAAATAGTAAAAATGCCTAAAATGTATCAAGTGCCTAGGTGGCACCTAGGCACCGCCTACGCAATATGCGGACCCTCTCCGTCGTGCACTCGCCTATAGCCGTTTGGAACATTGATTGTGAGGTTATCTATAACTCAATAAAATCAGGTATTATCCAAAGACATTGTGTTGGACAAAGGCAGAAATGTAAGCATATGCCAGGTGACACTTTTTTAGGAATAGAATATTGTTTCTGGAGACATTTTTACTATTTTTGGACACGTTTGGACCCGTGAGTCGGTCCAGTTTGGACCCATTTCGAATGGGTCGAGTCCACTCCGGTTCAATATTTTTTTCCAGCCGCGACCCACCCCGCCCCACCAACTAACGGGTCATGTCCGAGTCCATAAAATTTGGGTCCGGTCCGTGCCCAGCCCTAGTAAAGTGTTAATGAAGAATCTGGTTTCTATTAGCGTTACAAAGGACATGGCCCTTAACATAGCAGAATGGAAGAGGATTCAAACAGCCAACCCCAAAATTTCGTATAAAGGCTTTGTTATTGTTGTTTTTGTTCTTTTTATACGTAAAGATATCAAGAAAACTATACCTTTGGGAGAAACGACAAACGATTTAACCATGATCTATTTGTTCCGTTGGTAAATGAATTCAGAAATAAGTAATCTCCCAATAACTATTTTATACTTTTTATGTAATAGTCGACCTCTTGAATAGAAGTCTTGTCCTCCCACTCTAATTACTTGGTGATTAACTAATTCATGTCTTTGCAATGGCATTATAGTTTAATAGAAATGAGGCAAGTATAAAATAGATTGAATGACAACTTGACAAGTTATCATTCATTATCCATCGAATTATTTGTTTGACAGGTTGCCAATTTCTTTCATATTCTTCTTCACAGTCGAGTGAGTGCTCATTTAAAGTAGATACTTATTCAACCTTGATGAGACATCACTTGTATTTGAGCTCGAAAAACTAGATAATCCCCAAGCTTTAACTTCTTAGTTTTGGATTCTAACTCGTGAGGTCCTTTCATGGAAATGGCACAAAAGACTTGGGAACTTCGAGGCAAGAATGCATAACTTTAGAAGCAACTGCCGCAAAATGCTCCCATCTATGTTACTCCACAAAAGAATACTTGTTCATAAATTGACCCAAACTTTGTCCAAATGTGTGGTGATATCACGGCACTAGGGAACTTACTCTTAGGCATGTCTATTCAAGAAATAGAAAAAAAAAACATTTTAGGAATTCAGGAAATAGTGCAGTAAGGGTTTCTTTCAACACCTATCGATGTACAACAAAAAATAGAACTTTCAATAAGTCAGAAATTTTAATACGCACGTGAAAGCAGATTTTCACCATAAATTCCCTCAATAATTACATGCTCGTATCAATTTTATTTTTTTTAAAATGGTAGAGGCTTGGGTTTAGAATTTCAGCCCCCATAAACAAGGATCAAAGTCACAAACCTAGTAAACAAAGTCAAATCGTTAGCACATTATCATCAAAATTATTTGTCCTACTATTAAGAGTAAATCAGAATCATATCAAATATTGAATATATGAAAAATTAAAAAAAAAAAGTAGCTAATTGATAATGACAAGGAAATGGCAGAGGAAGGGTTTGTCGGTAGCACACAGCAGCACAACATGGTAGGCCATGAGAGGGTCGTCACGGTGGGAGGATGCAGTAGCGAGTGCGGAGAGGAGTCTGGGTGTTCGGAGAAATTGGTAAAAACAAAGAAACTCTACAATTGTCGATTGGGAATTTGGGATCTAGGATTTTTAGTTATTTTTGTTCGTGAATAATTCATGAGTTCATGTATTATTTCTAATTGCTCGAAATACTCCAGAACAGACGAATAAAATGTGAATTGTTCGTGTTGCATTTTGTGCATAAATTATTCACGAATTGTCAGGAAAAAAACTTGAATTCCTCGACTGTGGACCAAAGACATATAACTTGGTGCTTGAAAGAGATGCAATCCATAAACCTGTATCAAGTATCAACATAGTGGTGTAATTTGAGCAACTACTACTGTTTCATGAAATATTTGAAGATTCACAAAAGAAACATAACTCTTAGAGAAACAAATATAGAGATGTCTACCTTCTCAAATATTTCGTAGCCTACTTTGATCCTCACATCTTGGTCCTTTTGAAAATCAAGTATACTCCAAGCTAGCTCAATTGCTCCTGTTGGCTTCCTCTGCATAAAAGTTAGAATAAGGTACTGCCAGCAGTGTAAATCATTTATCATCAGTTACAGTGCAACTAATACATTGGAGTATAAAATGTGATGAAGCAGTACAACTTGATAAACCTCTTTGATACAAATTATCATCAATGTTAGTTCTTACTACCTATTGCAGCGGGACAGGACATTAACCTGCTTCAATAATAGGCATGTTGTTTCTACCCAATTAATGGTCACAATGTCATGAAATTGCTCTAGAAGTAAAAAAAAAAAAAAAAAACAGGTAAATTCCCTCCATTATCTCAACATTACTTATTATGGGATCGTCATTCCTTCACTCTTTTGCGTAATGTGTCGTGGAGATGAATGCAATTTCCTATTTCAAATTGCATCGTCTTACCTCTTCGTCTGGACTATCTATAGTAGGGGAACTTGAACTCCTTGGTTGAATGAGAGTGAAATGCAATCCAAAAGTAGGTAAACCAACCTGTCAACTGGCCACCTAGGTTTTATGGCATGGCCCTCTCATTCTCATAGCTACCTTGGCTAGGAATTTAGCGCCAAGTGACGTGAGGTTGACAATCCGTTATAAAACTTTTTCAAATATTGTATGGAGCTTTCTTATGCTCCATAGCCAACCACATCCTATTGGGAGAAGGCTTTGATAATGATGATGATCTCAACATTGTGTATATGTAATAACTAGTAATACTCGATATCAACAAAGTATGCCCCTCTTCATTCACCTTCTCTAGAAGTGTCTTTACGCATCCACCCATGTGGAACCCGTGCAAAGACTGAAAAGATCAAAAGGATATGTGAAGCAAGCTCAGTTTCATGACCATTTTGGTAGAGGGATGGATAGTGACAGACTCAATTTTACATTTGAGAATACAGGTTCCTTTCTATCGTGTGAATAAAGTTCATCTTAAATAATGGCAACCATGGTAGTCAAAGGCGCGCCTCGCAAAATGGCGCAGCAGTTGTGCCTCGCCCCTCACTAGACGATGCCCCTTTCTCCGGGCGCAACGAGGACGCGCCTTTCAACAAGGCGCAACCAAGAAAAGACGTGTCTAGTCACACCTTATATATATATATATATATATATATATAAGGTTAATATATATATATATATATATAAGGCATGGAAATAACCCTTACCTCATACAAGTAGGAGAGAAAGAGAGCCCTTTCCATAGTTGCCAAAGATTACAGTTGAACTAGAAACTAAAAATTTACTAAAAACGTGGTAGGGAGAATACAAATTCTTGTTAGTTCAGTTGATTACTATTGTTGTTACTGCTTTGCTAGCTATGTTGTCACAGGCGACGCCTAGGCGCGCCTGTGACAGAGGACTCGCCTCGACCTGGGAAAAATTTCCCTGGGTGAAGCGATGCTCGCCTAGGCGCCCGCCTAGGGTCGCCTAGGGCCGCACAATTATATTTACTATCTTTTCTTGATGTTGAACATTTATTATTTCATCTTTTTTGCTTCTTATATTACTTTTGTGCTTATTGGTTAATGTTTATTGCTTATTAGTTATACTACATATTTGTTGTATACATAAATGCATAATTTTTTGATTCAAGAGCAGCAGATTCTGGACGGACGCTTAGGCGACGCCTAGGCGAGACGGGTGGCATGTCGCCTCGCCTCGCCTAGCGCCCAGTACAACATAGTTTGCTAGTTCATTTCGTTATGTTTTAACATATTTTTATTGGTTTTAATATGTTATTTGGTTTTATTTCTTATATTACTAATTTATTTATTTATATTTTTGCGTCTCGCATCGTTCGGACGCGTGCCTTAAGTGCGCCTTGCGCCTCGACGATATGTACCCTTTGCGTCTCAAGTGTGCCTTACGCCTTTGACTACCTTGATCGCAACCCCTTGTAGGCCCCCATGTGATGCTCTGATGTGAGACCCAAGTCGGTGAACTGTGTCTACACAAATTGCACTCTCCAGATAAGTGAAGTCGGTGAGTTGTATGATGGACAACTATCTCCTACAGTACATAGAGGACACAACTGCTATTATCTCCTTTGTTCTGGGGCATGATCCAGTTGGTCTACTTTATACACCAAGTTGGTTAACCTTATCTACCGAATCACAGACCCAAGGTAAGCGAAATTAGCTAGGTGTATTATGGCAACTACATAGCACAGAGAGGAGTCACTGCTACTACCCCCTCGTATGGGGGAACCCTGTCAGTGTATATTATATATGCTAGGATAACTGAATGGTTTTCATAGACCTAGGACATGTATTCAATATTAACCAATGGGACTTTATACTAGAGAAATACTTCTGTTTGTTTATGCACTGGTAACAACAGCAATAACCAACCAGACGGTAGTCATTGGCTAATAAATTAGATACTTACCATTATGTTTAGGCTTTTGTTACTTATAAGCAGGCATTTATAGATAAAAATTATGTACTTCATGCTCATAATTAGAAATAATTTCTAAACAACAGAAAACAACTAAAGAACCAATGATGTTGTTGCTATGTTACTCAGGGATATCCAAAATTCCTTAACATAAACTAATATCAAACTACATAGATATTGCATGAAATTATACCTAAGATTTTATTTTTAGATTTTAAAAATAAAGAAAATTTTGTTTGTGTAAACACAATACTCTAATCTGAAATTGTCGAAACCATGACACAAGTACTATAGGGAGGGTCTAATACACATTGATATCAAGTTTTTTTGAACCTAGGTTCTAACTGTGTTAATAGGAATGACAGCCATGTTCTTTTGATGCTTAGCTGAGGAGCCCTCAACCATTTTCAGGTACTCAACTGTCGCAACGCGTACTAGCATGAAAAATGACCAAAGTGGTTGGTTTGAGGAGAAAATGACTTCATTTGTGCCCACTACGAGCTCGTGGGAGCATGGTAGTATATGGTTCTACTTCTACCCTAACCCGTTAGTAGCGTAACTATATTAGGACGACTCCATATTAGTGGGGTGCCCTTAGTAGACAGAGCCACATGGGGTCCAAGGTTCATAGTATCAGAATTGGTTTTGAAGCCTTCTTATGAGTATTGGTACCGGTGGTTTCACCAATTTTGGATTTAAATTTCCGACTTCGGTTCAGAAAGCCAAAAAATGATTTTATATATATATATATATATATATATATATATATATATATAGAGAGAGAGAGAGAGAGAGAGATATTGAAACATAATTTTATGCACTATTAGTTGTTTTGTGTTAAGTTTGAATGGAATAACATTGATAAATTGTTGAACCATAATAGATACTAGTGTTTATTTCCCTACTAGATAGTTTGGCATGAAATAAAATGGACAAAAAATATACAACTTAGAGAAATGGTAATGGTTACAATGTGTTGAGAATGAATCTTATTAACATACTTCAGATATTGTAGCATGTCGCGTACGTCGTGACCAAATAATCGTATCGACATTGTCTTTCCGTACTTTTCTTATATGTATCGTATTGGTTGATACTGCAAACCTAGGTCCATTAGCATTTCTTGGGGGCTATGCTTGATACCCAAGCAATGGTTAATGTTTCCTTAGACTTAATCCAATTCCCTATATGTAAAATATGAGAGGGGTCTTGTATTCATGGTTTTATGTTCTCTGTAGCCTTTCCTGCCCCCCCCCCCCCCCCCCAAAAAAAAAAAATCAACCTGCATATGCTAGATACCTTAGGATTTAGTAGGCGAATACCCTACTGGATTCCTCCCACCATCATGACATTGAGAATTTGAATGGCGGCAATTACAAGGATCGACATTGCACAATGGAGAAGGAAATCCCTCCAAACTGTTTCCGCTTATTTAGGGTTTCATATGAGAGAGGAGATTTATACTGTATCCTAGTGTTCCCCCCCCCCTAACTCCCATATCGATATTATTATGTCCATTCAACAAGTACCGTACTATTGTATCCATATTTATATATCACATTTGCGCATCACAGTAGAGGCACAAAGGAACACCCAGTAAGGTCAAACACTGATAAAGCCAACAACAAATTGCTTAAACCATTAGGGTTGCATACAATAAATAACTTATTCTAAAGGTGCAACAATAGACGATCAAATTTGGTAATGTAGTGTTATATTAAGTAGTTTCCTTGTTCCGTGGAAGGTTACTGACTAATTGGTTTACTTGGCCGCACGATCACAATTATGTGGCCAGTGGCCACTTGGAATCTTGATTGAGCGGGTTAAGTGCCCGATTAGTCATCATTCACCAATTAATCCTTTTTCAGAACATCAGTGTTAGCGATCCAAATCTCCAATATTTCCCAATGGGAAACTGACTCAAATATGGGGTGCTTTGCAGTTTTCAAGTCCTCAAGATTGTAATGACTCACTCCGCGCAGTGTTCTAAAAATCGGCCTAGGCGCCCGCCTAGGCGCTAGGCGCCCGCCCACCGCACCGAAAACCCCCTAGGCGGTGGGCTAGGCGGCTAGGCGGGCCCTAGGCGCCCCTAGGCGGGCCCTAGGCGCCCCTAGGCAGCTTGTTTTTTGAATTTTTTGAATTTTTTTTTTGATTTTTTTTTATTTTGTTTATTCTTAGTTGTATTTTGGATATTTGTTTGGGTTTTAAGATAGTATTTGGATTTTAGAACATTAAAATTTCAAATTTCAAAATTCAAAATTCAAATTTTTAAAAATTTCAAAAAAAAAAAAATTCTAGGCGGGCTAGGCGCTAGGCGGACCTCCGCCGCACCGAGTCCGCCTAGCGCTTTTTAGAACATTGACTCCGCGCGGAGATATTGTGTTGGCTTCTCGGATTGAATAGGCTGGTTGGATTTGTGCTATGCGAGAATCGCGGGATTTGAGCGGTGATGGCGGACTTGTTTAATTTGGTCGGATTGGATGGTTTATGGAGCATGGCTCGTTTGGATGGTTATATCAATTAAGAAGTTTGTGCATTACATTGTTCCGTTTGTTTGAGAAATCGTTCCGTTTGTTTGAGAAATCGTTCAGTATCTACTCGGTCAAGGCAGATAGGCTAATCATCTTGGTAGATGGTTTTGATTCTTCTCTTATTTACCTTCACACTTAATAAAAATTGATATGTGCTCATCTTTGTTTCTATATTCCATGATTTTGCTAATGCTAAGTAAAAAAGAACCAAGATAAAATAAAGTAATATTTTTGTTGTCAGCTTGCTATATAGAACATAGAATATTAACGTGTTGTTATAGATATAGATTTTTGTATTGTTGTTATAGACATGGAATATTGAACTGTTGTATGTTATTATGCGGAATGTAGTGTTGCCTTTATGTTATCTTGTGGATTAATGTATTGTTGTTGCAGAAAAACGGAGTGGTCGGATGTCATTTTGTACCACGGGATGGTATGAATGTGGCTTGGTGCCATGGAATGGTATAGACATGGTTTGGTGCCATGAAATGGTCGAAGTGGTTTGGAACCGATGGTCACCAATCAGAATAATATCAAGTAGAGATTTACATTGTTTTATTTCTATTTCTGTACCATGCATATATTTATAGTTAAATTGTTCACGCGTATTGTATTATGATCATGAACAATTTGTGCACAAGGTTTAGTTTTTCGAACAATTGTCAGAACATCGGCACCGGTTCGGTCTAGGAAAAACATTGTGTTGACATACTAGCACAGGGTGATTCGGAACCTTCAATGCGGCTAGATACTCGAACTAGAAGGATCGCCATCTTACTAGAAGTCCAAGATAGAGTGTGTTCACAATTGAGCTTCATATAGTTAGACTGCATGTTAATGATATCTGCTTGCAGGCTTAACAAGATGATTTCTGGAACAAACGATACATTTATATATTTTATGTAGACTAACGAATGTCTTATGCGGGACACACTTATAACGCATTCATATATCATGATGACATGAAAGAATAGTAAGTAACGGATAAGATTTAGTATATCAAGTGACATGTTTATGTTTTCATATACATGCTTATAAATTGCTAACTGGTCCTAATGCAAGATTAGAAAGACCACATAATAATTTGTATGCTCTCACATAATCAACAATATTGGTTTTAGTAAGTTGGGTTAAGTTCGTTCACCAGTGCATTTTCCAATGCGTTGACCTCCAACTCTACATGTGCGGGGAGCTGCTTGGATGTGCTGAGACGTTGAAGCTTTGTTGGCAACTTAAAATTGTTCGATTGGAAGATGCTATTCTTTTGTATATAAAGGACATAATGTATGGAACATCGATGATTGTATTAGTTTTACGAGTTGTGAGCCTTATGGTAATTGTTAAGTGTTATATTAGAGTTATGAGTTAATGGGCTTTAGTCCCACATTGCTTAGAATAATAGGAGAGGAGGCTAGCCTCTCCTATATATATGTAATCTCTCCCTCCCTCAACAATATTTATCCTATTATTTCCTCCTATATGGTATCAGAGCCAAAACCCTAGCCTCTCCAAAAAAAATAGCCTCTCCAAAAAAAAAAAAAAAAACCCAGCCGCCTCCCCCCCACCCCCCTACCCCCGCTACAGTACCCGCCGCCCCTGCTGCTACAGTACCCGCTCCCCCCCCCCTCAAACACAACAGCCCCCCGTACGGGTGCCCTCCCTTACCGAGTCAGTCTCCCAGTCAGATGGTCCACATACACCGATTCAGCCATTGCCAACATCACCCACAGATTCATCCTCCTCTGGTTCGATCAGCAGTTCCGGCTCAAATGAGTTGCCTCCTTCTGTTCCACCAGCAGCTCCACCAGTTCCGCCAGCAGCTCCGATGGTCCCGCCTCCAGACCGTCCTCGTCGTGCCTGTCGTGATCATCCCTTGTATGTTGACAGCTACAAAGGTCTTACCAGTCACACTCAGTCTCTGGTGGCTACTATTGATGGGATTCAGATTCCCAAGACCGCTGAAGAGGGTCTCCGACATCCTGGTTGGCGTGCTGCTATGAACGAGAAGATAAAAGCTCTCCAGGAAAATCATACATGGGACTTAGTCGACTTACCTACTGGTAAACAGGCAGTCGGCTGCAAATGGGTGTTCACGATTAAGGTCAAACCGGATGGCACCCTTGATCGACTGAAGGCTCGGCTGGTGGCCAAAGGATATTCTCAAACCTATGGTGAGGATTACTTCGAGACATTCTCTCATGTGGCCAAAATGACATCCGTTCATGTCCTCATGACCTTGGCCATCCGATATGATTGGCCGTTACTCCAGCTTGATATAAAGAATGCTTTCCTCCACGAAGATCTTGATGAAAAAGTATATGTGATGCACCCTCCCGGGTTCGTTGCAAGGGAGGGTAAAGTGTGTCATCTGAAGAAGGCTCTCTAATGGTCTAAAACAATCGCCTCGTGCATGGTTTGGTCGATTTACGCATGTTGTTACTCAATTTGGCATATGTCAATCTAAGGACCATTCAATCTTCTATCGACACACATCTGCTGGAAAAATACTCCTTGGAGTCTACGTTGATGATATTGTAATCACGGGAGATGACAGCCAGGGTATTGCAAGTCTCAAGAAGTTTCTTGGAGAACAATTTCAAACCAAGGATATGGGACCCTTGAGCTATTTCTTGGGCATTGAGGTCACACGGGGTAAGCGGAACATTGTAATGTCTCAAAGAAAGTATGTGTCGGACATACTAAATGATGCAGGCATGATGCAAGCAAAGGGAGCAACCTCACATATGGATCCAGGGGCAAAGTTACTTCCAGACGAAGGGGTCCTGATGACCAATCCAGATCAGTATCGTCGAGTAGTTGGAAAACTCAACTACTTGATGGTTATGACGCGTCCGGACATTTCTTTTACAGTGAGTGTTGCAAGTAGATTTATGGCTTCTCCAAGAATTTCACATTGGCAGATAGTTCTCAGAATTCTGTATTATCTAGTAAAGAATCCAGAAAAAGAAATTCGAATGGAGAATAATGGACACACTTGCATTGAGTGTTTTACTGATGCTGACTGGGGAGCAAGCCTGACAGATAGACGGTCTACATCTGGCTACTCAGTATTTATTGATGGAAATCTAGTGTTATGGAAGAGCAAGAAACAAAGTGTGATAGCACGCTCGAGCTCAGAAGCAGAATATCGAGTTATTGCTCATGGCACGTCAGAGATATTATATATGAAGCATCTCCTACAAGAACTGGGAGAAGATGCAGGGTCTCAAGTGCAGATCTATGGTGTGATAACCAGTCTGCTATTCACATTGCCACCAACCCAGTATTTCATGAACGGACGAAGCATATTGAAATTGACATTCATTTTGTTCGTGATGAATATAAGAAAGGAGTGATAAAATTTCAACATGTGAGAATCGGCGACCAGATAGCTGATATATTCACAAAGTCTCTTATGGGTCCTCGGGTTCAATTTTTATGTAACAAGCTGGACATGATTGACATCTATGCTCCAGCTTGAGGGAGGGTGTTAAGTGTTATATTAGAGTTATGAGTTAATGGACTTTAGTCCCACATTGCTTAGAATAATAGGAGAGGAGGCTAGCCTCTCCTATATATATGTAATCTCTCCCTCCCTCAATAATAATTATCCTATTATTTCCTCCTACAGTAATGATCTTTGTAATGAGATTCAGTATTGTAATTGAGTTGTTCTTTTGGCCTAAGAGCCGTTGTAATGCTGCAAATTATCAATAAAAAGAATCATTTTTCATATATCTTATGTCTATCAACTTTTATGTTTATTGCGCTGCAATGACTTTGATTCTAAGACGTTCTATCGATCGTGTTTGTTGTTGTCTTGTACAAGTGCAATTTAAGCTTGTACAGCATCACGTCCAGTGGCGACTTTCGGTCATAAAGGATCAAGACGTAACATAATAGTATCATAGCACAGTTTTCTTTCTTGAACCCTCAATTGATTATCTTCAACTCTGAGTTGCTTTCGTGATCAAAAGTATTTCAACTCTCCTGCATGTTCTACTGAATGTTTTCTATACAATAAGTTTATACATGTTATGATTCTAATGTAGATTTTTTTTTATTAGCACTGGTCTCGGAGAGTAGCAACATATGGTTTGAGCAGGTAGTAAGACAGAATGTTTGGAATGAGGATTAGCTGGATATTGGATGAGTAACAGGTTATCAGTAGGGGTGTTGCAGTAAGTTGTAAGTATCATGAGATGAAAGAAATACGTCTGGACTTCAAGGAATAGGAACGAGTTAAGTTGTTTAAGTAGAATGGTTACAATTTGATTTTAAGTGATTGTCAAGTAGTGGGGGAGTGCATCCTATGTTTGTGATTGTTAGGATCACCGTGGTAAGGATGGTCCGAAAGGGACATTGGCTCAAAGTGTGGAGCAAGATGTTTTTGTGCAAAGTAGCTTAACTCCCTGAGTGGTGTATTGGGTAACCCTAGTGGTATATGCTTGATAGTAATGTTGATATCAATAAGCATGTTAGTATTGGATGGGGTAGTACAAGGTCTTAGTTTAGAGTTGTCTGGTCTGATATGACTCTGAATGTTAGTTGTTGAATTGATTCGGATGATTGAGAATAATTTTCGGCATATTAAGATATCATTGGATAAAAATTCGAATATATGAAATGGATGGTATGACTGAAAAATCAATATGGATCGTGTATTGAATTGTGACTTGAATCAATTGGATTAAATTTTTAGTTTAGTGCAAAGACTTGGTAGTGCGAGTGGAAGTTTACTTGAAATAGATACGATTGACCCCAAGGATTTAGGAATGTTATTGCCGATGACCTAAGATAGTCTAAGCTAATTTTTCCTTAGGGTGTGAAATAAGTCGATCTTGTATCGAATTTGGCAGATAGTATTGGTTGAAATAGACTCGAGTTCAGCGAATGGATGTCTCCCAAGTTATGCATATTATTGATGAGACTAAGATGTATGGAAGATCGACAGACGTTGACTTATGGATAATGTAGCTTGGATGAATGATGACCGAGTAACATATTGAATCATTGAAGTATGTTCTCTTGATGGATTTTAGCTACATGAACTATAGATGGATTGAATAGTAGTATTGAAGTTTCCTATGACTTGGTTAGGTAACCTTGTGCATGGCATGAATGGATATTATTTAAACTCGACTTAGCAAATGTTGAAATTCCTTATGGTTGATTCGATAAAATTAGGGGTGGCAAACTCGATGGACTAATGAAAATTTTGAGTCAACCTATAATTTGACTAGAATGGACTTGTATGATTGAAATAATTGGTGGCTGGGATACGTGTTGATTGGTTTTAAGTTGATATTGACTACACAAGTAATTTGGAAGCATAGAAGTCGAGTACGAGTAAATTGGAATTGTTGATTGAGATTTACGACTTGTGATTGGTAATTGAGATTTATAACTTTGGATTGGTGGAATTTGTCGTACGAATTTAGAAATTGGACTATAAGAGTTGATCGGATAGATTTCGTTGATTTTGATGTAGTCGATGATGATTGTTGGGCATAGTACCCTAGGAGATAATTTTGCTAAGATAGATTACGACCCTTGGATTTTCAATTTTGCTAGGGCAGGTCTGAGTTGGTTCATTAGATATTTGAGTTAGAAGTGTCTCCCCTAAGTTTGGTTTAGAATCCCTTTGGTCCTAGGATATAGAATTGATGCGATTATTTCTAGATGTCCTTTGGAGATGAGTTATCCTGATATTTGAGTGTGCCTCTTGAGTTAGCTAGCCTAGTAGTTAGTGGTTAAGAAGACGTCCCAATGTTGAGTGTTAGGAGTCGATAGGATGACCTTAAAAGAGATTGTCCGGGCAGTTGTGATAAGAATAGAGACTAGAGAGAGAAAAAGACTAGACTAGGATTTAATTTGGTTCTTGAAACTTTTGATTGATTGTTTGCGGTTGGAAGAATAGATTGTATTTGGATTTAGTGGATTGTCTTAGTTGATTTTACTCGAGTGGAGGTGATGAATAAAAATTTTGTTGACGAATTCAAACTCGTGCGCGAGGAAGAGTGATTGATAATAGTGTGATCATTGGATTATATTTGGATTGATCTCCAGTGAGGTAGTATTATTTTGTACATAGGTTGGGATATTTGGAATGACGATCGTTTCATTGTAATGAATTGGTTGAAGGATTGGGTTATGGCTTATGGAATAGACTGCATTTTGATGGTTCAAAATTTCTTATTTTGGACGAAAGTTGATGAGTGAGATAGATATGTTTTTGATATGTTGACAAGCTAGCTATCAATTTAGATCGTCCTTTGGAAATTAAATGATGATGACTTTACATTTGGGTGAATTGAACGATGTTAACAGAGATTGGGATCATGTTTGGAAGAGCACGATTGACGTATGCATAGTAAGTTATTCAGATTTGGTTAGTTGTTTTCTTGGATTGAGAAATTCTTGGATAATGGAACTGGATTGATTCAATAGTAATTTTCGAGAGTAGAGAATTTTTCTACAACTGAGTATTGATATATAATTATGATTAGGACTTGGATGCAGTCGGGTTTGGATATTTAGTTGATAATTGAATTTGGTATCTTAAGGACGGTTTGAATTGTTTGAGGTGCAACACTTGGATTCGATTGGAGATATGGGTTAATTTTGGCCTTAAGCGTGTTGATATTAGTTGGACAAGCTTTAGACATTGTGATCAATTTCTTGAAATGCTTATAGAAATTTGAGATGAATTAATATTGATGGATAATTGCAATAAGGATAACCCTATGGAAATTAGATCTAGTTAGTTTTGGATATATTCCTTTTTACTAATGATAGAGCATGTATGGTACTTGGGTAGGTTTGCTTGTGTCTGCAGCTTAGGTTTGTTAGCGATATATTTTCTAGTAAGTTTGAGAAGTGTAGTCTATGTGAGGCACGCTATTGATGGAGGCAGAGATTGTTTGTAGAGTTTTGGAAATGGTTGGATTGAACTTGGTGGTATAAGTTGTTCAATGGATTTAGATAAGGCATGGGTGAATGAGTATGTGTTTATTGAGAAAGGATGGAAAGTTGTGCTCGACTGATTTTTTGAAGTTATGCAAGGCGTATTCAAGTTAGACAAGAAGGAAAATGCTTCATGGAGTTCATTAAGTTCATATGTTTGAGTATTTTGGTGCAACTATAGATTGAAAGAGTATGCATATAAATATGATGAGAGAGTTGTTGAAGGTGTGTTAGTTGTGTGCAGAAGTACTTGCTCAAGTGTTGATCAAAAATGGAAGGTGTTACATAATTGTGTTAGGCCTTAATCTGCGTGCTTCGGCGGTCATTCAGTCAAGGAGTCCACATAGAAGTTTGAATCATAGATTAAGTAAAGAGAGTTTTTCAATGGTGAGTTGATGTAGATAGAAAAGTATTTTCTTTAAGTTTCGAGGACAAAAAAAATTGAGTGGTGTAATGTAATTTCCCACTCCGCACGAAGACATTGTGTTGGCTTCTTGGATTGAATAGACTGGTTGGATTTGTGTTATACGAGAAATCGCAAAATTTGATAGGTGATATAGACTTACTTAATTTGGTCGGATTTGATTGTTTATGGAGCATGGCTCGTTTGTATGGTTATACCAATTAAAAGGTTCGTACATCATATCAAATCGTTTGTCTGAGAAATCGTTCGTTATCTACTCGGTCGAGGCAGATAGGTTATTCATCTTGGTGGGTGGTTTTGATCCTTCTCTCCTTTACCTTCACACTTGATAAAAGTTGATCTTTACTAGTCTTTGTTGCTATATTTCATGATTTTGTTAATGCTAAATAAAAAAGAACCAAGATAAAATCATAAAATAGAGTAAAAAATTTGTTGTCAACTTGCTATATAGAAAATAGAATATTAACTTTGTTGTTATAGATATGGATTTTCGTATTGTTGTTATAGACATAGAATATTGAAGTGTTATTATGTTATTATGCGGAATGTAGTGTTGTCTTTAGGTTATCCTACAAATTATTGTATTGTTGTTGTAGAGAAACTGAGTGGTCGGATGTGGTTTTGTACCATGGGATGGGATGGATGTGGCTTGGTGTCATGGAATAGTATGGATGTGGCTTGGAGCCACGGAATAGTCGGAATGGTTTATGACCAATGGATCGCTCATCAAAAAAATATCAAGTAGAGAATTACATTGTTTTATTTCTATTTATGTACCATGTATTCACGCATATTCATAGTCATGGACAACTTGTACACAAGGTTTAGTTTCTCGAAAATTGTTGTCGGGATACCGGACTGGTTCGGCCTAAGGGAAACATGGTGATTACGTACTAACACAGGGTAATTCGGGACCTTCAGTGGGGCTAATTACCTGAAATGGAAGGATCGTCGTCTCACTAGAAGTCCAAGATAGAGTGTGTTCACCATTGACCTTCATAAAGTTAGGTTGCATACTAATGATATCTGCTTGTAGGTTTAACAAGTTGATTTCTGGACGAACTTACTACACATTTATATATTTTATGAAGGCTAACAAATGTCTTAGGCATAGACACACTTATGAAACATTTATATATCATGATGACATGAAGGATGGTAAGTATTGAGTAAGATTTATTGTATCAAGCGACATATTTATTTCCATATACATGCTTATGAATTGCCAACTAATCCTAAAGCAAGATGAGAAGACCACATAATAATTTGTCTGCTCTCACATAATCAACCGTGTTGGTTTTAGGTGAGTTGGGTTAAGACCGCTCACTAATGCATTTTCCAATGTGTTGACCCCTAGCTCCACACGTGCGGAGAGTTGTTTGACATGCGAGGCGTTGGAGCTCGGTTGGCAACTTAAAGCTGTTCGACTGGAAGATGTTATCCTTTTGTATATAAAGGATATAATGTATGGAACATCGTTTATTGTATTAGTTTCACGAGTTGTAAGCTTTGTGACATCGATCTTTTGTAATGAGACACAGAATTGTAATCGGGTTGTTTAGCCCAAGAGCCGTTGTAATTCCGCTGCAAATTATCAATAAAAAGAATCGTTTTTCGTATATCTTGTGTCTATCAATTTTTCAGCTTATTTATGTTGCAATAACTTTGATTCTAAGACGTTCTATCGACTGTGTTTGTTGTTGTCTTGTACAACTGCAATTTAAGCTTGTACGGCATCATGTCCAATGACGACTTTCGGTCTTGCGGAATCGGGACGTGACAAAGATGATCATAGCCCCATTTAGGGAAACGACCACCAACCTCCTTAATAAAGTGATAGTCAAAAAGTTGACGAACACCATTGCCAGTCCAATATAAAATTCTGAGGTAATGCACTTGGTAAAGACGATACGGTCTTCAGTCTAAGAGTGCAAAAGGAAATTACTTACCCTCATTCGTGAATGCTCAACGGAGCTCGTATATAAGGATCATAAACCGCTCCATTACCAATATCATTACAATTTAACAAGAACCCAATTTAGTCTAACAGGATAAACAAATAACGATGCCATAATATGTTACAGTAAAGTTATATTCCTTAGGGGACACCTAAGAGTTGATTGACAATTTAACACACTTGAAAAGAGCCGTAAGATGAGAGATGTAACAGTTATCATTTACAGTATAGCAGAAAACAAATAGCAGAAAAAGCTAGTGATGATTTATATATCATAACCAGGATGTGTCTAGTTTCTCCAAGTTTGTTTGAGATACAGCATGGTGCAACAGTTTGCCAGTTCACCACTTTAGAAGTCAAATCAAGATTAAAGAAACATAGAAATGATTTCATCAATAGGCTTGAACAGTAAAGCTTCAATATAACAAGGCATGCAAACCTACAATTTCGCAGAAGCAAGAGTGCCTGACTGAAGTGTATAGTGAAACTTAGAAGTATGCATACATCTAAATGGAATTAAGAATAAAGTAGAGAGAGTGCCCACAGGATAAAAAGGTGGTAACAACTTATTTATGAGTATACTCATTGAAGTTCTGCTATATTCAACCATACCGACCTCATTAAATTCTTTATCTGTCTCACATCTACCCTTGATGTTGATTCCTAATAGACCATTAGATGTTACCGACACTGCCTTCTTTCCTCTGATATGGTAACCAATCTTATCACATTTATTGGAATTGGAGTGAATCCCTACGCCAAAGCTCGCTGACAGCTACAGAATAAGAATTAAAAAAAGATTAGATACTCATAGTATATAAGAAGTTAACATATGGTGATATCTGATAGCACCATACAGATCACAAGTTTACCTCAGGGTAGAAACGCCTGATGATCAGAGCAAGATAACTTGGAGCACCAGTTCTGGTATCTAGTTCACCATGAGCCTGTCACAAGGATAAATTTTAACTTTGAATGTATCAAATAACATATAGGAACATATATTCTGCTACAAACAATTATTTTCCGATATCAAACCAGTCGATGCAATAGTAGATGTGATGTGAAGAGGTCTTTGGAAATGCCAACCCTGCAACTTTTATTGTGCATAGCATGAAATTCATAGTTTGAATGTTTATCAACATGGACGTTGAAACATACCTACAAAATGAATACTATGGACTAATTGTGTACAAAGTAGAATAGGTATCGATGAAGGTATGAAACATACCTACAAAATGGATAAATTTTAACTTTGAATGTATCAAATAACATATAGGAACATATATTCTGCTACAAACAATTATTTTCCGATATCAAACCAGTAAATGCAATAGTAGATGTGATGTGAAGAGGTCTTTGGAAATGCCAACCCTGCAACTTTTATTGTGCATAGCATGAAATTCATAGTTTGAATGTTTATCAACATGGACGTTGAAACATACCTACAAAATGAATACTATGGACTAATTGTGTACAAAGTAGAATAGGTATCGATGATGATTCAAATTATTAACCTTCAATATCAAAACTGAACAAAAACTCAAGCTTGAGGTGGCCCTTCAGTAGAGAGAGAGAAAATGTAAAGGGCTCAAAAACTGAGCATGAGCTCATGGAATGGGGATACAAGAAGTGATGTGGATAAAAAAACACCTAGATGATGGCAACAAGGGTTTTCATCTATTTATATATAAATAGTTGTTTTGCCTTCAGAGATCTTATGTTTAAATCAAATTGAACTAATAAGGTGGTGTGCTCAAAACAACATGAAGTCAGAGAGGGCTAAGAGGCTGATAAGAGAGAAGGGTTGCATATGAGAAGGGAACCTAAGGACGAAAGTAATTAGCGCCCTGGGCACCCCTTGTAACTCTAGTTCAATAGTGAAGGTTGAGCGACATGATCCAGAGCTATGAATGAATCTAAAAGGGGCCCAAGTATTAGCCAAACTAGTTGCGCATTCGACCGGGCCAGGACAGGGCTGAGCAAATCTAAGATTCTAAATCAAACCTGACAATTGTTCAAGCAAAAAATATGGCTCTACGAAGTTCAATCCCCTTTCAGGTCAGGGTCACATCAAGCTTCTTCTCGGGCCAGCCATCAGGCTTTTCGTTTTATACATTCTCATCCTTGGATACATAAATATATATCTTACAAGACAAACATACTAAACTAGAAGAACTTACAGGTTTGAGATAAAGAATGTGAGTGCTAAGAAGGTAGCAAAAGGTACTAAGAACACGAACAGGACCACAACTTGAAACTTGTGAGTAATGTTGATTTAAAATTCTGAACAGTTCCATTTACGAAAGTTACATGTATGATCTGAGTCATCTGACCCATTGCCAACACTGTAGTACTAAAGAGAAAATCATTTAATATATCTAACAAATTTGTGTTTTTATCGAAAACCTAAATACTAAATCTATGATTTGTATATCAATGACCGTACAATAAGATACGACTACTACCACATCCTTGGACCTAAAATTTGTGTTTTGACTCTCACAAAATCAATCCTGGCCAACATGATAGGTAGGCTCCAGTCGTCATGTCTAACACGTTTAACATCTCATCCCCCGATAGTGGCACCTTAGAGCACCTTCTCAACTATAGAGATGTCATGGTAAATGATTTGCATGTACAGCAAAGTTGCTACTCTTATAGATGAAGTTCCTAGGAAGAAAAATGCAGCAAGTCAAAGTTTCAAAGAGATCTGCAGCCTGCAGGAAATTGGTTGTTTGGTGCTGCATGCAAGTCGGGTGAATATCTGACCAGGTAGAGTTTTAGAAATGGCAAAAAAAGAGTTGACTTACTCCGCAGCGAATTCAGCTTTTCAGACAAGTTTAGATGCGGTAGAAAGTTTTATCAGGACGCTCAATTTCCCTGGCGATCATAATCTCACCCTTAAATTCCCAAAAGTTGTTAACAGTAGTCAAGCGATCCTCGATTATGTCACAGACAATGTTGCATGAATAATCCAAAAGATTGCGTCCATGTCCATACCCCACATGTATCTGACATTACATAACCGATATGGCTCGCCCATGTCTAACTAAGACTTTGATCTATTGAGCAATGGCCCTTTCATGCTGGCACCGTCGGCCCTCAAAAAGACAGCTTTAGAGCGTAAGTCAAACTCATTATAAGTCACGCACACATGGTTTAGCAGTTTGTTCTGTTCTGTGATCTTATTCTTCTCCAGGAACCTGAAGCTTCCTCTGCTATTTACCTTAGGACTTGCCCTCTTGACAAGATCATCAGTCTAGTGTACAATGTAAGGATCACAGTCAACTTCCCAATCCGTATTTTGGAACTTTCACAGTGCTGGACGGCTTTTTCAAGGGGTAGCGTCAAAAAAAGTATAAAAGCACTAAGCACTCCAAAGAGATCCAAAAGATGATTGGAAGTGATTTTGCACGGTCGTCATTGGACCAAATATATTTGAGATATGAAGAAGTAACAATTCTTTGTAGCAAAACTCTTTCTAGAACTTTATGGGCCTAGAGCGAAGATGTGCATAAATATAGACAAATTAACATGTAATGTATAAAGTATGTATGTAGTATTTTCCATGTGTGTATATAATCGTATCCATACCGTACATGTATCCTAAATTTTCTATGAATGTCATATTCCGAATCCGTAATGTGTCTGTAGCCAAATCATGTCCATGTATATGAAAAGTAAGTGGCATCTAAATATGAGCACTTCCATTTTTTTCTTGAGACTCTTGGGGGATGAGGATAACCCTACCAACATGAACAAGAAAACCTTCTCTCTACCAAAGCCTGTAAACTAGTCGGTGTTATGTTCACTCGTTGCAATAATAAATATGCAAATCCAACTTTCAAAGAACAAACAAGCAAAGACTAAACTCACTGTGTTACTACAAGTGGCATTACTTCGTATTAAAAGTTCTGAGTGGTAATCATGTGGTAGTTTCAGATCATAATATCTGATCTACAGAGCAAGTCGTAAGATCTTCACAACATTGGTTGGACTTTCTATATCTAAAGATATAAATACCATTGATATTGACAATCTAAGGGTGTGTTTGGTTATACATTATTGCTCACTGTTATGAGTTTAAACTTAAAAAAATTCAAAGATAGCATTTGGCTTGCACAACTCCAAAACCTACTTTCCAAAAAACATTCCGGAGAGGAGCTTTTAAACATAGCTTTCACAAAACAACTTTGAGTTGTTTTCTCAAAATTATATTTACAAAGCATGAGGGTCCCACTCCCCCCACCCCCAAAAGAAAAAAAAAATGCCCCAACTCTCTCTCTCCTCATTCTCTCCTTCCAGCTTCTTCACCATCTACAATGAAGAAGATCCTCTTACAAAAAACATTCCTCGAGTGCCTCTTGTCACGCCCCGATCCCGCAGAGCCCTTTCGTCCTCGCTTCGGACTCTTTGAGACCGTTCGTCCTCGCTTCGGACTCTTTGAGACCGTTCGTCCTCGCTAAGGCGTGATGCCGTGCAAGCCTAAGTTGCACTTGCACAAGGCCAAGACCTATAACAAGACAAGATAGACAAGGTTGACAATAACGCAGCGGACATATTTTCAGAATACGTGCATTGAAAACAATGGTAACAAGAACAATTCTCTTTATTGATTTCATTTGAACAGATTACAAGCTCTCGATTCTCTCTGATACAATGTTACATTCTCTCATAACTTTACAGATTACAATGATCCCGTTCCCATACATTACATCCCTTTATATACAAAACCAACTCTTGTAAGAGATGTCATCTCTTGGCATCTCTTCTGATTTCTGGCTCCTGAGGATGAGGCACAGGCTATCGCTTTGGACTATCTTTCTCGATGCATAGTGCACCTGCATGCAGACTGATGGTGGGTCAGTATATCAGCATACTGGTGAATTGTGGACAAAGGGGCTACATTCTTCTGAAACGATCACTGTTCATTTAGTGAGAAAACATTTTCTTGTGATATGATCTTGCTATTTTTACCTATGTTCATTCCATGCATACATAGTCAGTTTACATCTCTTTTGAAAACATCTTTGAAAAGCCACAGTTCATATCTCTTCTTTTCATGTAAAGCATACAAGGGACTATTCATTTTTGTGGAGTGCGCAGCGTGTTTCATAAGCATAATCATTTCTTTATTCAAGCAACTCTTAGGGACAATTATAAGCACGATGTCATATATTTTCTGTAAAAGGGGCATAGCATTTCATTGTATAGATAAATCTCTGCAAACAATTCATGTCAAAGACTTAAGCAGTACATATGCATCACTTTTAAGTGATTCTTACCATAGCCGACCATCCATCCCTGCACAAGACAAGGATTAGCATAAACATGATAAAAACCAACATTTTTCTCTGTTCGTCTCTGCGTCGTTAGCTCTCAACAAAACATTCTTTTACGGACTCATGCAACTCGATTGGCAGCTGCGACGCAAGGCTCAGCTCTGCACTAGTATATACGTAGACCAGTAGTTGTGACGCTCCGGGTCAGCTTGTACTGATAACGTACATACTAGCAACTGTGTGCATGGTTCAGCTCTTCACCAACTGACACTTATCTATATGATGGTCCATGGGAAATCCATGATTAGCCGCTGTGACTCTTGGGTTCAGCTTGTCGCTAGTGGACACTATACACCCCTTGGTCTCTTTACCGCAGGACGTTACTCTATCCCCCACTAGGCCGAACGGCTCCGGTGCCCCAGAACCAGTCGTGAGGATCTATACTTGTGCACAAGTTGTCCAAGACCAATGCAAATGCAGCTATCAGATAAAACTATCATGCATCAATCGAACAACTTGTAAACATTTTCATCTTCTTCTTTTTCATGTATCGAGCCAATAGCTCTACTCTTATCTCTATACGGACAGGCCGTATCATCTCTTTTAACAGCACAATGTGCCTTCTCTGTACATCTCTTTCTTATATCAACAATCAGGGAAAAATAAACAATCTCTGTTTAAGCAAGCACGATATCAACAAGCATGAACTCTACTCTTGATAATCATCTCTATTCAGGGACATGTAAACATTCTCTTTTCTTTTCTTATTAAGCATGGCAACAGTTCATTCATTCGAGGCACATCTCATATTAGCATAGTAGCAACTCATTGTTTTAACATGGCAACATCTTATCGATCAAGGCAACATTCATTTTCTTAACAAGGCATCATGTCGTTTCTTATTAGCATACAACAATTCTTCTTCTTAGCATACAGGTTAACTCTTTCCTTATTCTTAGCATAGCAACAAGTGAAATCTCTTTCAAGCATACTCAACGATTACTATCTTGTTATTAGCAACAACATTCATTCAAAACTCCGATTCTTATTAGGCGCAAGCGAATCATAAAATGAGTCTTTGTCCACTCACCCAGATCAATCGTCTTCTGTTGCAGAGCCAGCAATCGACCTCTCTGTTTATCTAGTGCCGTCGCGGAGCGGGGCACTACACCTCTCCCTCTATGGCCTCCTCCTCGACGCTTGGCCGCCTCGCCACGGCAAAGAGCCACCTCCCTTGAAAGCCGGGAGCGGCGTTGGGGAGCTCCGCCGGGAGCGGCTTGAAGTCTAGGCCATCGAAAGGGCGCGTGGAACGCGGGATCTGGATCACAAACCCCAACCTCTGCTCTCCATCTCCGCTAGGGCTAGAGTTAGGTTTGGTGATGGGGCCGACAAGTTCGTCGCGGCGGTGGGGGAAGGGCCAGATGGCGGGGGAGAGCTTGGACTCGTGGGCTCCTCCGCCGTGAGCTCGTGGGCTCCTCCGTCGCGAGCTCGTGAGCGCACGATGATTCTTACGACTGAGCTCGTGAGGTCTCGTCGACTCCGCCACGAGCTCGTGGGCTGTCGTCGCGAGCTCCTCCGCGGTCTCCTCCGCCGCGAGCTCGTGGGCTCGACGACGATGGCGGTGGGGTTTGGGGACACAGGAAATGGCCAGAGTCGGAAATGGCCAGTCGGACATGAGATTGGTGTGGACACAGGAGATTCGTGTGGACACAGGAAATAGCTAGAGTCGGACACAAAAAACATGACACAAAAACTGACACAAAAATTTTTTACCAAACAAGATCTTAAAAAAATTTCCATAAAACTAGTTTTCAGATGAAAGTAACCAAACGTAAACTCTGAATCTCTATACTTAGAAAACACTTTTATAACTTAGTTTCATAAAACTGTTTTCAGGAAAAAATTCAAAAAGACTATCCAAACAGACCCTAAGCAATTGTTATCATTTCCACATCTCCGACACCAGATACCACCATCAACATTACTAGTCTTGTCATCTCCATCATATCAACCTCCAATCAGAACTTGCCAATGACATATAATAACACCAATATTGAAACTGGAAAGTTAAGCCAAAGATGATAAACTCCTTCAGACAGCAAGCTACCACAAACAAGGAGATGCAATCATTTCCAGTTAACAAGATGTTAAAGTCATAAGAGATGATACCTTATCAAGCAAGGAGAGCTGTTCCTAATTCCATCAAACTTGAGAGGATTAAGGAGAACTCAAGTAGCACTCTATTGGTAGTTATACCTTGATGCTATGTGGCCCTTTCTAATAGTTTACCCGTATATCCCATACATCATCATTTTTCCAGCCAGTAATCTACTGTATAGTACACATCAGCAAACGACCAATATATTGCTAAAGGATCAAGTGTTCAAGATTGTGAACAAACACCTTAATCTTGTTAAGAACACATGGTCAGTATAGCAACTTCCCTTTTTCATTGTGGATGAGATGTGATCCAAGTACCAGATGCGCACACGGTGATGAGGATTTCACAGAGTATCACAAAGCCTTGGAGTTTCGTAGGCTTTAATATTCCAAGTAGCAATTTGCAGGCTGAAAGTGTTAATCTGTTAATGATTTGAATTTTACTTTTATTTCAACTTGGAGTCTTGCTATCGTACTCAAAACTTTGGGGTTTCAGAGAAACTTGAATTGTTGTCAAAACTTTATGTCAATTAGGAGCCTTATTCTTCTTTTTCATTTTCAGCACTTATTATGAGTTTTTACCTAAACCAATACCATTTTAGTTTTTGCATTTTCATCACTCATTATGACTTAACATGTTTTAGATAAATTAAGAATCATGCTTCAAGTCTGTATAGGACTTCTACATTAATGGGCCAACAGAAGACTCAAAAGTGCACTACTTTTAGAGGGCAGAATATGCTGAAACATAGTGAAGTTTGCCAATGTATCAACTCTATTCTAGTGAACCTTATCCAAGGTATAGTACCCTATTATCATCATTCCTTTTCTCCATTCCATTTTAGTCTTCCACAACCTCACAACCTCTTCTATTTAACAACCATCTAAGTTGCACGGATACTATGTCCCTGTGAATTTTGGAGGATATATGTGCTTCCTAGAACCATTTTCTGGTTTCGTGATGTAGATAAACCCTAAAAATCCTTCCTAAAGCATCTAAGTACCTGAACATATCCTAACCCAGCCCCACCCATCTTTACCTCAATCCAGCCATCGTAACCCTAAACTTTCTTCAAAATCCACGGATACGAACTGCAAGATAACTTCTTTAGCCATACCTATGTTACGTGGACTTGGGTACGGGTACATATCCAAGAGTCGGGTCCTTCAAACTCATAATTGAAGGACACAGACTCGGCTAAAAAGGATCCAAATTTTGGATACCGGTACGAAGATATGACTATTAAAATAAATATATTTGAACATGGTTTCATAAAAAGACAGTATATAATTAAATTTGCATGGTTTTATAAGAAGATGCAATATGTAATTAAATTTGTATGGCTTCATAAAAGACATGTAATTAAATTTGCATGATTTCACAAAAAGACTGCCTTCAATTAAATTTGCATGATTTCATAAAAAGACACTTGTAATTAAGAATGCATGTCTTCATATATTTAAGTTTATAATTAAATTTGCATAATTTCATAAAAAGACACATGTAACTAAATTGCAAAGTTTCATAAAAAGGCAACATATATAAACTACTAGTAAATTTTACTAAACTAGTTGAATAAATCTCTAAGGGTCTGCTTGGATTGAGGATTAAGAGAGTTAAGTGAGAGGAAGTTAAGTGAGAGGGGTTTATGAGAGGGAGTTATAGAGGGTTAAGTGAGGGTTTGTTAACCTTCTTTTGTCCATTTTTTTAACTCCCCAAATTGGAGGATTAACGAAAGAAAATGAGAGGTTTTGTTTAAAAAATCATAAATACCCTTTATTTACCCTATGAAAAATTATGACTTTTTTCTCCATTATTTTTGCTTTCAACATGTTGCTCCCTAGCTTTTGCTTTTTGTGAAGATATTTTAACAAATTTTAATTAAAAACTCAATCAAATGTAATTTTATGTCATATGTAATAAGAATATTTTATTAACTATTGTATTTTTATTACCCCCACTCAAAACCTCCATTTCAAACAAGAGTTATTAAACATACCACTTAACCCTCCCTTTAATCCAAGCTACTCTCCTTCCCCTCACTTGACTTCCCTTCACTTAACCCCCCTACTTAACTCAGCTTATATCCCCCCCCCCCAATCCAAGGAGACCCTAAGGAACGGTCCCTTCATCTCCCCTACTACTTTACTACCAGTCAAACATATTAAAATAAACTATCTACTTTACTATCACATTAAAATAAACTATCTACTTCACTACCGGTCTCCCAATTGACACCATGAAGGATCTAATTGTCAACATGGAAAATCGTATACGGATCCCATATCCATATCCATGTCCGATTGGGTCGACATGGATACTCCTCCTTAAAGTGGAGAGTCCAGGTAATAGTCATACTGATCTCACCCTTGAAACCCCACAATTGTCATATTACCAAGTTGCCTAGAACCCTGAAATATATCAACGTGTTACGTGGTTATCTTATAAGTTCTTCATGCTATATATGATGAGCATCAGAACAAACTGATTAGCACATGATGGATTATAGTATAACATAATAGTAAATTTAGCATTCTAATTTGATATCACCTAAAGTTATTGGATATTCAACTCAAGTTTGGGTATTAATAAAAAAATCATTTGAAATAGTTGAAACAAAAAATAGAATGAAAATCATAAAACTAATCATGATCTACCCCACTTACCCCCATAAGCCCATCGAATAACCTCATCCTTATTCTCATCCAATTCTTCTCCTACCATAATGATGTCGGGTCGGCTATAGAGAAGGAGAGGTAAAAGAATTAATGAAGGTTCCATGACCAGCTGTCAACCTGACATTAACCACTAGATTACCTTTTGGATAATGCAATATAAAGTTTAAACTCATGAAAAGAATTATAATTTGATTTCACCTAAAGTTATTGGCAATTTCAGTTTCTAGTAAAAGAACTCATTTGAAATAGAAACAAAAATAGAATGAAAATCATAAAACTAATCATGATCTACCCCTTACCCCCATCCATCAAACAACCTCATCATTATTCTCATCCAATTCTTCTCCTATCATAATGATGTAATTCTTCTCCTATCATAATGATGTCGGGTCGGCTATAGAGAAGAAGTGAAAGAATTAATGAAGGTTCCATGACCAGCTATCAACCTGACGTAACCACTAGTTTACCTCTTGGATCATGCAATTTAAATTTTAAACTCATGCAACGAAGGGGCACCCGTCATGTTCCCCTTGATTAGGTAAGAATCTGTACTAAGATGTAAGATTACAAACGATAAATTTTGCTACATAGAATTACATTTATCCCATATGGCATATTCAACCCTAAAGGCATAAACTAGGAGAAATTGTAGGGAATATGAAGAAAAACTACTTCTCAAGAATCGCACTATGTGACGAGGCTTTCAACACTAATGACGGAAGAAAGGCTAGCACTTGCAAAGAAGATAAAGATAAAATTAAAATTAAAAAAAGACCTCTACAACACGAGGAGTGCATGCCTTTTTTTTCATGTTGTTTCCGGAGGTATGGAAAAAGTAGCAATCCAAAGGATTTTCCTAATCCTCCCTTCCCGAAAGGAAGGACGTGAAAATATCAACTCCATATAATTTTGCATTTCTTGACAAATTAATTTGTTTCACTATACTAAGTAGTAGTTTTATTCTGGGTAATTGAGAACTTGTCATTCTTAATTCTTAATTCTAGGGTTAAGGTATTCCTTTATAACTTAAGTGACACAACAAAATCTTTTTTGATTCTTTTAGTTACTGATTTATGGAACGGATTCTACTCGACCATGGTTGGGAACCCATGACTAGTTAGATCTAGAAAACCAAAACAACAAAAAAATCACATTAAGAGCAAGATCACTACTATTACAAGGCTTTACATAGGTACAACTTCACAACCACCCAATATAAAAAAAAAAAACACAAGAGAATCCAAGAAAGCCCCTGACAATACACCTAAGAAGACCCGAGAAAGCAATGTCTTTCTTCTCTTTCTCTCCCAATCTATTAGTTGTTAGCACTCAAGCACACGCGATGAACTCCCAAGGAAACCCTAGGCCTCCTTAGATAACCAGCTCCAACCTAACGTGGCCTCCAAGCCATGTTCCAAAATTTGACTTATTTCCAACTTCAAGTACAGTTGAGAATCCGTGTTCCGACTAGAAATCCATTCCTTGTGACCGGAGTGCTCTGATGCCGGACTACTCCAGTCAATATGACCGAAGAAGGCATGTCATGGTTGTTAGGTAAATATGACTTAATAGTTAATGCCCAACAAATACCACCTTAGTTCAGGATTTCCGCAGGCAACAAAGCATGCAACAACTTTTGACCTTTTATCTTCAAATAGTAGCATTTTATCTCACGAAACACCCCCTTAGTTCAAGATCTCCTTCGTCACTTGTTATGAAGAAATTCTTTTGATGTGATCCATTCCTTTGCAATGGTAATTGTGTACCCTTCTTCTTTGACTTCTTTGACGTTGATTTGTGAGATTTTGTTGTTCCATATCCATTGTGAAACACCCTTCCTCTTCCTCTATCACTCATCATCCCAGAAACGGGATTATTTTCTAGTAATAGTAAGGTACCCAAAGTCAACGATGCAAAGAAGACAAAAACAAGACAGACATTGCACGACGATTTCATGGAAAACCCAAATTCACAAAAATCATAGAGAGTGAGATCACTACTATACAAGGTACTACAATGCTTTAGAACATCATCACAACTTTACAACCCAGAATACAAGAAAAATCAACCAAGAGGGCCCAAAAAAGCCCCCGAGAATACACCCAAGATACCTTAGTTCAGGATTCCACGAACAACAAGCATACACCAACTTTTGACCTTTTATCTTCAAATAGTAGCATTTTATCTCACGAACCACCCCCTTAGTTCAAGATCTCCTTCGTCACTTGTTATGAAGAAATTCTTTTGATGTGATCCATTCCTTTGCAATCCAGAAACGGGATTATTTTCTAGTAATAGTAAGGTACCCAAAGTCAAGGATGCAAAGAAGACAAAAACAAGACAGACATTGCACGATGATTTCACGGAAAGCCCAAATACACAAAAAATCACAGAGAGCGAGATCACTACTATACAAGGTACTACAATGCTTTACAACATCACCACAACTTTACAACCCAGAATACAAGAAAAATCAACCAAAAGCGCCCAAAAAAGCCCCCGAGAATACACCCAAGATACCCAATCTCTCTCTTTTCTTCCATCTCTCTTGGTACTCTAGCACAAGGGAAACCCTAGGCCTCGTGTTGAATAGCTCGACGGTAACTTGGAGCCCAATCCGACGTCCAAAAACAGACTTGTTCCCATCCCTGGGTCCCAAGCAGAATTTCGGTCCTCGTGAACGGAGTAATCAGCGGAAAACAGTTCTCCATTCCCTGGTCAAGCCAAGCCCGGCCGGCCTACTCCGGTCAACGTGACCGGAGAGGTCATGTCATGGCGCTGATGCTGCGGGAAATATGATCTAATGCGCAACAGAGCTAGGCCATGATGATGGCCAGTTGTACTCTACTGTCCAAATTGATTGAGAGCAGTTTTCAAATAAAATCAGTATTTTTTTTTTCCTCCGATGCAACTACAAATGGTAGTCTAGTCTCTATCGAATTGGTTTTTAAGTGACATTAGCAACATAAATCGAACACAATTTCAACAAACACGAGCAAGGAATAGGCAAAATTGGAGAGGAGGAGGAGATAGGTAATGACCTGGAGATGGGATTTAGCGTCGAGTGGGAACTTCTGTTTCGCGTGGATCCTCAAGGTTTTGGAGTCGCTCCGATATCTCAGAGAAGTCTCCATCAAATCTCTTCTCTCTCTCTCTCTCTCTCTCTCTCTCTCTCGATTCTTTGGAGAGGAATATAGAAACCCTAACCAGACAAGGATAGGGCTCTCTGCCTGCTGCCGCCTTTGTAAAGTAGGAACTCAGTGTTGGGTTGGGCCGGGTACTGGTAGTGGATCCGAAAAATGATACCAGGTAAAGCTCACCAACAATGAAGGGCTGTTTGGTTCCCAGAAGTAGAGCGAAGTAAAAAATTTGAAAGTAGAGAGTTTGCGTATGCATTGCATATACGTGTGACATGTCATACATATACATATTTTATGAGTTCCTTCGTTTGGATGGTTGTTGGAAATGAGTTGAAAGTTAGCGTCCGTTCGGATAGACTTTCCAAAATTTTATTCTGAAAACAGTTTTTTAAAAGTAAGTTATAAAGTTGTTTTCTGAGTATAAAAATTTTGAGTTTGCGTTTGGTTACTTTCATCTGAAAATAGCTTTCTAGATTTTTTTTTTTAAATTATATTTGGTAAAAAAATTTAGAACATAACCATGCAACATAGTACAACTTTTGTGTGCGACACAGAGACACTTCCCACCACATCTCTCCAGCACCACGTGTCTGAACTTCATCAGCACAGCACCACGTGTTCGAACTCCGTCAGCACCACGTCTCTCCGGCCACCCACCTCCTCACACTACGTCGGAAACCAACCATGAATATAGCAAAACCCAAATCCAAAGATCGGTCGCCCGCTCGAGCGCCGAAGCCCGGCGGTGTTGTTGATCTCCGGCAGTTCGAGATTTTCTTCTTCGACGTTTAGATCGAACGTCGACGGTGATGCCTTGTCGTACTCAGGCGGCGCTTCATCGATCCACGAGCTTCTTCTTGTGGTCTTCGTGCGCTCTCGATTGTGATCTTGACTAGGCCGGACAACATCTCCTTGTGGAAGGAGGCAGTGAGGATAGGGAGCTCGATGAGGAAGAAGTGTAACCTCGCTTTCCCGAATTATTGAATTTTTGTATTTTCTGGGATTTTATAATTTAGACATATTTTATTTTATGGTTTGTTTATGGGGATATTAATTTTGATTAGTATCATGACGTGGTTTAGAACATTTTGTGGCTATTAAGTTATTATGGATCTAATAAACATTTAATTGGTTTTCTTATTCTTAATAAAATAATGTTTCTTAATGATTTTAAAAGGAGCAATTCAAATTTTATTCCCATTTAAGATTTTTTTCCTCCATTGTAACAATCCCTTTCCCCAGTTTTCTGACTACTTTGTGACCACCCATAACCAATTCCTAACAAACTCTTTTAGCCAACTGTAATATTCAAAATTTTGAGGATTAAAATGCAAAAAAAACCACTTTTTCCATTCTCTTTTCTTATTTAACTCAGAGTGGAGAGAGAGAGAAGCTCATTTTCCTCTCGGCAGAGCTCTCTCCACTCTCCTTCATTTTTTCCCAAATCTAAGCCAACCCTAACCCTTGCCATTGATTCCAGCCATGGCAGCCACCCCCACTGGTCGACTAGGTGGCCTCCTCGGCATCATTACGAACCGCCGCGAGCAAGCTCCTCCAGTTACCGGACAGATCGCAGCAGCATCACCACTTCAACAGCGAGCGACAACTTCTGCGGCGATTCCTTCACCACAGTTAGGCAGCGGCGATGGCGGAACCTTCACTTCCGGCGACTAGATTGATAGCAGCGCCACCCCGGCGTTGAGTTCAGGGCAACACTCCGTTCATCTCAGCGCGCAAGTTCCTTCCCAGCATCGAAACACAGTTCATCTCCTCCACGACGCGTCGGGGCGGACGATTTCCACGGTGACGCGCATCCCCGATCTCGGCGAGCAATTCCTCTACGTCTCCTCCTCCGGCGGGACGAAATCCTTTTCGGGCGCTCGAGTTCTTTGACAACAGCTCGGTGAGTTCCATTCTGACTTTCTTCCTCCTGATTGTTTAAATCCTGACGATCTGGTCGTTGATCTGAAATTTCAGGAGAATTTTCGTTCCTCTCTGAAGAACTTGATCTCTGCTCAGTTTAGACAGCCGATCACCGTTCTTGGTGAGCTTAGAATTCTGTTTCGAAGTTATGATCGTGAATTCTGTAGCTAGATGGATTGATCTAGTGTAATTGTTTCTTTGCTTTAGATTTGAGAAATTCTTAAGTCTGAGCCGATCCGGATCTCCGCTGTACCAGAGCAGTATAGTGAGTTGTTGAGTCGCGGGTCGTGTCCGGCTTAGTTGGACGCGTTGTGAATCTCATCGAGTCTCCTTTAGGTATATGCTGTCTCCTCCTCGATTTTAAGTTTCCATGTCGAATTTTGATATGATTTTTGTCCGGCTGCATGTATTCGGTGTCAGAATCGATAGATTGGGGTGGCGTATCGCATGTGTTGCATGTAGGGATGCTGTTGTGTGCGTGTGCCAGACTTGTAGCTGTGTCCCATTCTCTGTGTCCTGAGTTGTGTTCTTGTTGTTGGCCCATTGGTCATGGTCAAACCTGATTTTAATAATTGATCAAACTCTGTCTCGATATAAATGTGAGTCAATTCAGATGTTTACTAACGACGTTTTGGATACTGATCAAAGATGGATATCTACTCCGTTCAAGACCGAAACTGTTTGCCACTCAGAATGTATTTCCTTCAAATCAATGTAATTTTTTATTTTATTGAGTCTAGGAATACATTGTACACCAAGTCGTACTGGCAAATAGGCCATCCGAAAACATTTTCCAAAACTGACCTATCTTTTCAAAATGACCTATATTTTTGAAAAACATCTATTTTTACAAAAAGCTTCTGAAGGACTTTTTCAAAAAGTCAAAATTATTTTTTACAAAATCAACTGACCAAACCCTGACAGAACTCGGCCAGAGTTCGGCCAAGTTGAACGTTATGTGAACGTTTGATTTTGAACTTGGTCTCCCTTCAGTTGCGGTTTGTTACAAAGAGTTCTGTCCGAATTCTGCCCGAATTCTGTCAGAGTTCTGCCTTTAGAAAACTATAAATAGAGAAGGATTTCGATCATTTCAAATCATGAATTCACTTTCAATCTTTTCTCTTCTAAAGCTTACATTTCTTCCAAAGAGTTCTAAAAAGCTTCCATTTTAAAATCCCAAGCCAGTTACAATCCTCTAGTCGATTTGTCAGTGCGGTGCGGTCTAGAAGTTTCAGAGCGATTGTAATCAGAGGCTTGATTGAAGATTGACTCTTCACAATTGAAGTTGGTCGAAGCTCGCGTCTGTAGAAGTTGCAAGGACTTCGTATGAAAACTTGCGAGATTTTCCAATAGTGGATTCAACTGAAACCTAGAGTTCTTCCGACTGGACTAGTCCTCACAAGAGGAAAACCAGTATAAATCTCGGTATTTGCGTTTGCATTCTGATCACTCTTTTATTACTGTAATTTATTTTATGATTATAATTATATCTGTGATCTAACTGCTAACGATTTTTTTAATTAGCAATATTCTGCTGCCTACTCTATTTACCCCCCCCCCCCTCTAGAGTATTATGTTTTACGATTTCGTTCCTACAATTGGTATCAGAGCGGATTATACATATAAAAGCAAGGTAAAATTGCAGTTATATTCAATTATTATATAGATCACAGCATTACACATGGCAACTGTGAAATTCACAAGTGAAGGCCAAGTCACAAACAGACCTCCACTGTTTGACGGCACAAACTACACTTATTGGAAAATACGTATGAGTTTCTTCCTAAAATCTCTTGATTTTGACTTATGGTCTGTAGTTATTGATGGCTATAAAAAGCCCCCTCGTATTAATGTTAATGGAGTTTTAGTTGAAAAACCCCATGACAAATATACAAAGGATGAAAAAAAAAGGCCAGTCTTGACGCACGTACTATTAACGCTTTATTTTGTGCTTTAGACAGAACTGATTCAACATGGTATCTACTTGCACAACATCAAACGAAGTGTGGAAGCTTCTCGAAGTAACCCACGAAGGAACAACACAAGTCAAGGAGTCAAAGATCATCATACTTACTCGGGAGTACGAGGCATTCAAAATGAAGCCAAGTGAATCAGTCACTCAGATATTTACAAGATTCTTGGATATTGTAAATCCTTTGTCTTCACTAGGCAAGGATTACTGTAACCATGAGAAGATTAGCAAACTTCTACGAGCTCTCACAAAGAACTAGATTCCAAAGGCTACAACAATCATTGAAGGGAACGACCTCTCAACAATGTCTCTGGAAACACTCATGGGTAAGCTACTCACTCACGAGTTAGAACTTCATGACTTTGAAGATGCTACACCAAAAGAGAAGTCAGAGAAGTCGATCGCTTTCAAGGCTCAACATAGAAGAACTATCGAAGATGACTCTGATGACAACGACTCCGACTCTGAAGATCAAGCTCTTCTGGTAAGAAAATTCAAGAAGTTCATGAGATTTAACAGGAGAACAAAAGACAGCAACAACAACAACAACAACAACAACGAGGAAGATCCTATTTGCTATGGATGCAAGAAGAAAGGACACATGAAGAAAGATTGTCCAACAGCATCATCATCAAAGAAAAGCATCAAATATGACAAAGGCTACCTGAAGAAATCTACATCAAGGAAGTACGCCAACACAAGCATATGGCATGAAAGTGAAGCCAGCGACACAGAAGACAAATAATCAGATGACGCTGCAAATGTATACTTGATGGCTTGCGATCAGGTGGGACGCCCTTCACATGCTAGGAGCAAATGGATCCTCGACAGCGGTTGCTTACGGCACATGACCGGTGATGCTTCATTATTCGCAACACTATCGAAGAAGAATAAAGAAGGATATGTCTCCTTCGGTAATAATTTAAGAGGGTACATAATCGGTATCGGTGACATTGGTAAGGCTCCCTACCCTGTGATTAAAGATATTTGTCTAGTTATCGAGTTAAAACATAATCTGCTCAGCATAAGTCATTTAGCTGATCATGGTTATGGTATTAACTTCGTCAAAGACAAATGTACTATAGTTGATAGTTCAACTGGTAGTACTATCTTTAAAGGTATTAGGGAAGACAACATATATGTTTTCTATTTGTTGGAAGATGCTAACAAAGCAGGTAGATGTTTGATGGCCAAAAGCATTGAGAGTCAACTATGGCATATGAGACTCGGTCATGCAAATATGGATACAATTTCTAGACTATCTACAAAGAAGTTGGTATGCGGCTTACCGGACATATCTTTCAAAAAGGATACGGTATGTAGTGAATGTGAAAAGAACAAAGCTACCAAATCTGCATTTAAATCCAAGAATGCTGTAAGTACCACTAGACCTCTACAACTGTTGCATATGGACTTATTTAGACCAAGTAGAATTGCTAGCCTAGGTGGTAAGTTATATGCATTTGTCATTGTAGATTATTTCTCTAGATATACATGGGTTTATTTTCTTGCACGCAAGAATGATGCATTATCAGAATTCATCACATTTTGCAAGAAAGTACAGAATGAAAAAGGGTTCATGATTACTCGCATTCGTAGTGATCATGGCGGCAAATTTGAGAATGCAGAATTCAAGCAATTTTGTGACACACACGGTTATTTGTATAAATTTTCTTGCCCTAGGACTCCTCAACAAAATGGAGTTGTGGAACGTAAGAACAGAACTCTATCTGAAATGGCTAGAGTAATGCTAAACCAGTTTAGTCTACCTAGATACTTTTGGGTTGAAGCTGTCAATACAGCGTGCTATATTCTCAATAGGGTTCTAATTCGACCTATATCGAAGAAGACTCCCTATGAACTATGGTTTGATAGAACATCCAATGTTTCATATTTCAAGATTTTTGGTTGTAAATGTTTTATTCTTAATACTAAAGACAATCTGAGTAAATTTGATGAAAAGGCCGATGAAGGTATATTTTTAGGTTATGCAGCAAAAAGCAAAGGATATAGAGTCTTCAACAAAAGAACCATGATCATCGAAGAATCAATCAATGTCAAGTTTGATGAGTTAAATCAACACTTAGACGATGACGACAATGAAGACATGATCACACCAAGTACAGCTACTGCAAAACCTTCACACCAAGCACCAGCTGAGTCTTCAAGCAAAGAAGCAGGAACCAGCAATCCTGAGGCTACACCAAAGGAGATGAGATTCTTGGCTAATCATCCAAAGGACTTGGTAATTGGTGAGATTACCAAGGGTGTAAGCACTCGTTCCTCTAATAAAGATATAGCTTCTTGTGTTGCTTTTGTTTCGCAGTTTGAACCTAAAAATATTGAAGAAGCATGTAGTGATAATTTTTGGTTAGATGCTATGCAATAGGAATTAAATCAATTCAAACGGAATCAAGTTTGGAAACTTGTTCCCAAGCCCATTGATCATTCGGTCATTGGCACCCGATGGATATTCCGAAACAAACTGAACGAGAATGGTTTAGTGACTCGTAATAAGGCTCGACTCGTAGCTCAAGGATGCAATCAAGAAGAAGGTATCGACTACGATGAGACTTATGCCCCAGTTGCGAGATTAGAATTCATTCGCATGTTATGTGCATTTGCATGTTTTCATAATTTTAAGTTATTTCAAATGGATGTCAAAAATACATTTTTGAATGGTTTTATAAAAGAAGAAGTTTATTAGCTCAACCTCCTGGTTTTACTGATTTTAAATATCCTGAATATGTTTTCAAGTTAAAGAAAGCCTTATACAGTTTAAAACAAGCCCCTCGTGCTTGGTACGATCGTCTAAGCTCTTTTCTACTTGATAACAGTTTTTCAAAGGGAAAAGTTGACACTACATTGTTTATAAAATCTTTGAATAACAACATTCTTTTGATTCAAGTCTATGTAGATGATATTATTTTTTGATCTACTGATGAATCTCTTTGTCAAGAATTTTTAAAGTGTATGCAGAATGAGTTTGAGATGAGCATGATGGGAGAGCTAAAATTCTTTTTCGGACTGCAAATCAAACAAACCAACAATGGGACGTTCATAAATCAAGTAAAGTACACAAAAGATCTATTAAAGAAGTTCGACCTGGAAGCAGTCAAGCCACTTAGCACTCTAATGGAGACTTCAACCAAGCTTGATACTGATGAACAAGGCAAATCCGTCGACATACGTAAGTATCAAGGTATGATCGGTAGCTTACTGTATTTAATTGCTAGTCGACCAGACATTATGTTCAGTGTTTGCTTGTGTGCACGTTTTCAAGCCAATCCTAAGGAATCACATCTGTGCGCAGTTAAGCGTATCTTCCGATACCTTAAAGGCACTTCTTCTGTCGGCTTATGGTATCCTAAAACTACGTTATTTGACCTAACCGGTTATTCTGATGCTGATTTTGCCGGATATAAAGTAGATAGAAAAAGCACTGCGGCACATGTCATTTCCTAGGAAAAGCTATAGTCTCTTGGTTTAGCAAAAAGCAAAATTCTATCGTATTATCAACAACCAAGGCTGAGTATATCGCCGCAGGACGTTGTTGTGCACAAATTGTGTGGATGAAGCAAACTTTAGAAGACTATAGATTGCATTTTTCACACATACCCATTTTCTGTGACAACACTAGTTCTATTAGTTTGACTAAGAATCCAGTATGTCACTCTCGTACTAAACATATCGAGATTCGACATCACTTTCTTAGAGATCATCAACAAAATGGAGAAATAGACCTTGTATACATAGACACACAGAATCAATTAGCTGATATACTCACAAAACCTCTAGCGGAAGATCGTTTCAATTATTTACGTCGAGAATTAGAAATTTTAGATGTCAATAATATTAATTAATTTTGTTTTATTAATTAATTTATTCAATACTCATTAACTGTTTTCGAGACAAGCCTAAAAGAGTCTGTCTGTCACCACGACTACGGTCGAAGCGAAGCGGTATTTAAGAGTTCCTCGATGAACCTCCGTTAGCTGGGACAGTACTCCTACAGCTAATCTGAGACAGATGCTGAGTAAAGAATATTAATTTATAAAATAATATTAATAGTATTATTTAAAATTTAAAATTACTAAACTCTGAATTAAATATTTGAAACGAATTGATGAAAAAGATGTGGCCCCATAAATTTTTTTTTATATAGCCAGGCAACCCTTGGCGAATTCGGCCCGAGTTCGATCCGAATTCGGCCAGAGTTCGGCTGGATATATATATGTACCAGTCAGAACCCGAGGCCCCCTCTTCTTCATTCTTCCAAACCTCATCAAAATAGCAACAGCCATGCCCCGAAAACCCTAGCTCTTCTCCACTTCCTTCTTCCAATCCACGTGGAAAACTTTGTCCAAAATTTGGATTCGTGCAGAGAATCTCGTTCTCTACAGCATACCTGATTCTCAGAAGGTATAATTCCTTCTCTCCTCCACTTTCAAATTATTGTAGGAACGAAATTGTAAAGCAGAATACTCTAGATGAGGGATGAATAGAGTAGGCAGCAGAATATTGCTAATTAAAAAACTCGTTAGCAGTTAGATCACAGATATAATTATAATCACAAAATAAATGACAGTAATAAAAGAGTGATCAGAAGGCAAACGCAAACACCGAGATTTATACTGGTTTCCCTTTTGTGAGGACTAGTCCAGTCGGAAGAACTCTAGCTTCCAGTTGAATCCACTATTGGAAAATCTCGCAAGTTTTCATACGAAGTCCTTGCAACTTCTACAGATGCGAGCTTTGATACGAAGAACTCGACCAACTTCAATTGTGAAGAGTCAATCTTCAATCAAGCCTCTGATTACAATCGCTCTGAAAATTCTAGACCGCACCGCACTGGCAAATCGACTAGAAGATTGTAACTGGCTTGGGATTTGAAAATGGAAGCTTTTTAGAACTCTTTGGAAGAAATGTAAGCTTTAGAAGAAAAGATACTAAAAGTGAATTGGTGATTTGAAATGATCAAAATCCTTCTCTATTTATAGTTTTCCAAAGGCAGGACTCTGACAGAATTCGGACAGAATTCGGACAGAACTCTTTGTAACAAACCGCAACTGAAGGGAGACCAAGTTCAAAATCAAACGTTCACATAACGTTCAACTTGGTCGAACTCTGGCCGAGTTTTGTCAGGGTTTGGTCAGTTGATTTTTTGAAAAATAATTTTGGCTTTTTGAAAGTCCTTCAGAAGCTTTTTGTAAAAATAGATGTTTTTCAAAAACATAGGTCATTTTGAAAAGATATGTCAGTTTTGAAAAACATTTTCGGATAGCCTATTTGTCAGTACGACTTGGTGTACAATGTATTCCTAGACTCAATAAAATGAAAAATTACATTGCTTTGAAGGAAATACATTCTGAGCGGCAAACAGCTTCGGTCTTGAACGGAGTAGATAACCATCTTTGATCAGTGTCCAAAACGTCGTTAGTAAACATCTGAATTGACTCGCATTTATATCGAGATAGAGTTTGATCAATTATTAGAATCAGGTTTGACCATGACCAATGGGCCAACAATCTCCCCGATTTTGATAATTAACAAACCTTGCCGATATAACATCTTGTAAAACCCCTAAATTTCTACTATTTTTTTTATTATTATTAAATTTGCATGGATTTAAAATTTTGTATTGTACGCCACGTAGTCGTATTATACGTCGCGTACAAAATTTTGTTTTTTGAAATTGCTCGACGAGTACGAATATGTGCGAGCGTACATATTTTTGAAAATATTATTTTTCTATTCTTTCAAAATAATATACATAATAATTATTTTGTTATCGTTCCAATTATTTCCAAGTTGGTTATTTTGTTTATAAAGCCTTACATTTTCGTAATTATTATTAATAGATAATATTTTTACTTGTATGCTAGAAAAGCATAATTATAAGAATATTAATTGTACAAACATATATTTTCGTAATTATTTATTTGTTTATTTTAAATAATGTAATTTTCGAAATTAATTATTATAGTATTTTTGGAAAACATATTTTTGAAATAATTGTGACAATTTAAATTTGATTTGATTCCATGAAAACATTTAAATATATTAAGCTAATATCTATATTTGGAATTTGATTAATTGATTTGATTTAAATTAGATTTGGATTTGAATTTGGATTTGGACTTGGATTTGATTGCTTTTAATTTAAATTAGGAATTATCTATTTTGGGTTTTTAAATCTATTCCAAATCCTATCTTAATGGAAATTCCCACATCCTATAAATAGGCAGGTACTCCTCCATAACTTCTATCCTCCACAATATTTGTCCACAAATAATTCCCAATCCCGTGCACCGTGTCCGTGTTCCCTCCCCGTCTTATTCCATATTTTTATACATGTACAATTTCATCCTCCCGTGTCGACAGGCCCGACACAATCATAATCCAAACCCTAATCCTACCCCTAACCCTAGCCATCGTCTCGCTAGAAAGAAAAATCCACTTCCGACTACACCCCCTGCCACCATCACCACCATCTGCAACACCACCACGCCCATCACCCTCACCTCCCTGCCGACCCTTGCCGCAACCACCTGCCAGCAACACCACCGCCAACTGCCACCACAAGTGGCGCGGCCACCCGGCAACCGACCACCACCCTCGCCAATTATCAGACCAACATCACCCCGCCAGGACCAACCCGACCCCCTAACTCCGAACCCCCGTCCACGACCACCCGGCAACCATCACCACTCCGGCAAACACCACCACCCGACCGGTCAACCGAACACCGCTCGTCACCACCAACAGAACACCACAAGAAAGAAAAAGGGAAAATAAAAACACGCGCAACCCTCACCTTTGCCGCGCGCCGCCGTAGCCTGCGGCCGACCGCCGTACATGCGTCTCCCCTCGTTTGCCCTATCGACCAGCCCTCGCCGCGAACCGCCGGTCACCTGAGCCGATCGACGCCGACCTTCGTCCCGCTCCCTCTGACCCGCCGCCGTTGAACTCGCCCACCAGATCTCGCCGCTCCGCCTCATCTCCTTCCTCCGCCGCCGGCGACCCCTCTCGAAACTGCCACGGCCTCCCCAGCTCTCTCCTCTCTGACTCATCCTCTCCTCCGCGTCCATCCCGGCGAACCACCGCCGGCGTTGCCGCTCTCCGTCCGCCTCCTCCACCCTCGAGCGCTGAACCACCGCCGCACGGCGTCGATCCTCGTCCCCGCAGCCCCCTACAAACCCTTCCGCCGCCGACGCCGCGCCAGCGCCTCCGCTCGCCACCATCCTCCCTCTCCTCGTCTTCCGTCGCCGTAGCCCTAGCCAGCCCCTCACCCTCGCACCGCCGTCTCCTCCGTGACCTCCTCCGCTTTCCCCCTCGCCGTGAACCCCCGCGCGAGCCACCGCTCCCTCCGCCGCGAAACCCTTCCCCGATCATCCTTCTCCCCTCTCTTCCTCTCCCGATCTGTCTCCAGCTCTCCGCGCCGACCAAAAACCGCCGTCGCCGCCTTCCGCTCACCTCTCTGATCTCTCTCGCTCTCCCGTCCTCAAAACTTCTCTCACCTCTGTGGAGAAGAGAAGTGATTTGGTATTAATATTATATTTTATTTTATTTTTGCTTGAATTCTGTGCGTTGAAGTGTGTAGTTGTCTTTTTGTTTGATTTTTTTCTTCTTCGTCTTTCTGTGTTTTGTTTTTACTTTTTAAGGGAACAGCTGTGTTTATTTTATTTGTATTTTTTTGATTTTATTTCTTTTATTATTTTTGTTTAAAGTTTAGTTATCTTCTTCTTCCATCTATTATTATTACTACTATATAGTTTATTCTATTATTATTACTATGTGTTTATTTAGTATAGAAGAAAAGTCACCAGCAAGCAAGACTTTGATACATGGTATTATTATTATTATTGGTATTTATTTCTGTTTCATTATTATTTTTAATTATCATTATTATTATTGTTATTATTTTTATAATTAAAATTATCAGTATTGTTATTATTATTATTATTATTATTATTTTACAATGATAGGTTTTACGATTATTTTGGTTATTATTATTAATAAGTGGTTTTGGTATTTTTCATGGTTATCAAATGTTTTTCAAAAGTTATCTTGTAAAAAGGTATAAATATTGTATTTAACTTAGTATATTTAAAATATCGTTTTTAAATTCATAAATTTTTTTTTTCTAGATTATTGATATTTATCTAGAAATAATTTGTCGTATAAAAATATAGACTCCTACCTAAAATTGTATTTTGACAACTTAGAGTTTTTCTTCAAAAACGACTTCCGATTTTTTATTTTTTTAAAAGCATATTTTGACTAATAATATTTTAAGTATTATAAATTATTTCTAAAAAACATAAATTGATTATTTATCAAATTTTTCCTTATTCTTCCGTCCGTAACTCAACCCCACTCTCATATTCCCTCGCCAATTCATGTCTACCTTATGTCCACCCTAACCAATTTGACCCTTCTGGACCCAATGGAACTGTCCGTGCTACTATCCGAGGTCTCCTTGTACAGTTGTTGCACCAAAGTTGCAGATCGCGCCACCTTGATTATCGCAGCACACCAGGCGTACTATCAGGCAAGACACCTTGCCATTAGCTGTTTAATTATTTTTAGCTCATATTTTATGCATGTCTATTATTTTCTTTATAAACTGTGATACATGGCATAACTGTTCTTTTATATTTCCTGCTGTGTATTACTTTTCTTACAAATTAAACCTAGATTTAAGGGACCACCTTGTGTGTCGCATTCATTGGCCTTGACACGTTGTAAACACGAAGTTGTGTGTCGCATGTAGAACACGGAAGTGCGTGATTGGCTGGCCACCAGTACGTACAAGCCGTGCGATAGGAATAACCGCTAATAGAGGTTACATGATAGTTTGACTTAGCGGTTATAGAGGTTACTGTTGTGGATACAACATGGTAGGCATTGGGTGGGAAGAACATCTCCTTAATGTATGGGTCATTTATGCACTGCCCTGATTGCCGGTTATCTCCAGTGGGAGGTACGGTCCTGCTAGCCGGTTATCTCCAGTGGGAGGTACGGTCCTGATTGCCGGTTATCTCCAGTGGGAGGTACGGTCCTGATTCCTGATTCCTGACTGACCCGGCCCATGCGTCAAAGGTTGTTCTTTATTGCATATTCACTATAGTACGGTTAGGTACCCTATTGTATGAGTCATGGCATGGAAAGATACGTCGCCGTGGATTAGTTTACCATCTCCTGTCCTTGTTTGGTTGGGGGGATGGTACGCTCATTCAGTAGGTGCGTATTGGACCGTGTTATAAATTTGATTGACTTATATTATTGAGCGATATTTATTCAGTTTATATGGCATGCTATTATGTGTCTTGTTACGTCCCTCTGAGGACCTGGTTGTCTTGCCAGGTGTGTGCTATTGTCTTTCGCAGGTGCTAGCTCTAGCCGTGTTCATTGCCGTTTCTTCGAGGATGATTGCATTTGGATCGTCTTCGCTTCGCTCGCCATACTCATTTCATTTTCTATGTACTCTCCTTATTTTGTTAGTAGTGGATTTGTCTCCGCCCAACATATTGTATCAAGACAAATTTATTCTCATTATAAGATCTTTTATTCATTTATTCTGTGTGGATGAGATTAGTATTGGTTCTACTGCATTTTACAGCTTATGTATTTATACGAGGCTTCCATATATTGGAGTATACTTCGTATGAATACAGCTGGCATGTTTACGTTCCTAGTCCTACGTATTTTGGGACTGGGGCGTTACACATCTTGGTTTTGATCAATTCAAAAGTGTACCGAAAGTACCGAGAGATAAAATGAAAAAAAATTGTTCATAACCTGTATTCCTGTATTCATGAAGATGTTAGATCTTATTTCTTCCCCGTTGTCACTTACCAAAATACTTGCAAAGAGAAAGCTCCCCCGCAATAAATGCATAAGTAACAATCAGTGAAGAAACACAAAATATAAAAACATTCATCACAGGCATGGTATAAACATTTATAGAAAAATAAGATAAACTGAAATGTTATAAACAACACATGCATGGTATTTGTCATAGGCAGTTTATATGAAGCATAAAGAAAGATAATGCTATAAAGCTGAAACAAATAAAATGCTAAGCTGAATAATAAACTAAAGTAAAACATATGCCAAACTGAGGCATAAAAACATGTCTATGAAGAGTCACAAATCATATCCAAAAATAAAGTGTACTGATAATATCTTGGAATGTCGGAGCATTTCCAAGTAAACATAAGACAAAATAGACAGTCTCAAACAGTAACATCTCAGAAATCATCATCCTCATCATCATCGGCTGCAGCGCCAGCATGTCCAGAAGGACCAGCTCCAGAAGTGTCGGCTCTAGAAATATGAGGAGTGGCACCAGAAGTACGATAGTAATCGTATGCGTTCCCTGGCTGGAACAGAGAGTGGACCGCCTCATCATCAATACGGTAGCCAGAAACAGAAGGGTCTCGAGGTAGAGAGCTAGCAGAGTGACCCGTCTGTGCAAATCGCAGATCGACGAAGGAGTTGGCAATAGCCTGGAACCGAGTCACATCACGAAACTCATGTTCCCTGGAAGTGTCAACATAGTGGATTTAATAGTGGATTCAACAGTGGATTGGCGAAGGAGTTGGCGAAGAAGTTGTAAGGACTTCGTATGAAAACTTACGGGATTTTCCAATAGTGGATTCAACTGGAAGCTAGAGTTCTTCCGACTGGACTAGTCCTCACAAGAGGGAAACCAGTATAAATTTTGATGTTTGCGTTTGTCTTTTGATCACTCTTTTATTACTGTTATTTATTTTGTGATTATAATTATATCTGTGATCTAACTGCTAACGAGTTTTTTAATTAGCAATATTCTGCTGCCTACTCTATTCACCCCCCTCTAGAGTATTCTGCTTTACGATTTCGTTCGTACACGTGTTAGGATGTTCGTGTCCATCCATAGATGTTGTGTCGGTTGTAGTAGGACAACGAGTTCAGCGAATAGCAGTGGCGGGATTTGGGAATTTCTTTGAGAACTATTATTTTAATTTTTGAATATATTTTTATGTAAATTTCTTGTATAATTTTTGGTGGATTTTGGGATTGGATTTTACTGTGTTCTGTTCTCTTTCTAAACTAGAAGTTTGGTAGCCCTCTAAACTGGAATGTTGTGGCCATGGGGATTGTTCTTGGTGAGTTGTTTATAACTCTATTTTTCTATATTTTAATGTGGAGTTCAGGACTAGGTATGAATTCAGTTTGATCCTCCCTAAATCTTTCTTTGAGCCTGGTGAATGTTCTTGCTAGTTCTTGTTTGATGGTAGCTGAGACTTTGATTTGTTTACTAGAAAATTGGTTGGGCATATAACTGTTGTTTGGCAGGGAATGGTGTTTGAGTTTAAATTTAGCTATGAACTACTGGGTTGGTTGTTGTGATGATATTGCTGCAGGGAATGGAGGAAGTCGGAAAGTCTTGGTGTACGAATGGAGGGTTTGGATTTATGCTTGAGGCTGAAAAGATTAGTAGTCATTATATCTTGTATAAACTTGGGCTAGATTCATATATGAATTGTGTTGGGATTATGTTTAGGCTAGGCTTAATTTTTCTTATCAGAATAATTGTAGGTTGTGTGTGTGGATCTGCTCTAGGTTGGGCCAGGGTGTAGGAGTTAAGTTGGATTTGATATGAAGTATCTATAAATGCAGTTACAACGGGGTTTGGGAATCTTTGGGCTGGGTTTTGGTTAATGTTTTATGTAATTATTACAGACAATTATAATCATATTTCCTTGGTAAAATTTTAGCAGTAATATTAATGGTTATATATTAATTTCATAATACCTCTTGCTAAAATTATTATATATGTACTATTTTAGAAATTATATCATTGGTATATAATATTGGTTGTTTTGAATAATAAATCTTCTAGTATTTTCTTGCTAAATTATTTTAATATATCAAAAATTGTTTCTAAAAATTTTATATAGTTATTTTTCTACAAAATGTTTCTATTTAAAGGTATTTTCACAAATACCTATCTTGATCAAAGTTATAATATATGTATATTTTCTAAAATATAGTTAGCTAGTATAGTTTCATTAGCTAATTTATGGATAGAGATAGCAATTGTCATGATTTCAAAACCCTAACAACTTGTAACAAAAATACTAGGTGATCATTCAGATTCATGCAGTACTACTCCCGTGCTTCCAAAGCGAGGCAAGTACACCGACTCGAACCCTTTGTTTTCCATAAAGAAATTCTCTTTATTTGTTGTGTTTCTGGGAAAATTACAACTGTAGGAATCCGATCTAGAAGACGATCGCTTTATCCCTTGGACTATGCGAAGAAGAAAAGCTCTCAAAGTTTTGACAGTAGATATCAATGTATCTGTACAATGAATGAGAAAAAGAACTCTATTTATAGAGTCAAAAATAATAACTGAAAAGATAACTACCTCACTACTGGTGCACTTGAAAAGTCACGCAGACTCTAAATACACGCAGGGTTAGTGAGTAGTTACTGGACGTGGCCCGTAACTGTTGGACACATGGCATCAGTGCATGGGTCGTGTGCAAGTTACTGGGCACGCGAGAGAGAGATCGGTGGCATGGCTGCCACGTACTCTAGTTGAAATGAAATCTACGCTGATTTGCTGAAGGCAAAAATCCACGCAGATTCGTTGACGCAGACTCGTTGAAGGCGAAATCCACGCAAGCTTTGAAGAAGAATACTTCAGAATTCACGCAGGCTTTGAGAAGAATAACTCAAAAGTCACGCAATGTTTTGAGGAAGGAGAAGGTTCAGAATTCACGCAAACCGCCAGCTGTCTTGATTTGGCACGCCTCGTCTGACACAAAATCTCTGACATTGATTATATTGTCAGCCGCATTAAATGAAGATAAGACCCAAAGTCACGTCAACTTGGTGAAGAGTGAGTCTTGCTAAGGAAGATTGCGAAAGACGGCTGTGATCTCTCGAGTTCTGTGCATACGTGGCATACGAGGAGATGTTTCTCGACTGTTGTGTTGTCAGTCATTATGATTCTGACGTATGGCTGAGCTGTCTCTGCGTGACTTCTAAAGGAGATGGCCAGGCAGAACTTAGCGTATCTTTTGTGCTGCTTCTCGGATCACTCTGCGTGACTTGTTCTGATCAACTCAGCGTGACTTCATTTTTGAGGCCTACAAAACCCCCTTCAAAGTTTTCGAAAAAATGATAAAATATTTTCGAAATACTTTGAAATAGAGATGATGAAATGAGTTCAGTCACGCTGAGATGACTCCAAAAATTTTCGGAAGTCGAAAAGACTTCGAAGTTCTTTGAAAATATCCAAATGAACTTATTAAATGTTATAATGACTCTTCGTTCTCCGAGACTGATTGCATCCAATTTATGGTGGAATATGAACTGTCTACGAGATCTGTTATATAAACAGGAAGATTACATCATGTGCTCCACAAATTCCATCATGTGCTTCACGAATAACTTGTTGGGCTTCATCACCAGCAATGCACCGAAGGAGTAAACCATCATAAGCTCGACGATATAAGGTCTTTGTTGTATGATTGTAATAGAATCTGAGTGATCGTCGTCGGATAGATGCTGTCTCACTCGGATTATCCAGAAGAATATCATATAATACGAGATCTAAGAAAGGAAGTCTCCAATCTTTATCCGTATTCTGATTCTCAGTCGAGTTACTGAAGATGAATTCCATGCTGGAATCGGATGAAGATGATATTGATTTACGACTGAATCCAAATCCTCTTGTTGTGTTGACGTCATGAGATGTTGATTCTTCAATATCAACTGGAAGTCCTAGAGTCAGGTTATTTTCAAGATGAAATAATTCTCGATTACGAACAACAATCATTTGTTGCCGTCTGATTGGGATAGCCAGTACTGCTGCAAGATTAGCAAGGGCATCAGCTTCTGTGTTACATGCTCGCCTAACATGTTTAATGAAGAATTCCTTAAATGATGAGGCCATAGATATGGTCGCTCTATGATAAGAAACCAGATCTTGATGGCGAACTTCATAAGTACCCCTGATCTGATTGACAATAAGTTTAGAGTCTCCATACGCCTCCAAATGTTGAATATTCAGATGTTTAGCGAGTTGAAGACCAATAAGTAATGCGTTGTACTCAGCTACATTGTTTGAACACGGCTGATCAAGAGAATAAGCTCTTTGGATGGCAAGACCTTCTGGCGATACAAAAACAATTCCAACCCCAGCGACAATATCGCCATTAGGACCAATTCTTGATGCTCCATCAAAGAATAGACGCCAAGTAGGATCTTTTTCAGCAATTTGATTTGAATCTAGGACTTCATCTGGGATTTTATCATAGAGTTTTGAATTTTCTGGAATTGAGTGAGCAGCCAGAAAATCAGCTAAAGCTTGTCCTTTGACTGATTTCTGAGGAATATAATGCATGTCATACCGAGCAAGTAGGATTCCCCAGTTAGCCAATCGAGAGTTCAAAACACTGGGTTTCTTCATCATGATCCGTATAGGATTGATCCTGGAGATGACATGGATAGTCTGGCCAATGATATAATGACGTGTCTTTTGGACATCAAACATCAAGGCTAGACATTCTTTTTCAACCGGTGAATATCGAGGTTCAGCTCCGGTCATAGTGCGACTGAGATAATAAATGGCTTGTTCATGGCCATTTTGATTCTTTTGAGCGAGTAATGCACCCAATGAATGACTCATTGCTCGAGTATAGAGGAGGAACGGTATTCCTGAGACGGGAGGTACCAATACTGGAGGGCTCATTAGATATTGTTTTATATCATCGAATGCTTTCTGACATTCATCATTCCAGACAAAAGAGACACCTTTCTTCATAAGTTTGTTAAATGGTCTGCAGCGTCCTGATAAATTAGAAATGAATCTCCTGATATAAGCGATTCTTCCTTGAAATCCTCGTAGCTCTTTTAAGGTGCGTGGAGGACGCATCTCTTGGATGGCTTTGATCTTCTCGGGATCCACGTGTATACCTTTAGAGGTAATGACGAAGCCGAGAAATTTACCACTAGAGACGCCTAAGAAGGACTTAGTAGGGTTCATCTTTAATTGATGCTTACGCATTAGATCAAATATAGTCTTCAAATCTTGGATATGATCTTCCTTTTGTCGACTTTTGACTGCAATATCGTCAACATAGCATTCGACTGTTTTCCGCAAATGTTCACGGAATATAGTGCTCATAGCTCGTTGATAAGTTGCTCCTGCATTCTTGAGACCGAATGGCATAACTGTATAACAGTATGTACCAATCGGCGTTCTGAAAGAAGTGTGTTTCTCGTCTTCTGGGAACATTTTGATCTGATTGTACCCAGAATACCCGTCCATGAATGACATTCGTTCAAATCCACAGGTATTATCAACCATGACATCAGTGATTGGTAGAGGGAATTCGTCTTTAGGACATGCCACATTGAGATCGTGGAAGTCTATGCATACTCTGATCTTGCCAGTCTTTTTAAGAACAGGAACAATATTAGCCACCCAATCGGGATGTTGTTCCTCTCTAATAAACCCAGAGGTAATGAGTTTATTGACTTCAGCTTCAATTGCATCCATGATGTCTGGACGAAATCGTCGCTGTTGTTGTTTGACCGGTTTAGCATTTGGCAAGATGTTGAGTTTGTGAGTTGCAATTTGAGGATCAAGCCCTGGCATATCTTCATAACTCCAAGCAAAGACATCGATGTAATCACGAATGAGTTTGATCATGTCTTTCTTATCATTTTCGGAAAGACTTTCACTGATGAATATTGGTTTGGGAGATCCCTCTTCACCAACATTTATTTGAACAAGTTTATCTTCAGTCGGAGGTTCTTTTTGCTCGAAACGGAACTCCCATTGATTATCTAATCTTTGGGCCCACTGTTCTGATTCAGGTGAGATTTCAAACTCTTCTTCGTCTTCATCACTTTCTTCAGAATGGTCAATAGAAACCATGTTGGAAGACAGAAGGTTGCAGTAGAAGTCACCGATACTCGTATCGGAATCCCAAGAAGTAGTACTAGAAGAATCAGATCTCTTATCTTCGTCAGACTCAGGATCTTCATGGATAATATTGATGAAAGGAGTAGGAGTAATATAGCCCAATCCGCATTTTGTCCTTCCATATTTCAGAGGAGGAATACGAATAGGCATTTTTCTTCCTTTTCCACTATTGAGGCCAGTCCTGAAGTCATAGCCCATATTTTTGATGATGTCTTTAGATTGCTGACTATAACGACGTAGTTGTAATCTTCCAGTATCAACATTTTTGTCATCATCTTCAAGATCAGAAGGATTTTGAGGCCCTTTGTAGAAGAATATTGGAATGTCTCCTGGCTTTCTGCTGGGAACTAGAAAGTATGAAGATTGTACAGGTTCTAGAGATACATCTGTATGAACAGTCTGTACAACTCCTATGTTCAAGTCATCTAACAGATGTAAATAACTATGAACATAATTACACACATCAACGTACTGCAAAGGTGGAGACTTTTCATTAAATGTAAAAGCAGCAATATTTACATTGGAAGAAGGGTGAGCCTTAGAGATTTTAGCCAAGTCAATGACTAAAGGGGAAGAAGAAGAAGAAGCTTTGTTTCGATTAAGATCGATAACAAATGGCTCAGAAGAGGTGAGCTCCCTTGAAGTTTGAGTAGGAAGAGTAGTCCGCCCTCCAACTGGAATTAGCAGAGTATCTTGTGAAGGTACAGGAACTGTAGTACGCCCACTGACAGAAATGATCAGTGTATTTTGAGTAGATGATTGAGATAACGGAGAGATCCGTCCACTCACTGGAATGATAAAAGAATTTTCTCCAGAGGGTTTAGGAGATGGTTGCTGAGTAGTTCGACCTTTAACAGGGATTATTAAAGTCTCACTTTGTGCATCTTCTCTCTCCATAGCTTGTATGATCCTTGTATACTCTTCTTTGTACATTCGGAAATCATTGAAATAAGCTTCAACCCCATGGAAGGGATTTATATCAGCAACTTCTTTTTGTACTCTTCCATTGTTATCAATGTATTTAAAACATTGATGAAGAGTAGAGGACACCACATTATTTTCATTAAGAAAGGGCCTCCCCAGAAGAAGATTATAGGATCCCGCGATCTCGATCACATAGAAAGTGACTTTAGATCTGAAATCGCCTATCTGAAGCTTCAGATGAATCTTTTCCAAAGGCTCACTTCGGCTTTGATTGAATCCCAAGATAGTAGTAACCGTCTTGGAGAGCTTGTGAAGAGGGATTTTTAGTTCATCCAACAAACTCTTTGGCATTATGCTTATAGCAGACCCTGGGTCAATGAGGATACGATCTATCTTCATTGTATCAATATAACCAGTGTAGTAGAGAGGTCGGTCATGTCGATTATCCTCCAGTAAAATGTCATCTTGTGTGAAGGTGATATTTGGGATAATCTCCAGTACACTGTTGCAATGTAAGCAAGTGGCAGGTTCTGCATCCGGCTTCTTCAATTGTGCAAGACATGAGTCAGCTTGTAGAAGTGCTTCACTTAACGTCTCTCGAGTCTCTTTGGAAAGACGTAGAAGTTCAAAAAGGGACATTCTAGCTGGAGTATTAGCAAGTTGAGCCAAAATGTCGAAGTTGTAAGGCTTCTGAAGTCCAAGAGGAGAAGACTTCTTGATTGGCTTATCAAACCGAGCCTGTTGTTTGCCTTTCTCCAGAGCCGTAGGCTTGGGAGGAACAGGTTCAGTAGATGATTCTTCTTCAGGAGGAACGTTAGGAACATCTTTAGCATCTGAAGGGATATCAGTAGGATCTTCAGGATTTTTAGAATAATCCTTTAGGTAAGGTTTCCCCGTTCGAGTAGCACTAACAAGTGCTTCTTCTTTGTCTTTTGGCTCTGTGTCAGAGGTATACCCAAGAGAAGTCATATGACATGACTTGATCTTTCCAGCCTTCTTGGATTTTTGAGAAGAAATCTTTTGAGGAGAAGGCGATTCAAAATCTGCCACTAGATCAGGATGGATCCACATGATTTTCCCTGTTTCCAAAGTGATTGGCACTAATCCTTCAGACTGTGGAGGAGGAAGATTCACTATGTCAAGAGTTGCCTTGGGAATAGGAACAATCCCACTTTCAAGGAGTTGAGGAGGGAAATTTCCAAATTGCATAGAGACGACGTTGGAGGTGACAGTCTTCTCTTTTGGAGTAAGAGAGATAACTCCAGATTTAATCATTTCTTGGATCTTTTCTTTCAATACATAACATGTACGAATTGTGTGACCCAGCATTCTGTGATATGGGCAGTATTTGGGATGATCTGTCTTACCAGCTTCATCAGGTTTCTTGATCTCTGGTAATTGTATTTTATTACCTTTCAGCAGACATTCAAAGATACCAAGGACATCGTCGTCATCAAAAGAATATTCTTCTCTGGGGCGAGGTGTTCTCGATTGTTGAGTTGTAGAGGCAGGAGTTTGAACATTTGATGCATCTTTGCTCTGAAGATTAACTTCAAGAGTTTCTTTTCCTTTGCGAGCATTATTTTTATTGTTAGTACCTTGTCCTGTTTCTTTAGGAGTCATCTGCACTCCTAAACCTTTGAAGGTTTCAGCACTGATTTCTGCAGCTTTGGCACTGACTATGAAGGAAGGCCAATCTTGAAATTGAGTGGACCCTGTCCACATACTGATGATTGGCAACAAGTTTGATTTGCACGTGTCAATGGTGACAGCATCAGGAGTTCCAAGAGGCATCTTCAGAGCTTCTCTTCGAAACCTTTCAATGTATTCCTCTATAGATTCATTATTTTTCTGTTTGATTCTAATAAGAGCAGACATAGTCATGTCATTAAGCCCTTCATAGAACCTTTCAAGAAACATCTGTTTGAAACCAGCAAATGAAGTAATACTCCCATCTGGGAGACTTCTATACCATTCATAAGCTGTTCCCTTGAGACATCCAATAAATACCCGAGTAAGGAGGGCATCACTTGGTTGTAGTTGATCAGTCATCACTTCAAAGTGATTGATAAACTGACTTGGAGAAGTGGTTCCATCATAGAATGAGATAGTAGGAGGCTTGTATTTAGGAGGGTATGATACTTGCTTCCATTCTATCGGATAAGGCTGCTTGATGCCTAACCTTTGTAAACCATCCTTCTGTTTGAATGCCTCGAATTGAGTTTTGAGATTCTTCAATTCTTCAGAGACAACTCCCGAAGATTGTGGAGTTGTGGCTTGTAGAGAATAGTTGGGAGGAGAAACAGCATTGTAAGCACTACCCCCAGCTCCAGAGAGACTAGGATTTGGTTGAGCTGGTCCAGGAGTATTGGATTGTACTGCTGGAGGAACTTGCACTGGACTTATATCAGTATCAACTGGTATGGCATCTGATACAGTCTGTCGATTTTGTAACTGAGCTGTCATGAGTTCATACATCGACTTCATTGTGTCAGTCATAGACTTCATTTGCTGTTCCAAAGAAGCAATTCTTTGATCTTGAGGAGTCAAGGAAGAAGAAGGTTCATCAGTATTTCCATCAACCATGTAAGTCGTGACTGTATGAGGGATTGTTGATGAACTAGTGGATGTTGTATACTCTGAATCATTGCTTCGTGTATCGAAGTCAACTATAGGAGAATTACCCCCAGTAGGAAGAGGTGGGAAGTTAGATTCTCCAAGAAATTCAGAATCAATATCAGGGATCAAATTTCTTTGACTAGAAGCCAGGACTCTTGCTCTGGTGTTTCTATATACTCCATCTGGACTATCAACTCTACCCCCGGTGTCCCGAGAAGTCAAGTTGACAGAGGCAAACAAAGGCTCATCTTTATCAGGCATAGGTTCATACTGAATCCTATTGAAGACAGACTGTCATTTATTTTGACATCTGCATTGTATTGTGATTCTTGGCTGGAAGTCACATTCATGATCACCATGGTCTTGAACTGTTGATTGACATCTGCACTGAATTATGACTCTTGGATAGAAGTCACATTCAGCATGTTCCTTTGATATAGAATTACTCCTTCTCTTCTGTTGAAGATATTCCCGTAAATCTGTTTGTGAAGATTGAGGAGTATACTTCCTGTTCTTGGGTCTTGATGGCTCTTGATTATACAAAGAGTGATTAATGTGAGCCACATAGTTTCTTGTATACTCTGCATCTGGATCTTTTATCTTCATATCCAATTGGTATGGTTTCTTAACACCATAAGTGCTGAGTTTTGTTCTTAAATCAGTGGAAGGTAACACATTAATTTTGGAAACATGGAGTTTCCCTTCCATTGATCTGGATATTTGCAGAGAAGGAAGAGTTAAATCACTCCCTTGATTAGGAGTTGGTAACAGACCCTCTTTAATGGACAGATTCTGTGCCCAATTTGAAGAAATCAAAGAAGAAGACATTAAGGAATGTTTCTTCTTAGACTCATTCAGATTTTGAGATATAGAATGTTCAGAAGGAAGAGTAGTCAAAAGACCATCTCCTTTCCTTTGACTAACAAAAGTATCAGTCAAAGCTGTTCCTGAAGTAAAAACTACAGGAGCAGAAGAAACAACTAAAGAGTTATTCCTTTTCGAAGGGACTTTGTGTGGAAGACCACCCCCAGTTCTAGTAGAACTCGGTGAAGAAGAAGAGATAACTAAGGAGCTATTCTTCTCTGATGAAATACACGCTGAAACAGATTTGGCTAAAGAACCAGAGCTGTTAGCGTGACTTTTGATTTTAGAATTACACGCTGGAACAGATTTGGCTAAGGAGCCAGTACTGTCAGCGTGACTTTTGAATGTGGGATTGCACACTGGAATAGATTTAGCTAAGGAGCCAGTACTATCAGCGTGACTTTTAGAGTTGAATTTGCACGCTGGAACAGATTCGACTAAGGAACCAGTACTGTCAGCGTGACTTTTAGAGTTGAATTTGCACGCTGGAACAGATTCGGCTAAGGAGCCAGTACTGTCAGCGTGACTTTTAGAGTTGAATTTGCACGCTGGAACAGATTCGGCTAAGGAGCCAGTACTGTCAGCGTGACTTTCAACTTTGGAGATACACACTGGAACAGATTTGGCTAAGGAGCCAGTACTGTTAGCGTGATCTTTGATTGCTGTCATCTTCGAGAGCACAAGAGTGTGCGTGCTTGCAGTAGAGCTCTTGCCAGTATTAGGAGCAGACACTATGGCAGAGACTTCACCATTGACTGCCAACTAATTCTTAGGGACATAGACAGAGTGTCCCTTCGACTTGGCAGTGATGATGGAGGCTGGAGTGGGCTTGCCACCCTTAGCCCGCTGCATTTCTTCGTAGGCGAGTTGATCGAATTTGATCGTCATCACCTTCTTCGTCGAGCCGATTGACGAAGTGTCGCATTGAGTTGTTGCCATCTCAGAAGAGGAGATGGTTTTCCCCAGCAGAGTTGCCAATTTGTTTTCCATAAAGAAATTCTCTTTATTTGTTGTGTTTCTGGGAAAATTACAACTGTAGGAATCCGATCTAGAAGACGATCGCTTTATCCCTTGGACTATGCGAAGAAGAAAAGCTCTCAAAGTTTTGACAGTAGATATCAATGTATCTGTACAATGAATGAGAAAAAGAACTCTATTTATAGAGCCAAAAATAATAACTGAAAAGATAACTACCTCACTACTGGTGCACTTGAAAAGTCACGCAGACTCTAAATACACGCAGGGTTAGTGAGTAGTTACTGGACGTGGCCCGTAACTGTTGGACACATGGCATCAGTGCATGGGTCGTGTGCAAGTTACTGGGCACGCGAGAGAGAGATCGGTGGCATGGCTGCCACGTACTCCAGTTGAAATGAAATCCACGCTGATTTGCTGAAGGCAAAAATCCACGCAGATTCGTTGACGCAGACTCGTTGAAGGCAAAATCCACGCAAGCTTTGAAGAAGAATACTTCAGAATTCACGCAGGCTTTGAGAAGAATAACTCAAAAGTCATGCAATGTTTTGAGGAAGGAGAAGGTTCAGAATTCACGCAAACCGCCAGCTATCTTGATTTGGCACGCCTCGTCTGACACAAAATCTCTAACATTGATTATATTGTCAGCCGCATTAAATGAAGATAAGACCCAAAGTCACGCCAACTTGGTGAAGAGTGAGTCTTGCTAAGGAAGATTGCGAAAGACGGCTGTGATCTCTCGAGTTATGTGCATACGTGGCATACGAGGAGACGTTTCTCGACTGTTGTGTTGTCAGTCATTATGATTCTGACGTATGGCTGAGATGTCTCTGCGTGACTTCTAAAGGAGATGGCCAGACAGAACTTAGCGTATCTTTTGTGCTGCTTCTCGGATCACTCTGCGTGACTTGTTCTGATCAACTCAGCGTGACTTCATTTTTGAGGCCTACACCCTTTACTCTATATTTCTGTCTTGCTTTATGTTCTCATATTGACACGTTGTACACACGATTGTTCATTGTTCATTGTTCATCGTTCATCGTTCATTGTTCAGTGTTCTTTACTTGTACATTGGGTGGGGAAATACTACAAATATGTGACCAATCCGATATTAGCTAGGTATTGACTAATAGCTTAGGTCTCACATCGTGCACGTGGGACTCTAAGTCGTACCATTATTCATGTGCTTTCGTATCCTGTACTACCCCAGCCGATCACATACTCTGATAGTTATTTCAAATGCATGTTACACTGATAGTATAATTCATTGTTCTGGATCTGGTACTATAGTTCATCGTTATTCATATACTACAGTTTCTTGTTCCGATTTATGTACCATAGTTCATATTGTAGTTCATTATTCATGCATTTCAGTTTACATTGTTTAGTGCTTCTTGTCGGGGTTGTACTTTGCTCTCTTCCTGACAGAATACGTTGCAGGTGTGCTTGATGATATTGTACCACCTTGGGCTAGAGCCTGAAGATGGTGGAGTTGTGTTTCAGGATGGACTTAGAGTTGCAGTGCTCTAGATTAGATCATTTTCTAATTTATTTAGAGTTTGTATCATGTATATTATATTGAGGATTCAGGATTGTATAATTTTATTCTGGTTACTGGATTTGTCTCCGGATGATATTGTATTGACTTGGTAGATTATGGAGATCGGTTCTGGGAACGTGTATAGCAGCTGTGTTGTTTTATGTATCTTGTATCTTGGAGTTTTCCTTAGAATTGTACAGCTTACTTCGTCGTGTCCATCGACGAAATTTCGGCATGTCCGACTTGTGTCCGATTATTCAGGAGTGGGTCGTGACAAGAAGGGAGGGGCGAGGGTACTTCTGGATGGCGAAGCAGATGCGACTGCGACGAGGTGACGGTGGTGGCGCGGTTGGAGAGGATCCTCGTCCTCGTCGACGACGTTGATATTTGATGGAAAGGATCGAAAAGAGGAAGAGGAACTGAGAAAAAGAGGCTAGTGGAGAGAGAGAAAGAAAGAGAGCAGGAAAATGATTGAGAGAATCGAGGAGAGGGGGCCCGCCAAACTCTCTCGGAAAGCTCATTCAGAGAAGAGCTATTTTCTGCTCTCTGAAATCTATGTTATAAAACTGCTTCTAGAATTTTTTTTTGAAAGAATACTTCCAGTAGCTTACAGCCAAACACCCGTTATGTTTGGTTTGACATTTAAAAGTAGAATGTGACGTTTAAAATGCTATCCAAACACACCCTTAACATTTTGTAGTCCCTTCGTTTTGATGGTTGTTGAAAGTTGTAGTTAAGAAGTGACATGGTTTTTATTTTTTATTTTGCATGGATTAAAAAGTATTATTATTATTATGACTACTACTATTATTATTTATTATTATTATTATTATTATTATTATTATTATTGGTTATTATATTGTTACTACTACTATTATTATTATTATTATTATTATTATTTTATTTTCGGAGTTTCAATTTTTTTTGGAACCCAATAATGAGTTCCGAACACTTTGGCTAATTTATTCCGGAAGTTAAAAGTATGAATAGTGCACTTTTGGAACTATTATTTGTTGGTGTTTTTGCATGTTGTTGTTGGTGTTTTGCTTTAGAAACTAGAAAGATAGTCCCATATTGGAAAAACCAAATAGATGGTATCTCTATATAAAGCTTTGCTTGTGTTGAGAGATCACATGAAGTGTGGAGAGGCACATGGGTGCCATGTGGGGGCATTTTTCTAGTGGAAAGAAGGCTAATCCGACAAAGAAGCATTAATGCTTTTTGTCATGCTCATGGAATAATTTTTCTATGGAGCTAAGCCAAGCGACTCGAACTCGGACTCGGGCTCGGACTCGAGCTTGGGCTCAAGGGCGCAAAGTGGCGCTTTGTTGGCACACTTTGCACTTAGCACGTCAGCATCGGCGGGTTGCACCTTGTGCGCAGTTGATGCGCTCTTGCGCTCATCTTCTGCGCAAGTTGTATGCACAAGTGCATACACATGAGTTGTACATGATCTGCGTACTTGCGGTGCTGCACGTTTGTGCGCATGCTGTGCTGCGCGCCTGCACACTTATGCTGCTTCGCAGCTACACACGAGCTGAGTAGGCTAAGGGGCACATGCGGTTCCTTATGTGGCTGATTGGAAGATTTGAGCGGTTATGAAAAGATTGAGTCAATTAATCAGATCCATTTTTTTGTGGGATTTGAATTTAGTTCATTCAAATCTTTCTATTATTCGCTCCTATCTTTTTACAATCAGTTACGGCCAGGATTAGGATTAGGGTTTCGGCCCTCCTCTATAAATACTCTCTTCGTGCCTTCATTGAGTACGCTAAAATAAAGAGACGAAGAGAGTTGTGTCGCCGCTGCCATTGGAGTTCTTTGAGCTCGTGAAAGGAGGTGATGGCGAGCATTCCAGAAGTTCTTTCGAACTTGCTAGTTCCTATTAGTATATCGCAATAGGGCGAATCTTGCTTTGAGCAACAGTGATCTTTATCACCCCAGTAAAGTCGTTGCATCAACTCCGATTAAGAACGAGTATTCATTTTCGTTGCATCAACTCAGGTTGAGAACGATTATTCATCTTCGTTGCATCAACTCCGGTTGAGAACGATCAACAAAATTGTAGTCATCTTTTTTCGCCTGCTAAGTTGCTTTTATCCATCTCACTATTTCTAAGAGATCGAGATTTCCATCAAATGATCTATTTCGGGAATAACAATCTCAAAGCAAAATTTAGATCTGATGGAGAATAACTGTGCACTACTTCTCGATACAAGTTTTAAACTTGAGAAGTTTGACGGGGAGCACTTTAACGTTTGAAAGAGAAAGGCCAACCTCAATCTTTAACTCATGAGCGTCGACTATGTGTTGACAGATCACGAGCCTTTGATTCCAGAGGGTAAAAATGCTCGAAGGGTTACTGAAGCCACAGCTTTGTAGTCAAAGTGGAGGCGGGATAACAACCTCTGTAAGTTGTTGATCCAGAACTCGATGGAGGACTCTCTAGCGAATTCATATAGCAAGACGATCAATGCAAAGGACATCTGGGAGTCTGTAGAGAATTTCTACAAGGCAGATGAGAACAGAAATAAGATCCATGTGACTGAAAAGGTCAAGGCAGATGGGAACAGAAACAAGATCCATGTTACTGAAAAGGTCTGGAGGATGCGGTTTGAGGACGACAAAACCATGTTGCCTCAAGTCAAGGAGTTCCTCAAGTTACGTTAGAAGCTGGCGGATGACGGAATGCCTTTGGTCGATGCTTTTGTCGTCGGGGGTATTATCGCCAAGCTCCCACCTGGGTGAAGCAACTTCATCACGGACATGCACCGCAAGAAGATGTAAATGGATCTGGAATGCCTCTTGCACTGGATACATATTGAAGACGAGTTGAGGGCTCAACTCAAAGTGGACGCCTTATCCAAGTAGATGGCTAAGGCGAACATGGTGTAAGAAAGAAATTCTAAAGGGAAGCAGAAGGCTTGCTACCAAAAGAAGAAAGACGTTCACCATCTAAAGGTGAAGTCAGCTCAGTTCAAGCCCAAGTCCAAAGAACCTGGGACTTGTTTCAGCTATGGCAACAAAGGCAACTGGAAGAGGGACTGTAAAGAAAAACTAAAACAAAAGGAGCAAGGTGAGGCTAACTTTGTTGTTATGATTGCGTAGGTTGGCTCAGCTGAGATTGACACGAACTGGTAGATAAATAGTGGGGCCTCGTGTCATGTTTGCTCAAAGAATGAGTGGTTCACCACGTACCAACCTACTTCTGAGAAGGTTATGGTGGCGAACCAGACACAAGCTAAAGTACTCGGGATCGGGACGGTGGTATTGCAACTGACTTCGGAGAAGTCGCTGACGCTTCAGAATATGAAGCACGTACCTGCTATAGCCAAGAACCTGGTCTCTGGAAGCCTGATCTGCAACGCAAGCTTGAGGATGGACATTAACGCTGGTCAAGTCGTTATGTCTTATAAAGGAATATACTTCGGGAAAGCTTTCTGTACCGAAGGGATGTTTAAACTTCAACTTGTAACTCCTGTGGAGATACTGAATGCAGTTTCTTCTTCTGGTTATTCTCTTGAGTTGTGGCATAAGTGACTAGGACATATTCATTATAAAAGAATAAACAAGATGTCTAGTCTAGGGCTTATCTCCAAATGTGGGGGTAAGGAGTTGGAGAAGTGTGAGGTCTGTGTGCAGACGAAGATCACAAGAAAATCGTTCAAGCGGGTAAACCGAAGTACAGATTTTCTGGAGTTGGTGCACTCAGATATCTGTGTAACTACCACTTTTCTAAAATGAGAGTATTTTGAATTTTTTTGGAAATTATTATTTTAGTTATTGTTTAATAGATTGAATAATGTTAATAATATAAATTTGGTGAATTTTGATTATTTTAATATTATTTTAATTAATGCATTGTGTTAGTATCAATAGTTAGTGAAACCTTAGAACTACTTTGACTAGAGGCTAACCATGACCAAAGAGCCTAGTTAGTGGACTTAGACTTGTTAGTTGGACTCTAATTGACTAGGAATAACATGTGTAGGCTAGTATTGGTTTAGTTATTAGACCACATTTGGGCCTTCTCCTAAAAAGGCCTTTAAATGTCAACTTGAGAGACCTTTAGCCTAATGTAACCAACCCAACCATATCCCAAGACCATGTGGCCGGCCATAGTAGCCTAGAAGAGCCCCTTCATGCTATATATAGTATCATTAGCCCCCTTTCTCCTCCTTTCATTTAGAAACCTAACCCTAATATGGTGTTCTTCCCTAATTTGCTCCCAACATCCAAATTAACACCAAATTCACCCAAACTAATTGCAATTTCTTCCTTTGGAAGAGAGAAAGCATCTACTGGCTAGCTAGGAGGGATTTGGAGCAATTTGACTATTGGAGCTTGTGGGAATCTAGATCTAGAAAGTTTTTATTGGGATTCCAACTCCCAATTGGTAAGAGCCCTCTAAACCTTTTAATTTTTATTTTCTTTCCATAGATGCATTCATTTAGGGTCCTCCTATCATTAGGTAGAGTTTGGTTCGATTTCGAATCCATTTGAGGTGCGTATTAGAAGAATATCAGATACGTACGTCAAGTGTTCGATGAAATGCCTCTTAGGACTTTTCTTATTTAAATTTCAAATATAATTATATAATATTTTTGTATATATTATGTGGGTTGTGTGTGTGTGTTCTGTGGGAATTTCAAGAAGTTTTGATGTGTCAATTTGAGCCAAGGGAGGCTCGGCCTGTGATTAGCTACTGTTCATGCTTGCTCTGCTGCACAGAGCTATAATTTGGATCTGTGGACTATAATTTCACCTTCTAATCACTCATATAGATAGGTCTAATGACTGAGCATTGATCATAGGCTCATGGCTGTAGACAATGGCCTATTTGAGCCCTGGCAGCCACTACATATGCTCTACTGTGCAGTCGAGCACCCCTATTGCTTTGAGTTGTACATAGCAAGTCTGCACTCTTTTCTTTCACTCTCCTGCATTTGACACTTCACACTCACATCCACCCTCATCACAAGCTTGCTGTACTTGGTCACATTTTCTGCAATCCACATTACATTGCATCTTGAACCACTTCACATATCCTGCCATGTATCAGAGATTTCAATTAACCACTGAACACTTGCATTACCTGCAACAGCCAAACCCCCTTAACCACATTACCTTGCTTTCATTGCATTTGCAATACCTGGACACACCCTGTCTGCACTTTACTTAGTGTTGCATAGCCTAGCATCTGTTCTGCCTATCTTTCATTGATAGTCTCCTAATATCTTTAGTTGTTGTCCACATGTATGGGTATATAGGTGTTCAGTCGAGCACTTGGTCAAGACCAATGTGCATGTCATTTAGTAATATTCAGTATTAGAGAGGCTCAGCCCCTTGGGTTTTAATTTAACTACATATGAACCAGTGTGTGTGTCATGATGTTTGAAGGATATGGTTGAGCCATGGGTATGTATGGAGAGCTACCTATTGGACAGTATGCTACATGTTCAGTCTATGATACTTTTACATCTACATGTCCTGCACTTGGTTGCATACCTATCTGCCATGCCCATTTTTATATCACTAGCATTTCATTCCCTTGCTTAGCATAGCACTTCTGCATACTTGGCACAAATACTGCAATACATTCATTCTTTCACTCAATGCTACATTTCCTTCATTCATTCCCTGCCACATTGACCTGCATCCCTAATCGACCAGTACACTACATTTCCCTACCTGGTATGTATGCCTTGTCCTCATTTGAATGCTCAGACCTGAGCAATTGCTCAGTTAAGACCATCCCTTTGGTATATTGTCTGCACTCTAACCCATTCCATATGTTATATGCCCTGCATATACTATCTGTTCCTTGTCCTACCTTAAGTCCAGATTGTACCTGATTTATGCATCAGTCGAGTGCTTTGTGCTAGTGTGTGTATTAGATGAGTGGTTAGAGTGTCATAGTATAGGAGAGTATAAATTTGGACTATGAGGTTTTGGGTTTAATTAGTTAAGTTTCAAAGGTGGATTAGTTTCAGAGGTTGGTTAATTTCAGAGATATAGACTTGATTTGTAGAGCTCAGGAAATGAGTATCAGAAAGTGGGTTTTATTGAAAGATTTGGAAGTCAGTGAGAGGTTAGAGGGTGTTCAGAGTTAGGGGCATGTTCCCACAGCAGTTGGTCATTGGCCTTGAGTGACCAATGCAACAGGTTAGTTGCCTTGGCAGCATTGGCCATGCAGCAGCAGGTAGCATGGCAGTAGCAGCAGCAGCATGGCATTTGCAGTGCACTTGCACTTGCAGCAAGGCAACAGTAGCAACTTGCCATGGCAAGGCTTGCTTTGGCTTGGCTTTGCATTGCCAAGGCAAGCAATGCAAATACAACACTTGGTAGCAGTAGCAGGGGATATCCCCTTTAGGCAGTGGCTAGGCCACATTGCCATTTGGTGAGATTGGGTTTTGAGGTAGAGTGTGACAGTTACTAGGGAGCGGATTGGTGTCATGTGTGAATATATAGATGAGTAGTGTTTTAGATATACTAATAAAATTTATATAGATAATTAGGGTGGTATTCCCACATGTAACATTTAGGGTATGCTGTTAAGGGTCATGAAATTGAGTAAGGGGTAGATAGGATATAGAGTTATGAGAGATGTCATATACTATGGAGGGTTGTATGGTACCATAGAGTATGATATGGTTATGGATATATGTGTTATACTATGTATATATCATATATATATATGATATAGGTTTGTGTGAGGTCTCTTAGAGTATGGGTTATGTTTGATATAAGATATATTGTATATATATACTAGGACTTGGGTTGAGGGTAAAGATATGGTTGGGTTAGGATTTATAAGTTTAGTCAAGGTAGGGTGTGACTAGATAGTTAACCCTAGATAGTAGTTGACTTAGTGGATAGACAGTTGACCAAGATTGACCTAGGAGTCCAAGTTGACTTAGTTGACTAGATGGTTGACCAGGGTTGACCAAGAGTTGACTTTTGACCTAGAGAGGCCTAGTGCATGTAGAATTCATTGTTTAACTCAAATATTCATTATTGAACACATTGTAACCTGTAATTCTCATAATAGGCCTCTAAGACTCCAGTTCGGACACCGATATCCATTAGTTGCTCATGATATCAGGCGAGTACATTCTCTGTTAGTTTTCATTCATGATAGTATCTATATTGCCTGCTTTAGACTACTTTACTTGATGCTGACACATTGTTATCATGGACCAGTACTCTATGGATCTTGTCATGAGATGTTATCCCCTTAACGGGTGCATCGAATATTTCATATTTCATGTTCATGTATTTTACCATGTGCATCGTGTACTCCTTATATTCGTATTATTTATGTACAAATCCTGTGCTATCATGTACTCTTGTGTGTTCACATGTGTTTATTGTGCAAAACTAACTATCATGTACGTAACGTAACTTGATCGGATCCTTGTGTATTGATTGGGGTAGGGGGATTAGAAGTGGTTATGTAATCAAACCCCTTTAGTGTACTCGTGTATATGTCTGTTATACCCTCACATATAATGGAGTTTCCTTAACTTAGTCATGTACAACCTAAACTGATTATATAACCATCATGTGCTCTAAAACACTTATATTTATTATAGTTCATAGATTCTCTATTATATTTCATGTACTCAGTTTACTTATCCATATCTCCTGTATTCCTGTATTTCTTTACAGCACGTCATGTATTTTATTCTACTGTTAGCTTTATATTTCCTACCATATTCTGGAACTACTTTTAGAGATATGTGCTCGTTCCCATCTTGACTGGATAACGTTAATTTTTTTAAAAGAGAACTTGGAGGATCCAGCTAGCCTAGAGGAGACACCAGTAGTGCTTGGAGTAGACTGCTAGGACTATTGGGATATGTCTTTTAGTTTCTTGTTATGTATTTGATTTGTACTCTGTTGTGGTGTTGATGACACTTAACTCATTTTCATCCTGGATTGTATCTTCTTTGTGATCTTTCTATCTATTTCATTTCATGCTTATATCCATCTTAGTTGTTTTATGATTGAGTTTTATCTATATGAGTTGTCCTCCGTTTGGAGAGTATATCCATTTTAGATAGGTTCATTCACTTATTGTTAGATGTTGTTGAGATCTAGGACAATGTTCTACCGCCGACACTGCGGCGTAGGCTGGACGTACCCATGGTCTTGTCTCCTTCTACTGGGTACAGGTCGTGACAATCTGTGACTTCAAACAATTCTCCACAAAGGCCGGGATGAAGTTTTTTTTACTTTCATCGACAACTTCTTAAAGTACGCATTTGTTTATCTTTTCAAGTCTAAAGATGAAGCATTTGAGAAGTTTAAGGACTTCAAGGCTGAAGCCGAGCGTCAAAACGGACAACAACTCAAGAGACTCAGAAGTGATCGAGGTGGCGAGTATAGGTCTCATGAATTCGCAGCGTTCTGCAGAGAACATAGAACTATCAACAAGACAAATGCTCCGTACTCCCCTCAATCAAATGGTGTTGCAAAAAGGAAGAACATAACGTTAACAGAGATGATGAGCTCAATGTTGTTGACTGCGGGTCTTCTAAATTGCTTCTGGGGTAAAGTAGTGCTTACGGCTACATTTATATTGAACAGAGTATCGCATGCAACTTCAGAAGTCACTCCTTATGAACTCTGCTTCAAGGTCAGACCCAACTTGAATGTCATTCGAGTGTGGGGGTGTCTGGCGTATATGAAGCTTTCAGATTTGAAGATTCAGAAACTGGGAACAAGGACTATGAAGACTATATTCCTGGGTTATGCTGATAAGAGTGATGCTCGGAGGTTCCTTGATATTGAGTCAAATCATATCATTGAATCTTGCGATACAGAATTCTTTGAAGATAAATTTGCAAGGCACAAGAATATTATTATCGCGGACATTCCGAAGAACAATGTGAGTGCACAGGAGGCTCAAGTTCCTTACGAAGAGGTAGTCCAAAAAGATGTTGTTGCTGCAGAAACAATTGTTGAACCGGAACTCACAGAATCTATATCTAAGCGAGTGAGGAGACAGAAGGACTTCAGAGAGGATTTTGTCACCTATCATGTAGAAACAGACCCGCTTACCTACGATGAAGCGATGAAGACCAATGATATTGTCTTCTGTAAGGAGGCTATTAATGATGAGTATGACTCTATAACCTCCAACAACACGTGGGTGTTGGTCGATCTACATGAAGGAGAAAAACCAATCGGATGTAAATGGATCTTTAAGAAGAAGATGATGGCTGATGGAACTGTTGACAAATTCAAAGCAAGGTTAGTTGCCAAGGGGTTTTCTCATAAGCATGGGATCGATTATTTCGACACATATGTTCTAGTAGCGTAGATGACGACCATCAGGATGTTAATTGCTCTGAGCGTAATTCACAAGCTGGTAATTCATCAGATGGATGTTAAGACCGCTTTCCTGAATGGTGAATTGACCGAAGAGATTTACATGCAACAGTCAGAAGGATTCGTCGTCAAGGGCCTCGAAGACAAAGTCTGTAAGTTGGTGAAATCTCTGTATGGTCTGAAGCAAGCTCCCAAGATATGGCATGAGAAGTTTGATAAAGTCATAAGATCAAACGGCTACAGGGTCAGCCAGACGGACAAGTATGTGTACACAAAGTTCGCTGATGGGAGAGGAGTTGTCGTTTGTCTGTACATGGATGACATGCTGATCTTGGGTATAAATCTAGCAAGTGTCACTGAGACAAATAAGTTTCTCTCGTCTAAGTTCAGCATGAAGGACTTAGGGGAAGCTGATGTTATCCTGGGGATAATAATCATCCGAACAAAAACTGGAGTGGCACTATCACAATCTCATTACATTGAGAAAATGCTCATACGCTGTGTGTATCAGGATCTTCCAGGTATCGATACGCCGTATAGGTGTGACAAGAAGCTGAAGCCAAATGGAAGGAAAAGCGTCAGGCAGTTGGAGTACTCAAGCGTCATCAAGAGTTTGATGTATGCGACTACTGCCACAAGGCCTGACATAGCTTTTGCCGTGGGGTTACTGAGTCGGTTCACGAGCAATTAAGGCCTGGAGCACTGGAAAGCTGTGAAGAGGGTTATGAGATACCTCAAAAGGACCCAGAAGTATGCACTTTACTACTGCGGAGATCCAAAGGTAGTGGAGGGCTTCGGTGATACAAGCTGGTGCTCAAAAGTAGAGAATGAAAGGTCCACAGGAGGAAACGTCTTCTCCATGGGTGGAGCTGCTATATCGTAGAACTCGAAAAAACAGACTATGCTGTCTCACTCTTCTATGGAGTCTGAGTTCTATGCACTGGCGGCTGCAGCGGACGAAGCAAAGTGGCTTCGAGAGCTCATGTACGATCTTCCAATGGTTGGTGTGCAGATACCGGCGGTACCGATATACTCGATAACTAGGTGACTGTAGCGGTGGCATCAAATGACCTCTTCAATGGGAAGAAGAGGACTGTGCGCCTAAGACACAGGGCGGTAAATGATCTTATTAAAAGAGGAGTCATTGCCGTAGTTGATGTTCGGAGTCAAGAGAATCTGGCAGATCCGTTCACCAAAGGTCTCAAGCGCCAGCTGGTTGAAGACACAGCAGGTAAGATGGGCTTGAAGACACTCTGATATTGTGTCTTTGTAATTCTACTACAAAGCTTTATGCTATTAGTTCAAAGAGAAATCTACTAGGCATCTAGCTTTTAGTTCAAAGAAGGACCATTGACTAGAAGAATATCAGGAATAGTGGACAGTCCTTTGGGATGTTGCGGGGTTAAGAACCCAGAACCACTATTGTCTATTGATTGTTCTTTACGAAGAACAAAGTCCTGTGGAAGGATGGCGTAGAAGCATTAATGAGTTCTCTGACATCTGGGATGTCTGGTGTGCTTTACAGGAAGCACGGGTAGCAAAGCACTATAAAGGAGCGTAGTACTCCATGCTACAGTGGGGTGACACCACATGAGGTACCTAGTGAGGATAAAGCCTCGGCTTCGGGCCAAGTCACATCGGCGTAGTACTGCACATAGACAAGAGGGCCTAATGTTGTATGATGAAGAGTGGTAGGCAGCACTACAAAGGGCATGGGCCTCATGTTACAGTGGGTGACACCACATGAGGCAGTGCATCGGCTTTGCAAGCCATGTCACGATGGCATAACACCGCAAGGAAGCGAAAGGCTTCATGATGGGTAGTTTGGCACTACAAAGAGGCTGGGCCTCATGCTACAGGTGGTATGACACCACATGAGATAGGGTCTTGGCTTCGGGCCATGTCATAGCGGTGTAGCACCGCAAGGAAGAAAAATGCTTCATGCGAAAGACTCTTTAAAAGAACTCACCTAAAGTGTATGGATAGAGATGTAGGCCGTCTCTTGAGGGAAATCTTGTAGACACCCAAGATACATACACCGAAACCAGGCAGGCACAAGGCCTTTAATGTGCAGCCAGAAGCGCAGTTGATGTCATTATGTGAGTGGGAAGAATTGCAGTTATGGTGCAGAATTCAAGGCTTAGTCCATTCTTGTATTATGCTATCATTTAACCTATGTAGGAAGATTCAAGTCGTAGTGACATCTATCCTAATACATGATGGACAATCACTATGGGGAACGCTAAAAAAAAATATAGAAATATGTGGGGGATTGTAATGCCCCAGAACCAGAATACTGGAGAGCGGGGGCGAACATAGCCAGCTACGTATATTGAAGTGTAACCCACCTCACTATACGGTCACGGCTGTCTAGATACATGAGGGTTTGACTACAAGCCATCAGTCTCTTATGGTCATGAACAAGCCTATTGTCTCAATCTCAAGCAAGTAATAACAGTTACAAGATGTCAGAGCATCAAATATACAATAGTAAGGCATCCCATACATTATATATTTGAATGATCATGAAGCTAGTCGTTACAAAATATGAAGACTAGCAAGAGTTTCAGTCATACATGATCAACCCTAGGACTTGCCAATCATGTTACAGCCCGTAGGCAGACAATAAGTAAGGTACAATCGAGCTAACACGTGCTCGTCGGCTAAACACCTCAAAAGAATAATTTTACAATAAAGTGGAAGAACAAAATGAAACCCACTCGTTGCTAGGGTTACGCTTGGTGGTCACCATCTGGCTGGAAGGTTGGTAGATCCTCTGGGGCTGCTCCGGTATCTGGCTATGTAAAACCAGCTGGGTCAGACCCCAGAAAGAGCAAGTGCCACAAAGGAGGCTTCACTTAAGAACTAAAACCAGCAATTAGCACAAGAATATAATTATATAATAAAAGACTGGAAGTATGAAAATCATGATAATATACGATAAGATAACCATGGAGCTCTTTAGATAACCAAGTTACAACCCGTAAACCAAACAAGGACCGGGGTTGTAACCCTTCATCTGAACAGAACTTGGTTTCCCACCATTTATCGATGAAGCCGCAAGCATTCAGGTCATGCATTCAGGTCAGGTAACAGTCTTGCACAGAATCAGGACAAGACCAGACTGGGTTAAACTCCATCCAATCAATCACGGCCAAGCAATGAGTATGGCTTGATACTTTAACTAACTAGGGTTATCATAGGCCTAGTTACTAGCAAGATGCAATGAGATTATTCCAACAGCCACAAGCCCTGCAGACCATCCAGGTTATCTAGGTCGAATATTCGTTCATGAAGGGTGCAACACATGACAGTGTGCTGGAAATGTGCCCTACTCGTTGGCAAGCTACAAGTCCACATGCGCGCCCAGATAACGGGATTGCCTGTAGCTAGGAAATCTCTTCATGACTACTGGATTTTTCTAGTTATTAGCCTTAGTCAATTTCAGTAGGTACTCCTGACCGTGGTACTCAGGGGTCCCTGTCCTAGACATGATGCAAGACGATACCAGTTCCTTTGTACAAACACAATCGTCCACGGTGTCCATGCCATTCATTCTTGTTAAGTTATGCTAGCCGTCGCAACAGCTATTCGAGATATATCATGACAGGTTTAATTATCAAGATTACTTATTATGTCAAGAGTGCGTCACGATGGACCACCATCAAGAATTATCATGTCAAGTTACTTGTCAAGAGTGCATCACGACGGGTCACTATCGTGTTCAGGGAACATGTGCAGAATTTATATGGTACAAGCATATTATCAAGGGACCCAAGTTATACAGAGGGTCATGAGACACAAGCATAAATGTAACAACCCATCATAAGGATAATAATAATAGTAATAATATAACAGGATAAGAGCTATGGAAAAGCCATGCGGCCCGGGATCCAAGGGTCATGGCTCATGCGGCTAAGGGGTTACATGCGGCCAGGAAGGAACAGGTTAATGCGGTTCGGGTCTACCGGAGTCAGGGATCGCCATGCGGCAAGCAATGGGGGGGTCTCGTGCGATTGGAGGGTCTCATGCGGCTGGAGGGTCTCATGCGGCTGGAGCCAATAAAGCCATACGGTAAGAGCCAGACAGGGCCATGCGGCAAGAGCCTATGCGGCCAAGAAACAATCATACATATACGGCAAGGGGAAAAATGAGTTCATACGTGTAGGTCCTAAAAATCAAGTTGCACCCATCAAAGAAGTCATAAAAATCAAATTATACATCCTTCAAGTGAACTGCGCAGAAGACAGATTGCACAAAAATTCAATTGTGCAGGCTGAACTGCGTACTCATCCAAGTGCGCAAGCTGACGGGGCCTCGTCATCATTACCTGATAGAGAATCAGATCTTCTGACAACTGACAACATGGAGAACGAGGAAACTGTTCGTTTATCATGCAGCACAGCGCTCGAGGATAGCTGTACATGCAGTGCAATCTGCCAGACTCTCTGCAGCGCGGTCCATCCCAGCACAATCTGAAGCCAGCGTAATTCAGGTGGCACACTCCATCAAGACAACCGACAATGTACACGTGGCCTTCATGCCATCAATTACTCACCATGTGGCAACCGTCTGTACACGATCAAGCGCATTTCAATAAAACAATGCCACGCGTCACATACAGATGGTCCACGATCGAGTAACTGCCTGCGCAGTTCATTGCTTGCACAATCTAAAGTCTGTACAATCCAGCCTGCGCAAGTCAGAATAACTAAAAGTTACTTATTTCCAGAACTCTATAAATAGAGTTTCAAGCCTTCATTGACACACACAGAGATCAAAATCCGCAGAGGTCATCACCAGAGATGAGTTCTTGCCAAAGTGCTGCTGCAATCTTCAGAGGCTACCGTCTTCAAAGTTCACATCGTCCAAGGGATAAACCGATCGTCATTCAGATCGGATTCCCATAGTTGTACTTTCCCAGAATTTTTGTAATTTTCTTACAAAGTTTATTGAAATAAGATCAACTTTTGTTTTTACAAACAAAATGACGACTCTGCTGGAGACGACTTTCTCCTCCGACGAGGAAGTGACAACTCAATGTGACGTTGCGTCTATCGGAAAGACGCAGAAGACGCTGGTTGTAAAGGTCAACCAGACGGCCTACGAGGCGATGATCAACTCCAGGACCACCCCTCGTACTGTAACAACTTCTGCCACAAGCAAAGTTCACCTACTGTGGGTCCCTAAGACTGCTGTGCAGTCCACTGCTTCTGCTGCTCAGTCTGCTGTGCAGTCTATTGCCTCTCTTCCTAAGACTGCTATCTCTGTTGCGCAGTCTACTGCTACTGCTCATGCGCAGTATGCTGCTCCCCTTTCCAGTACACAACCTACTTTCTATGCTGCTCTGTCAAAGTGCAAGACTCCTATTCCTCTGGCACAGTTGACTGTAAATCTGCCTGCACAATTCACCACTCCAGCAACCAAAGTGCAACCCAAATACTCTGGCAACATGACTCCTGCTGCGCAAGCTGTTGATACTGTGGCCAGAAGACCTTCTGCCAGAGTTACTCATGCGCAACCTACCAGTGCGCCAACAGCCACTTCAGCCCATGCGCAAACTGCGCCAGTGCAGTCTAAGAGAGACAGTCCTTTGGCTAATCTCTCCTCTTCTCACAGCAAGGGGAAAAGCTCTGCTCCTCTTCTCAAGAACCCTGTTGCTCCAGCGCAATCCACTGGGGGTAGTCTTTTGACTATTCCTTCTCCTCCTCAGAACAAAAGAAAAGGCATGTTGGCCTTTTCTCAAACTTCCTCGTCCCACGACTTGGAAGACAATAGAGGGAAACGCTCTTTAGCTAACCCTTCTTCACAAAACAAAGGAAGAGGTCCTTTGGTCTTTTCTCAGTCTTCCTCGGTTTTTACCATAGAAGATCAATTTGAACGTGCCTCGGCACCAGTCAGTACAAGAACTCTCTCCAATAAGGGTTCTTCTTCTCTCCTTGCCAAAGGGAAGTGTATTGATCAGAGAGGTATTCTGCCTACTCCGGTAGCAGAGTTCCAAGATCTTCCAACTCTCAAGGTATCCCGCTTCAAACAGGGAAAATTGCTGGTGTCTCAGACAGAAACCCCTGGGGGTGAGTTTGCTGATCTAAGAACTTATCTCAATCGACCAACTTCGGTGAAACACAAACAGCCAATGCCGAAGACCAACCAGCATCAGAAGCAAACTTCCAGGATCAAAAATCCTGACACCTATGCTAATGAAATGAGTACTTCCTTGTACACTCAAGGGACAAAACATTTGAAGGACCGGAACTATGTTCCGAATATTGTCAAAGAATATATCCCTCGAACTTCTTCTCGTCCCGTTGTTGTTCCCGATCTTCGAGAACACCTCAAGCAAAAATGGGACAATATCTCAACGCCTCCAGTGCAACCACTTGGACACCATTGTAATCATAAAGTTGTCATCAAGTGTTGTTGTCAGACCACAAGACGATCTGTCTTCGATCGTCTGAACTTTACAAACTCTGAACCTATGTCAGAAGATGAAGACGAAATTTTGTACGCTTCTGTCAACATGACTTCCAGAGACACTGGGGGTAGAAAGTGCTCCAAGCACGACAAGCCTCGCAAGCCAAGCCAGCGGTATTTGGATCTACTCCAAGAATCTTCTGATGGAGTATTCCAACATACCCGATCCCGAAGCCGAGACACAATCGGTCAAAGGAATCTTCAAGATCCTTCTGGTCATCTCCCTCCTTTTCATTCAGGAGATGATTCTTTCTCCGACTACGATACATACAACGAAAGTTCGAAATAGACAGTGTCCTCCACTGTACCCAGAGAAGTGACAGCTTATGTTGTCACTGAAGACCCAGATGCTTCCAGTTCAGCTACTCAAGAACAACGAATAGCTGCACTAGAAGACAAACTGAAGACCATGGCCGAGATGGTCGCAAGTATGCATTCTATCATCGTAGCCCAGCATACGGTACCACCGACCGTACCTCTTATAAATCCTGAAATCATAGCATCGTCGGTGCCTGTCAATGCAGGGCTGGGGGTAGCATCTCCTCAAGTACCTCCTGTGCAGATTCAATCTACACCCAGTCAGTCAGGTGTTGGGGGTAGTGCTTACTACGCTGTTCCTCCCCCTAACACTGTGACTCAGTCTGCTCCTTCTACATCAGTGGAGGATGCTAATGAAGCTTTCAAGCTCCTGCGCACTCAGTTCGAGGCCTTCAAAGAGAAGGACAACTTGCAGAGGTTGGGGATCAAACAACCCTACCCAGTTGAATGGAAGAAAGTCCTATTCCCTCCAAAATACAAGATTCCAACAATCTCAATGTCTGATGGCAGTACTTCTCCTAGTCAGTTCATTAACCACTTTGAGGTAATGACTGTCCAACTCCAGCCAAATGACGCTCTTCTTACCAGAGTATTCGTCGGTTGCTTAGCCGGCGTAGCATACGATTGGTACAGAAGCTTGCCCGATGGCTGTATCATCTCTTTCTCCGATCTCAAACAAATCTTCTTGGAACGATTCTATGAGGGGATCAACGACATGACCATGTCAGCCCTCAATAAAATCAAACAAAGACAATGAAACTGCTGAGAGTTTTATTGAAAGGTTCCGTCGGGAAGCTTTAAAAATGCCTCCTGGAACTCCAGCCGCTGTGACCATTGACACCTGCAAGGCAAATCTTTTGCCTATCATCAGCATATAGACGGGGTCAACTCAGTTCCAAGATTGGCCATCCTTCATTGTCAACGCTAAAGCAGCTGAAGTTAGCGCCGACAAATTCAAGCAGCTAGGGGTACAAATGTCTAACCCCGACTGGGATGAACACCAGACATCGGGTGGTGGTAATCGCCAGAACAATCGCAAGGGAAAAGAAACTTTGAATATCAATTTGAAAAATAAAGAATCTCTGGCGGTCAACGTAGCTCCCCCTACGTCCACTTCTACTCCTTCAGCACCTCCACCAAGGGAACCTCGTCCAAAAATAGAGTACTCTTTTGACGAGAATGACACCGTGAGCATCTTTGATTACTTGATCAAAAGCAATAAGCTCCAACTCCCAGATCCGAAGAAGCCTGATGAGGTCGGTAAGACTGATCATCCGAAGTACTGTGTTTATCACAGGTTCATTAGGCATCCCATTCGAGCATGTTATGTGCTCAAAGGCAAAATTTAAGAGCTGTTCAACGCTGGTAATGTCACTCTGTAGCAAGACGAGAAGACTGTTACCGCGAACATGGTCGCAGTTCAATTCGGTGACTTTCCACCGCAGATGGTACATCATGGTGTCATTCCTATCCCCAAAGCTACTCTTGAGATCGAGAATCTCCCTCCTCCTCGAAGTGAAAGTCTCGTCCCCTTGTCTCTTGACAATGGCGAGATTATATGGATTCATTCGGATCTTGCTTCAGAGTTCGAACTTTCCTCTTCCTCCAAGAAGAAGGACCGCTCCAAGGGTAAGACAAAGACTTGCAATATGGTGTCTTTTGACCCCATAGTTGACGAGGAAATCCTGCTGGGCACCAGATCAGGGAAAGCCTATCCAAAGGATTACCCCGAAGCTCAAGAGAATCCTGCTTCTTCTTCTGAGCCTGCTCCAGTACAGCCTGCTTCTACTGAGGATATTCCTACTGCATCCTCACCGGTTGTAGAGTCTACTCCTCCCAAACCGATGGTAGCCGATAAAGGCAAACAACAAGTCCGTTTTGACAAACCTTTGAAGAAGTCATCTCCTTCCGGACTTGAAAAGCCTTACAACTTTGATATCTTGGCTCAGATGGCCAATACACCGGCCCGGCTGTCCATCTTCGAGCTCTTGCGCCTCTCCAAAGAGACTCGAGAAACTCTGAGTGAAGCTCTAATGCAAGCTGAAACTTGTCTAGCCCTGCTAAAGAAGCCGAAAGCAGAACCGGTCTCTTGCCTCCATTGTCATAGTGTGTTGGAGTTAATTCCAAACATAACTTTCACACAGGATGACATGTTAATGGAAGATAATAGGTACGACCGTCCTCTATACTATACAGGATATGTCGATTCGATGAAAGTCAATCGTATTCTGATAGAGCCAGGGTCTGCTTTCAGCATCATGCCAAAGATAATGTTAGATGCATTGAAGATCCCGGTGCATAGTCTTTCCAGTACAATCACCACCATCCTCGGGTTCAATCAAGGAAGAAGTGAGCCTCTGGGCAAGATTCGCCTAAAACTCTAAATAGGCAATCTTCGTACAAAGGTGACCTTCTACATCATTGACAACCATGGTTGCTCTTATAATGCTTTGTTGGGAAGACCATTTCTGTATGAACATAAAATTGTTCCTTCGACTCTCCATCAATGTTTCAAATATGTTGATGACAATGGAGAGGTTCAAACGAAGGTTGCTGATCTCTATCCTTTTAAAGGCGTTGAAGCATACTGCAATGATGCTCGTATGTACAAGGATGAATTCATGAAAGTAGTGCTATCTTTGGACACTGAAGAAGAGCAAGAAGCAGTGCCTAATGACACCCTCATCATACCTGTCAAAGGGCGTGTTTCTCGTCCTCAGTCTTCTAAGCCACTGGCTATTCACTTGCCAGTCCAGAAGCAACCAACTGATGATGGTCAAGATCAAAGGGAGCTCACCTCTTTTGTGCCACTTGTTGTTGACTTACGTCGTAACAAGAAAAAAAGGCAGCTCACCTCTTCTGAGCCATTTGTTATTGATTTATCCCATAACAAAGAAAAAAGCGAGCTCACCTCCTCTGAGCCGCTTGTTATCGACCTCTGTCGTAATAAAGCCAATCCTCCTCCATGTTCTTCTTCTCTCCCTCTTATAATCAATTTGACCAAGCCTGCTAAGGCTAAAGGTCTTGCTGTAAATACAGGTGTACAAATTAATGAAAAAGCATCTACTTTCCAGTATACTGATGTCATTTATCATGCTAAATGCTATTTGGATATGTTAGATAGCTATCAGTCATTTACAATGGGAGTTGTGCAATCTCTTCAAACAGAAGTCTCACTTGAACATCCAAATGATGCATATCGTATTGTTCCCGCTCGAAAGAAAGGCAAGAGTCTAATACTTTTTAGTAAAGGACCGGAACAACAATTCAGCTATACGGATGATAGCAAAAGTAACGACACGGGGCATCTTCAACTTCGTCGTTACAGTCAACAATCAAAAGACATCATCCGAAAGATGGGTTATGACTTCAAAAATGGCCTCAACTACGGTAAAGGTCGAAGAACTCCTATCTGTACAACTGTTCCGAAAGGAAAGTCAGAAATGTATTACAGCAAGACCAAAAGAGGTCTCGGATATTCTTCACCTCCGGTACTATCCCCAGCAGGCTCTGAATCCGATAGTGAGGAGCGCTCTAACTCTTCTGATTCCAGATCATGGGAATCTGACACCAGCATCGGTCAAGTTCATCGATTGACTGTATCTTCTAACATGGTCTCCGTCGAACTTCCAGAAGGCTATGACGAGGATATTGAAGAAAATCCTGAAACAGATCCTTGGGCTCAACGAATGGATACCCAATGGGAACTCCGATTCGAACAAAGGGAACCTCCTACTGAAGATCAATTGGTTCAAATTGATGTAGAAAAAAGCGGGTCACCTCGTCCAATATTCATCAGCAAGAACCTTCCATAGGCAGATAAGCAAGAATTAATTCTTATTCAAGAATACATTAACGTCTTTGCCTGGAGCTATGAAGACATGCCAGGACAAGATCCTAAAGTTGCTACTCACAAATTGAACATCTTGCTGAATGCAAAACCGGTCAAACAACAACAGCGGTGCTTCAAGCCAGAAATAATAGATGCAATCGACGACGAAGTCAAGAAGCTCATCGCTTGTGGCTTTATTCGAGAAGAGCAACATCCTGATTGGGTAGCCAATATCGTCCCAGTTCTAAAGAAAACTGGCAAAGTTCGAGTCTGCATCGACTTTCGGGATCTTAATGAAGCATGTCCAAAAGATGAATTCCCTCTCCCTATCACGGACGTCATGATTGACAACACCTGTGGGTTTGAAAGAATATCTTTCATGGACGGATTCTCCGGATACAATCAGATTCGGATGAATCCTGATGATGAAAAATATACTTCTTTCTGCACTCCTTGCGGAGTCTACTGCTATACTATAATGCCATTTGGTCTCAAGAACGTTGGTGCAACATACCAACGAGCCATGAGTACTATCTTTCGAGATCATCTACGTAAGACTGTCGAATGCTACGTTGACGATATTGTTGTCAAAAGTCGTCTAAAGGAAGATCACATCCAAGACTTGAGAACTATCTTCAACCTCATGCGCCAACATCAACTCAAAATGAATCCTACCAAGTCATTCTTCGGTGTCTCTAGTGGCAAATTTCTCGGCTTCGTCATTACCTCTAAGGGTATACACGTAGATCCCGAGAAGATCAAAGCCATTCAAGAGATGCGTCCTCCACGCAACCTAAAAGAGCTACGAGGATTCCAAGGTCGACTTGCGTACATCAGGAGATTCATTACGAATCTGTCTGGACGCTGCAGGCCATTTACTCAACTAATAAAGAAGGGTGTATCTTTCGTTTGGATCGAAGAATGTCAACGAGCATTTGATGACATAAAGCGGTATCTCATGAACCCACCAGTCTTGGTGCCACCAATCTCTGGCATACCATTCTTAATGTATGTCCGTGCTATGGACCATTCATTGGGTGCTTTACTTGTCCAAAAGAACAAAGAAGACCACGAACAAGCTATCTATTATCTCAGTCGTACTATGATTGGTGCTGAATACCGTTATAGTCCGGTCGAAAAGGAATGCCTAGCTCTTATATTTGCTGTTCAAAAGACTCGATATTACATTATTGGCCAAACTATTCATGTCATATCCCGAGTTAATCCTCTTCGGGTACTGATGAAGAAGCCTAGCACACTCAATTCTCGGCTGGCTACATGGGCCATTCTGCTAGCCCAATATGACATGGTATATGTTCCTCAAAAATCTGTCAAAGGTCAAGCACTGACGAATTTCTTAGCAGCTCATCCTGTTTCAGAAACGTCCAAACTCTATGATGAAATTCCAGATGAGACTTTGGAATCTAATACAATCTCTGAAGAATTTCCTACTTGGCGTCTATTCTTTGACGGTGCATCCAGGATTGGACCCAATGGTGCCATTGTCGCAGGAGTTGGGATTGTTCTCGTTTCTCCAGACGGGTCAACTATCCAAAGAGCTTACTCCCTAGATGAGCCTTGCTCCAACAACGTGGTAGAATACAATACTCTACTCATCGGCCTTCAGCTAGCCAAACAACTAGATGTCGAGTATCTTGAAGTCTATGGTGACTCTAAGTTGGTTGTTAACCAGGTTAGAGGAACTTATGAAGTTCGCCATCAAGATCTAGTGCCTTACTTTGAAGCGGCAATCAACATGGCTACATCATTCAAAGCCTTCTTCATCGAGTATGTATGCCGAGCTTGCAATACTGAAGCCGATGCTTTGGCTAATCTTACGGCAGTTTTAGCCATCCCTATCAAAAGACAGCAAGTGGTGGTCATCTCTAATCGAGAATTGTTTTGCGTCAAAAACAATCGTAATATTGAGTTCAGTAATATTACTGAAGTCAATGTCATCAGTGAAGATTGGAGAACTCCCTTCATCGATTTCGTGGTCCATGACATACTTCCTGAAGATCCCAAGGAGGCTACGAGTATTCGTCGACGGTCTCTGCGATTCTACTACAATCAGACTACCAAAACTCTCTACCGGCGAACTTAGACGGTCTTCTCTTGCGATGTCTTGCTGGTGATGAAGCGAAACAAGTATTACGTGAAGCTCACGATGGTATCTGTGGAGCACATCAACCCGGTCCTAAACTACAGGATCACATCCGATGTATGGGTTACTACTGGCCCTCAATATTATCTGATGCCATCGAATATGCAAGAAAATGTCGAGCTTGTCAAATCCACGCAGATTTTATTCATCAACCGTCAGAATTTCTTCATCCAACTGCTGCTTCCTGGTCTTTTGAAGCTTGGGGCATGGACATCATAGGTTTCATCAATCCTCCTTCTTCTAGAGGACATCGGTTCATATTGGCAATAACCGACTACTTCTCCAAATGGGCCGAAGCTATACCATTGGCTGAAGTCAAGACCAGCAGCGTCATCAACTTCGTCAAACACCATGTCATCTATAGATTTGGTATACTTCGACGAATCATTCATGACAACGGACCTCAGTTTATCAGCCAAAAGTTCACAAGGTTCTGTGACGATCACCGGATTGACAATATCGCTTCGACAGCCTACAATCCTGCTGCTAATGGCTTGGCTGAAGCTTTTAACAAGACTATCATCAAGCTCCTCAAGAAGTTTGTATCCACTAACAAACGAAACTGGAGTGAAAAGCTTGGGGAATGTCTTTGGGCCTACCGCACTACGGTCCGCAACCCTACAGGTTGTACACCCTTTTCTTTGGTGTACGACTGTGAAGCAGTTCTACCCATGGAACTCCAAATTCCGTCTTTGAGGATTGCCATCGCCAACGAACTCACGACAGAGAACAACGATCTTCTCCGACTTCAAGAATTGGAGGCGCTCGATGAGAAACGGTTAATGGCTCAACAATATATTGAGTTATACCAAGCCCGCATCTCAAAGACATTTAACCGCAAAGTTAAGGTCAGAGCCTTTCAGAAAGGAGAGCTCGTTCTAACAGTCAGACGTCCTATGACTATGACTCACTCGAGCAAAGGCAAGTTTGATGCGAAGTGGGAAGGGCCATATATCGTGAGCAAAGTCTTCTCAAATGGAGCCTATCAACTCACAGAGCTAGACGGTCGAGTTGCAATGATGCCTATCAATAGCAAGTTCCTCAAAAAGTATTATGTATAAATGTAACAGACATTGCTTATAATCATCAGACAAGTTCATAAATAAAATTTTATTTCATCATGAATGATAGTACATAATATCAAGAAGGTCACTATCATCCTTCTCAAAATTAGGACGCGAGCCACTGCCGTCCTTATTGAAGACATAATCAGCAAAAGAGCCGAGAACATTCTTGCTGGAACCCACCAGGAACTTGCAAGCAGCCATCCTCATGGCCTCTTCTTCTTCTTCAGTCTTCCCTGGTTCAAGAAGGAAATCCAAGATGTCCTTTGGCGGTTTGGGGGCAGACGAACCTTCGCCCGCTGCTATCTGCTTTGGTTGAGCCGGTTCGACTGGATGTTCCTCAGTACCCGCTTCCACCTTCGAGGCGATCTCAGTTTTCTTGAATGCATCTCCAGACGACATCTTTATGTTGAAAGGTGAAAGTGATCATCCTATATGATTTTCTGTTCTATTTATAGACAGAGATTCATATGACAACGAAACTTCATTTAATTTATCCGACGGTTCGCCCGTTCATCTAATGGTTCCCGTTCATTATATCCCTTTGACGGTTCGTCCGTTCATTATATTCATTCATCCGACGGTTCACCCGTTCACACATCCATCTGACGGTTCGTCCGTTCATCATCTGACGGTTCGTTCGTTCATTACATTTATCTGACGGTTTGGCCGTTCATTCCAATTATTCGACGGTTCACCCGTTTATTCTATTCATCTGAGGGTCCACCCGTTCATTCAATTTATTTGACGGTTTATTCGTTCATCCCGATGATTCATTTCGTTCATTTATTTCGTTCACATATTTTAACGAATCATCCATCAGCAATTTGTCATCTTTGATAAAGTTGTCTTTTGAAATAATGATATTCAATAAATTATATTTGCCATGTCCATATTACCTCTGAGCAGATATAATTGAATATAATTATTTTCCTAAAATTAAGAAATATATCATGTCTTGCACCTCTGAATATATTTTCTGAATAAGATATGCAATAAATAATAGAGCCACCAAGAAAATGTCTTTTTATTGATTGATCAAAAATTGAAAGACATTACAACATTACATATCACAAAAAAATTGAAGATACAAAAGTCTTTCTTATTCTGCCGGAGGAGTCATCAAGTTGGTCATCTGCTGCTTTAAGGATTGTAGCCGCTCCTCACGAGATTCCATCACCCGCTTCCTAGCTTCCTCCATCCCGTCGTCAAAAGATGGCATGATTACTATTCTGCGAGAGATTTCTTCTTGATGAGTTGCGAAATACTCATCTCTCTCCTTAGTCAGAGCATTCAGCTATTGAACTGCAGCCTGGTGTTGTGCGGCCTCGTCCTCCAGAGCAAGCTGGACAAGTCTCAGCTCTTCTTTACGACGGGCAAATTTCGATTGCAGCTCAACAACCTTCCTCTCCTTCTCGTCAGCAACAGATGCCACTGTTTCCACTTGGGCATTATACTCAGCAGATTTGGTAGTAAAAGCATCCAAGAGAATTTGGAAATTAACTTTCTCAACCGCAGCCGCTTGAGACATCTTTTCAAATTCAGCTTGCACCAAGGGTTCCACCTCTCCCCTATTAAGCTCTTTGTAGGTCCTGACCGATGCCTCTAGTTCATTTAGTACATGTTCAAGAAAAACAGCCTGAGCTTCGTCGCCTTGATGACGGATGGCATCGATCAAATAGGAGGTTGGACCTCTGACGGTGGAGAAACCAGCATCTTCTTTTTCGATCACCCTATCTACTAAGGGTTTCAAAGATTTAAAGAAAAGGTTGCTGAAAGAGCTGATGATAAAATGGTTGGTAGCCAGAGCACCCGGGGTAGCAGCTACTCCCATAGATGTAGAAGCAGCAGCAGGTGTCTGTGAAGACAGACGTCTGGTTTCTTCTCTTTGAGTAGACGGCTCTTTAGCCAGAGGAGCCATCGTAGAGCTAGCTGCTCCTCCCAGATGCGCTTCTGCAAAAACAAATGAACCTATCATTGATTGTTGTTGTCATTAGAAATTAATTGAAAAGGATCAAAAGATCAAAGACAATCTTACCATGACTTGCCCCAGCAACAAGCCTTTCATCTGTTGGTACAGATTCCAATCTAGCAGAGGTAGCCTCAGACATTACTGCCTGGCTACTTCCGGCCTCAGAACCACCCGAGAAATGTCGGCTACTGCTAGCGATAGCCGTTACTGGCACTATGTCTGTGCACACGGAGGGAACCAGGAAAGATTCAAGTTCTGCATGGATAAAAATGTAGATGTCAGCTATTTGAATCTATGAAAAGAAGGTAAATGAAATCATTTAATACCTTTTGGATCAACAGAAGTAGTTTCAACAGGTGCTACTTCTACATCCGTATTCTTTTTCGAAGACACGTACACCTCAACATCCTCTTCAGGATGTAGCGTGTCATCCACGCCTTCGGAAGACATATGGATATCAGTGCCCTCTTCGGGATTTAATTTATCATCAACATCTTCTGTTGATGTATCTTCATTGCTTATGCTATCCTCTGGAGCTTCCTCGCTGGCAGTTGCGGCAGTGGCTTGATCAACATCGTCCTTTAGACCGAAGTCGCAATCATTTAAAGCTTCAATCATTAGACGATCTTCTTCTTTACGGAGCGCTCATGGTGTAGCAGGAATCTGAGTAGTTCTCACCGCAAGAGAAGGAGATCGCGCAACTTCATTATCTTTCTGCTCAACTGCATCTCTCTGCTCAGCTGCAACTCTCTGTCAGCTTCATCTCTCTGCTCAACCTCATCCCTTAGCTCTGGGGAAGGAGTCTCCTGACTAGGCTCGGGGGCAGGTGTATGGGATGACATGGTTATTCCAGCTACAGCACTGGCCACCACCGAGGACAAGATTTGTCTCGGAGGGGTGATCACCCTCTTTCTTCTTCTGGCGGCCAGTTTCTTTCTATGAAGAGGTCTTTCTGGACTCTCCACATCTACTACATCGACCTGCCTTGGAAGAGAGGTCGGCGTAGTCGCTTCTTCTCTCTGGGTCGACTCGGCCATTTGCCGAGACTGTGACCTGGTGGTGACCTTCTCTGATGGGTCTAAGATAAGTTTCTTCTTTGCAACCGGAGAAGAAGGTTCATTAATCCTTTTCTTTCTCTCCTTGGTTAGAGATTTGACCACTTTCAAAGAAACTCGCAGTGGTTCATTAACCTCCTCAGGGAAGTTCGCTTCCCTTGAGGCTTCCAAGGGATCATCCACTGGCTCATGTTGCTCGTCATTACCTGGAGCTAGCATAGCAGTTGCTCCTTTCTTCAAACGCGTCGCCGTCGCGAAGCTATCTACAAGATTGAAGTTCTCGGCGAATGTATTCGCGGCTGTGTAAAAAAGCGAATATGTATATAACATCCGGGGGCCGTAATCATTCTTGGTCGGTATCGAAAACACTGTCCTTGTGTCTCGAACATTGTAATAGGCCCATGCTCTGGCACCATCAATCAGATACCCCTTTCCTTGTAGGCAAGTTATAGCATTGCCTACGTGGAACTGGTCGTAACCAAATTGACGAGCGAAGCGGCTTGGCATATATGGTTCCAAGAAACACTCATCTTCAAATCTATACACCAAGTGCGACGGCCTGATCGTCCTCAGCCAATCAAATGCTGCCCGACCCAACGACTGCCTCCCAAGGTCAACTAGATTTGTCGACATATGTTCATAACCGGTTGAAAGGGCAACGCAGTAAAAATTCCACCCCTTCCCAAGGTTTAATGCACGTCTGCAATCTTTCAGACTAGTGTATATCCACTTGCTCCGGGAGAATCTCCGCAGATAGCTACCGCCGACTGCTCCTATGTCAGGGTTAATCAATGACGGAGGATGCAGAAGTAACCATCCGAACAAATAGGTATAAGACAACTCCAGCCGAGGGAAGTTCCCCTTCTCACCCTTCCATTTGAGCATAGAGTCAACATAAAGACGAAGACCTGCGTTCATTCTACAGGTCATCGCCGACAGCAGATCCATCCGGTAGCCAAAGACTAACCGGACAGCAGCAAAGAGTATACCATGGTGGAAGCGATCCACGGCACTTGCTCCCGGGACGACGAATCGACGGAGCCAATATGTCAGGAAACCCGCCAGCTGGGCTTCCCTTGACATGGGCCTGTAGCCCATTCTCATAAAACTCTCAATAACATCTCCGGTCTTGAATGGAGGGTATTGAAGTTCGTCATTAACTTTGATGTCCATTTTCTTCCATCAATCTTATCACTTCACTATGGCTGAGGGGTTGGAAGAAGGTCGGGTTGCACGTATCATGATCCTTAGTCTTTTTCTCGATGATATGATTAAGGAAAAGATAGGGCAACCACTTTGATGAATAACAAGTGTCGGAAGAACCGCTCTTATAGTACATGGAGCAAATTTTGTAGTGGCACAGTAGTTCTTCGAAAACAGCCACCATCTCTGCATTCTTTCAACGAAGTCGGTCTAATTCGTCGTTTGTTGGAACATATTCCTCATAAGGGAAGTCTCCCGTTGGTAAGCACGAGATGTATTTCATCTCATGAAGGGCTAATCCAATCTTCCCGCAGGGTGTCATGAATGTCCCTGTCCTATAATTGTACCTCTCTGCCAAGGCCAGAAACAGATGAGGGTTGGGGAGGAATCCATATACGGTAGCGTATACCGCTTGATATAGCTCGATCTCTTTGAGCTTGTCTTCGAACTGAACCAATATCCAATTGGTTATGCAGTTCCACCTTTTGTTGTCTGGGTTCACCAGACCTGTCAACCGGATGTCCTGATCTGGGTATCTGCCCTCAACCTTTGCATATTCATTAGCAAAGATTGGCGTCCTCACCGGCAGCAGCAAGGAGGAGTTCTCTAGAGAGATGCAGCCAGGCTTCAATCCTCTGAGCAAAGTGCTATGACGCTCAGAGGAGCTATAGAACATATCCCTGTTGTTTGGTCCTTTCTTTACACAAATATTCCCTGTCCTTGTTTGCTGGAGGGGGGGTAATATCCCAGTCCATCCTCCTGGGATGGCTTGCATGGGCATAGCGGGCTAGAGGGAGGTATCTAGCAATGTCCGGTGACAGGATTATTTTCTCCTTTCTCTGGAAGAGTCTCTGCTCAACACGGGGTCTCGGCTGAGAACTCTTGTCAATAGCTTTGCCAAATAAGAACAGGGGTTTCTTATGGGTAATGGCATCGGCAGTCTGCAGAGGCTGCCCATTCATCAGACTTAATAAAGTTTTATTGTCCTGAGCTACCAAGATGGCTTGACGGGAGGATGGCAGAGCATATTGGAGAAAAAGTACATGGGACAAATCTTCCTTGAACTTTGGTCCAACAAGGGTCCCTGCAAAGATTTCATACTCTGGGTCCTCTCTGATGTTAACTGCATCAAACAGAAAGACAGAATTCAGTACAAGTGAAATCAAAGATTCTGTCCAAAAAAATCAACAGATTGTGCAAGCATCAGATTGCACGGTCTGTAAAGCATCAGATTGCGCAACAACAGCTTCTATGCGCAAACTGTCCAGTGGCGCCAACTCATCTACTTGCGTAAGCCATCAGATTGCGCTGAGTAACTTGCACAAAGCATCAGTTGCACTGGACAGCCTTGCGCAAATCAGCAGATTGCGCTGACTTTTGCCAGCGCTTTCCAACCGATTGCGCAAGAAAATAGTCTTCATAAAAATGAAAACTATTAGATTTGTGCAACCGAAACCCTAAACAGGGCGGCGCAGTATAACCAAATCTCTAAAAAGAGATAGGTTTGGGGATTCAATCATGTCGAAGAACCCTAAAAAGGGTTTTCGATCGAGTGACTACCTTGTAAAGCTGGGTGACCAACTTCGTGTCGCGAAATGTGCGGCACAGCACGAGTCGAAGACTCGGCGGGGGCTTTGCCCTTGTCAGTGGCGGAACGCTTCGGAGCCATTTGAAGTCGACGGAGAAGAAGAAGAAAGTCGGAGTAGGCTCGAGAATTTTTCTCTCTTAAGCAAAGTGAAAACAAGTAAAGAATAACAAGAAGAACAAAGAGAACTATTTATAGTTTTTCGAGAGCAACGGTCGCCTCAGATTGTGTCGAAGAAATGAGAGCTGACTCCTCCAATTGCGCAGACAAGTCATTACTTGCGCAACTTGATTTTAAAATCAAAATTCAAAGTATTTCAAAGCTTTGACTATTTTCAAACTTCGAAAACTTTGAAGGGGGTCTTGTAGGTCCTAAAAATCAAGTTGCACCCATCAAAGAAGTCATGAAAATCAAATTATACATCCTTCAAGTGAACTGCGCAGAAGACAAATTGCACAACAATTTGATTGTGCAGGCTGAACTGCGCACTCATCCAAGTGCGCAAGCTGACGTTGCCTCATCATCATTACCTGACAGAGAATCAGATCTTCTGACAACTGACAGCACGGAGAACGAGGAAACTGTTCGTTTATCGTGCAGCACAGCGCTCGAGGACAGCTGTACATGCAGCGCAATATGCCAGACTCTCTGCAGCGCGGTCCATTCCAGCGCAATCTGAAGCCAGCGCAATTCAGGTGGCGCACTCCATCAAGATAACTGACAATGTACACGTGGCCTTCATGCCATCAATTACTCACCATGTGGCAACCGTCTGTACACGATCAAGCGCATTTCAATCAAACAATGCCACGTGTCACATACAGATGGTCCACGATCGAGTAACTGCCTGCGCAGTTCATTGCTTGTGCAATCTAAAGTCTGCGCAATTCAACCTGCGCATGTCAGAATAACTAAAAGTTAGTTATTTCCAGAACTTTATAAATAGAGTTTCAAGCCTTCATTGACACACACAGAGATCAGAATCCACAGAGGTCATCATCAGAGATCAGGAGTTCTTGCCAAAGTGCTGCTGCAATCTTTAGAGGCTACCGTCTTCAAAGTTCACATCGTCCAAGGGATAAAGCGATCGTCATTCAGATCAGATTCCTATAGTTGTACTTTCCCAGAATTCTTGTAATCTTCTTATAAAGTTTGTTGAAATAAAGATCAACTTTTGTTTTTGCAAACAATACGACCAGGAAAAAAAAATGGGCTTATGCGGCTCGGAGCTGCCAAGAGCCATGCGGCTCAGGAAGGGAACAAGCGCATGCGGCTAACAGTTAAGGGTAGCTATGCGGCTATGGGAGTGGGGTCTTATGCGGCTGAGAGGGGATCGGGCTCATGCGGCTCGGATTTACTGAAGCCATGCGGCCCCAGAAAAACATGCATATGCGACAAGGGCCATGTGGCAATGCTGCCAAAGCCATGCGGCCATGAGGGAAACTTGCCGCATAAAAAGGCCATGCGGCTAAGTACTGTTCTTCTTCTCCATCTATTCCGAGAAGAAGAACCATGGAACCGTGGCTTCCAAGCTCTACAAATCCTTCATCTAAGGTCCGAATCCAGACTTCCATAGGGCAAAATGGGGCAGAAAGAAATTCTTACAACATGGAACCATCAAAACTTAAAAATAACAGGGTTAGATAGATCAAAACCCAAGAAATCTAAAATTTCAACAAGTTTAGATCTACATGAAATGAGCCATGAAAATTGAAAATGCTAAGTGTTAAAGTGTCATAGAATCTCGTGAGGAAGAAAATAGAACAATAAAACTTGAGTTCCTCCATGAAGCAAGTTGCACTTGTCTAAGCCTCTCTGGTAGGTGGAGAGAGTTTAATGGAGGAAGAAAAAGTAATGAAGAAGAAGTAAATGAGGAGAGAGAGAGAGGGGTTGGCGGCTAATAAAGGAAAAGAGGGGTGGTAGATGGGGGTGGTCCACATGCAAAACCAAACCAAGCCGAACCACGCAAACCGAACCGAACCAAGCAATGAAATGCCAAAATAAACCACGCAATGAGATATGCAATATGAGTCAAAATACGTACACATATACCAAAATACGTAATACGAACCACGGGCATTACAACTCTATCCACCTTAAAAGAATTCCGTCCTCAAAATTTAATTAAGAGGCTAGAGAGACAATGACAAGCTATACTAATCACAAGCAAGTTATAACTAGGCAATCAATCAAGCAATCATTCATGCAAGCAAGGAAGCTGAGGGTGTAAGGCATAAGGACATTATACCTTACGAGTCAAACATGTCGGGATATCACGATCGGATATCATCCTCACGTTCCCATGTTGACTCACCTAGAGAGTGATGACCCCAAGCAACACGGACTAAACTAATAGTCTTGTTCTTGAGTATCTTCTCTCTCCGGTCTAATATAGACACGGGCCTCTCCTCATACGAAAGGTTGGTACCAACAACCAATTCCGAATGATCCAGGATGTGGCTCGGGTCCGGGATATACCGTCGTAGTTGGGATACATGGAAAACATTATGCACCTCACGTAACGACGACGGAAGAGCGAGACGATAGGATACATCACCTACTCACTCCAGGATATCAAACGGCCCTATATACCTAGGACTGAGCTTTCCTCGTACGCCAAAATGAATGACGCCACGGTTAGGCGAGATCCTAAGGAATACATGGTCGCCGATAGAAAATTCAAGGGGACGCCGATATGAATCGGCCCAATGGCGCTGACGATCTTGTGCAACGCGAAGATGATCCCTGACTTTTCTGACCACCTCGACTGTCTGAGTAATCATTTCCAGACCGAGCATTTGCCTCTCTCCAATATCGTCCCATGCTAGCGGGGATCGGCACTTCCTACCATATAATGCCTCGAACGGTACCATCTGGATACTGGCCTGGAAACTGTTGTTGTACGAGAACTCCACCAGGTGCAGGTGATCCTCCTACGAACCATCGAAGTCGAGGGTACAAGATCTCAATATATCTTCAAGAGTTTGGATCGTGCGTTCTGACTGACCATCAGTCTGCGGGTGATAGGCTGAACTGAACTTGAGACGAGTTCCCAAACTCTCTTGCAGACTGCGCCAAAAGTAAGACATAAACCTTGAATCTCTGTCCGAGGTGATACTGACTGGTACTCCTTGCAACCTGACTATCTGCCTGAGATACATCTCTGCTAGCTGAGCCGTCGACTGACCAACTCTGAACGAAAGAAAGTGAGCCACCTTCGTGAGCCTGTCTATAATGACCCAAATAGCATCTCTACCGGCTGGGGACCTAGGTAATCCAGTCACGAAATCCATGGTTATATGCTCCTACTTCTATTTTGGAATCGGCAAGGGCTGAAGAAGTCCAACCGGCCTCTGATGCTCAGCTTTAACTTATTGGCAAACTAAACATCGAGAGACAAATCGGGCTATCTCTCTCTTCATTCCATTCCACCAAAAGTGCTGACGGATGTCACGGTACATCTTCGTACCACCGGGATGAATAGAATACTGAGAACTGTGAGCTTCTGCCATGATCTCATGTCTGATATCACCTCTAGGTACACATAGACGCCTCCAATGTTGAAGTGTACCATCTCCGTGAATGCATAACTCTGGCCGGCGTCCTGCCTCACACTCTTCTCTGAGTCGCTGAAGCTTAGAAACTGTCGACTGTGGCATCCGGATCCTCTCGACTATAGTGGACTGAACTTGCATGCTGGCCATCAATACCACATTGGTAGGAAGGACCACCTCGATTCCCATCTTCTGAAGATTTGCTAATAACTCTGGCTGCGCTGTTAGGAAATATACTCCGGCTCTCCTGCTCAATGCATCTGCAACGACGTTGGCCCTCCCAGGATGATACTGCAGGTTGACATCATAATCCACAAGTAGCTCTAGTCACCTCCTGTGACGCATGTTAAGATCCTTCTGAGTGAACACATACTTCAGGCTCTTGTGGTCGGTGAAAATCTCCACCCTATCTCCATACAAGTAGTGTCTCCAAAGCTTAAGTGCAAATACTACTGCTGCCAGCTCCAGGTAATGGGTTGGGTAATTCCTCTCATGATCACAAAGTTGGCATGACGCATAAGCTATTACCTTCCCATGCTGCATCAAAAACATCATAAACCTCTACCTGAAGCATCACAATATACTGAGAATCCCTCGGTCCCATCTGGAAGCGTGAGAATGGGTGCCGTCATCAAGCCTCGCTTCAACTTCTCAAAGGAATCCTGACATTCTGATGTCCAAGCAAACTGCACATCTTTGCGGGTCAATTGGGTCAATGGCGCTGAAATCCGAGCAAAATCTGAAACAAATCGCCGGTAATAGCCGGCTAATCCAAGGAAACTGCGAACTTCTACAACTGTGCTGGGTACTGGCCATGTCTCAATGGCTACTATCTTCTGGGGATCCACTTCTACCCCACCTCTCGTAATGATATGACCCAAGTATGAAATGCGATCGAGCCAGAACTCGCATTTACTGAACTTCGCGTACAACTGGCGCTCTCTGAGAATCTGGAGGACAACTCTGAGATGCTGCTCATGCTCTGCCATACTCTTGCTGTAGACCAGGATGCCATCTATGAACATAATCATGAAATGATCCAAATAAGGCATGAAGATACGATTCATGAGGTCCATGAATACAGCCGGCACATTGGTTGCTCCAAATAGCATAACGAGGAACTCCCAATGCCCATATCTAGATCGGAAAGCTGTCTTCAGGATATCCTGCTCTCTGACTCTGATCTGATGGTATCCTGACCGCAAATCAATCTTCGAGAATACTGCCGCCCCTCTGAGTTGATCAAACAAGTCATCTATCCTCGGAAGAGGGTATCTGTTCTTGATTGTCACTGAGTTCAAGGTACGAAGTCTACACATAATTTGGACATACCATCCTTCTTTTTCGCAAGAAGCATCGAGGCTCCCCAAGGCGATCCACTTGCACGAATGTATTCCTTGGTGCTGAGTTCTTCAATCATCTTGTACAATATCTCTAACTCTGACGGCGCCATCCTGTAGACTCTCTCTGACACTGGGGATGTCCCTGGGATCAAGTCTATGGTAAACTCGATCTCTCGCTCTGGCGGCATTCCTGGAAGATCTTCTGGAAAAACATCTGGAAACTTCTCGACTATCCGGGGTAACTGCACTGCTACTACTGCCATCCGCAATACTGGAGGAGAAGGTTCAACTTCTCCTCAGAAAAAGGAAAACTCTGGCTCGCCTGAAATGCTAAAAACAACCCTGCCAACATGGCCGTCTATCCTCGCATACTGGTTCCTTAACCAATCCATCCCTAGGACCATATCATAATCGGCCATGGGGAAGTCTATCAATCTAGCGAGGAACTCTCTACCGCTAACTACGATCCGACACGAGAAAAATACTCGATCTACTCCCACAAGACCGTTACCAGTAAGTATATTGAGCCTTACTGATAATGACTCGGGCTCCAGTCCTATCAGTGTCGCGAATCGTACAGACATGAATGAATACGATGCACCAGAATTAAATAACGCTGATGCTGGGAAGGAGTTGACGAGAATAGTACCTGCCACTACCTCACCTGGCGCCAATCCTTCTTCTACGGTCATCGCCATCACCTGACCATGTCCTCTGGGTGCTGGTCCCCTCTGCTGAAAACCTTTTTGTCTGTTCTGGATCATGGCTTGGGCTTGTACATACTGCTGGGGGTTCTGCTGCTGGAATACTTGTGACTGAGGCGACAATGGCCTCTGAGGCTGATACTGCTGCTGGTTCTCTCACCGAAGGACTAAAAAAGTTGGACGATGATTAACTACCCTTATTCGGGTAGGATCCTATATTGTGATCCGCTGCCCCACAAGCCAGGCACATTCCCTGCATCCTGCAATATTCTGCCACCACATGCCCTGGCTTCCCATAATGAGTGCAACCCATTGCGGAAGACTGCTTCTGCTTTTGCTGCTGAGGAAATGCTGGGATCGAATGTTGAACTGACGTTACTGAGGCCGTTCGCCTCGGAGCTCCAATGGTCAAAGCCTTAGCTGCCGGGACTGGTGCTGAAGACTGGTTCATCTGGCCGTGAGATCGCTTCCGACTTCCGGTCCGGTCCTCAATCCTCCGGGAGGTATACTCATGCCTCATGGCTGCTCTCAATACCGTATCAAAAGTCTGATGCTCAAACTGCTCTACTGCCAATAAAATATCTAGATGGAGCCCCTGCTGAAACCGCTGGGCTCTGTCGAACTCGGTTGCTACCAAGGTGGAGCAAACCGACTAAGTCTCGAAAACTCGACCGTATAACCGTCGACCGTCCTGTCCATCTGCTTAAGATTGGTGAATCACGTCTGTAGATCGTACCGAGTTACAGCATCGAAGTACTTGGTCTGAAATCTCTCACGGAAGACTGTCCAGGCAATAGGCGCCACTAATCCAACGGCCTGCACCATTCATCAGCTATAGGCAAGATCCAATAACTATAGGCGTACTACCGCCACCTTCGCTTGGGGCCCTAGCTGCTTCTAGAATAACCTCAGTGTCCTGAAGCCATGCATCAATAACAATAGCATCTTCGCTGCCATCGAAGAAGGAAGGATTCAAACGCTTGAAGCTATTGACTGCCTGGTTCCCTTGATGGCCGCCTCTATTCAGAGCATCTTGTACTGCCTGGTGCAGGATGTCGCCTCGATGATCTTGAGAAGCCAGCAATGTCCTGATGAGACCCACCAAGGTGCCATCATCAGGCTCTACAGGTTGGACTGGCTGAACTGGTGGCTCTTGACCTCCAGTAGGCATGACTCTGAAGGCTACTCCTGAATGCTGAGCTTGATCTCCAGGTTGCTGCTGGTCCACGGAAGGTGGTCCGCCTTGCCGATCGGTAGGACCAGAAACAATGCCGCTGAAGAAGACGACATAGGAAACAATGAGAAAGGATCAGGACAGATCAAAGATACAAGCATGTGATCAGGTCAAGAATTCAGGGATTCAGAGGATACGAGCAGAGATCAAGGGCGAGTACTGATTGAGACATCTATTTGGTAAACCCTCACATATCTTGATTCACAAGACCTGCATGGGCCACCACTTAAACCATGTAACGCCCCAGAACCAGAATACTGGAGAGCGGGGACGAACATAGCCAGCTACGTATATTAAAGTGCAACCCACCTCACTATACGGTCACGGCTGTCTAGATACATGAGGGTTTAACTACAAGCCATCAGTCTCTTATGGTCATGAACAAGCCTATTATCTCAATCTTAAGCAAGTAATAACAGTTACAAGATGTCAGAGCATCAAATATATAATAGTAAGGCGTCCCATACATTACATATTTGAATGATCATGAAGCTAGTCGTTACAAAATGTGAAGACTAGCAAGAGTTTCAGTCATACATGATCAACCCTAGGACTTGCCAATCATGTTACAGCCCGTAGGCAGACAATAAGTAAGGTGCAATCGAGCTAACACGTGTTCGTCGGCTAAATGCCTCAAAAGAATAATTTTACAATAAAGTGGGAGAACAAAATAAAACCCACTCGTTTCCAGGGTTACGTCTGGTCGTCACCATCTGGCTGGAAGGTCGGTAGATCCTCTGGAGCTGCTCCGATATCTGGCCATGCAAAACTAGCTGGGTCAGACCCCAGAAAGAGAAAGTACCACAAATGAGGCTTCACTTAAGAACTAAAACCAGCAATTAGCACAAGAATACAATTATATAATAAAATACTGAAAGTATGAAAATCATGATGATATAAGATAAGATAACCATGGAGCTATACAGATAACCAAGTTACAACCCGTAAACCAAACAAGGACCGGGGTTGTAACCCTTCATCTGAACAGAACTTGGTTTTCCACCATTTATCGTTGAAGTAAGGCGCAAGCATTCAGTTCAGGTAACAGTTTTGTACAGAATCAGGATAAGACCAGACTGGGTTAAACTCCATGCAATCAATTACGGCCAAGCAATGAGTATGGCTTGATACTTTAACTAACTAGGGTTATCATAGGCCTAGTTACTAGCAAGATGTAATAAGATTATTCCAACAGCCACAAGCCCTGTAGACCATCCAGGTTATCCATGTCGAATATCCGTTCATGAAGGGTGCAACACATGACAGTGTGCTGGAAATGTGCCCTACTCGTCGGCAGGCTACAAGTCCACATGCGCGCCCGGATAACGGAATTACCTGTAGCTGGGAAATCTCTTCATGACTACTAGAATTTTCTAGTTATTAGCCTTAGTCAATTTCAGTAGGTACCCCTGACCGTGGCACTCAGGGGTCCCTGTCCTAGACATGATGCAAGACAATACCAGTTCCTTTGTACAAACACAATCATCCACGGTGTCCAGGCCATTCATTCTTGTCAAGTTATGCTAGACGTCGCAACAGCTATTCGAGGTATATCATGACAGGTTTAATTATCAAGATTACTTATCATGTCAAGAGTGCGTCACGACGGACTACCATCAAGAATTATCATGTCAAGTTACGGGTCACTATCGTGTTCAGGAAACATGTACAGAATTTATATGGTACAAGCATATTATCAAGGGACCCAAGTTATACAGAGGGTCATGAGACACAAGCATAGATGTAACAACCCATCGTAAGGATAATAATAATAGTAATAATAAAAGAGGACAAGAGCTATGGAAAAGCCATGCGGCCCGGGATCCAAGGGTCATGACTCATACGGCTAAGGGGTTACATGCGGCCAGAAAGGAACAGGTTCATGCGGCTCGGGTCTACCGGAGTCGGGGATTGCCATACGGCAAGCAATGGAGGGGTCTCGTGTGGCTGGAGGGTCTCATGCGGCTGGAGGGTCTCATGCGGTTGGAGCCAATAAAGCCATACGGCAAGAACCAGGCAGGGCCATACGGCAAGAGCCTATGCGGCCAAGAAACAATCATACATATGCGGTAAGGGGGAAAATGAGTTCATGTGGCCAGGAAAGAAAATGGGCTTATGCGGCTCGGAGCTGCCAAGATCCATGCGGTTCGGGAAGGAAACAAGCTCATGCGGCTAACAGTTAAGGGTAGCTATGCGGCTATGGGAGTGGGGTCTTATGCGGCTGAAAGGGGATCGGGCTCATGCGGCTCGGATTTACCGAAGCCATGCGGCTCCGGGAAAACATGCATATGCGGCAAGGGCCATACGACAATGCTGCCAAAGCCATGCGGCCAGGAGGGAAACTTGCCGCATAAAAAAGCCATGCGGCTAAGTACTGTTCTTCTTCTCCATCTGTTCCGAAAAGAAGAACCATTGAACCGTGGCTTCCAAGCTCCACAAATCCTTCATATAAGGTCCGAATCCAGACTTCCATAGGTCAAAATGGGGCAGAAAGAAATTCTCTACAACATGGAACCATCAAAACTTAAAAATAACAGGGTTAGATAGATCAAAATCCAAGAAATATGAAATTTCAACAAGTTTAGATCTACATAAAATGAGCCATGGAAATTGAAAATGCTAAGTGTTAAAGTGTCATAGAATCTCGTGAAGAAGAAAATGGAATAATAAAACTTGAGTTCCTCCATTAAGCAAGTTGCACTTGCCTAAGCCTCTCTGGTAGGTGGAGAGAGTTTAATGGAGGAAGAAGAAGTAATGAAGAAGAAGTAAATAAGGAGAGAGAGAGAGGGGTTGGCGGCTAATAAAGGAAAAGAGGGGTGGTAGGTGGGGTTGGTCCACATGCAAAACCAAACCAAGCCGAACCACGCAAAACGAACCGAACCAAGCAATGAAATGCCAAAATAAACCACGCAATGAGATATGCAATATGAGTTAAAATACGTACACGTATACCAAAATATGTAATACGAACCACGGACGTTACAGGGATTATTGGTGTTTTGCTTTAGAAACTAGAAAGATAGTCCCACCTTGGAAAAACCAAATAGATGATATCTCTATATAAATTTTTGTTTGTGTTGAGAGATCACATGAAGTGTTGAGAGGCACATGGGTGCCATGTGGGGACATTTTTCTAGTGAAAAGAAGGCTAATCCAACAAAGAAGCATTAATGCTTTTTGTCATGCTCATAGGATAATTTTTCTATAGAGCTAAGCCCCGAAGGGGCTTAGCGACTCGGACTCGGGCTCGGACTCGGGCTCGGACTCGAGCTCGGGCTCAGGGGCGTAAAGTGGCACTTTGTTGGCGCACTTTGCACTTAGTACGTCAGCATCGGCGTATGTCGCTTTGTGCGCAGTTGATGCGCTCGTGCACTCATCTTCTGCACGAGTGTCATGACCCGCACCCGCTTTTCGAGACGCCAGCACGTGAACAAGCCAGCTACGCATCAAGCGAACTCCAGCCCAACTCGAATACGTAAACGCTGTCTGGACTATGGTAATGTGCCTAATCATGGTAAGGCAAACTATATCTCAATCCACAATAAGAGTATAAAACATGAATGAAAACTATGGGTCATGGTCTGCAGCCCACTTGCATACATGTCCGATTAGACTCCAAGAAATAACATGAGTCTATAAATTAAGCTAACAAGCAGAGTATATCATGATAAGAATGAAAGCACGAACGGATAATAAACATAATATCAATACCTGGATCCTACAAGTATATCACGAACATCTACCATCATGCTCTGCTAACTAACTTCATGCAGTCGCTAAACTTAAAGAGATCATCAGGTCCTCAGGGGACATAGCAAGATACACAAAATTATGCCTATATAACAGTTTTATCATGTATAAGAATAAAAACAGGCTATAAACAGGAAATGAGACAGAAACTGACAGATGGCTACTGACATGTGACTATAAACACGGATACGGGAACAACTATGCATAAATAAACTGCAAGAAGAACAAGTAAACAAGAGATCAATAGAATACCAAACCCTTGCCCCGAGTATGGACTCGCAGGTTTGAACTAATCACTAATCCTCGCACCGAATGTGGACTCGCAGGTTAGTTTACGACAAACACCCTCGCTCCGAGTGTGGACTCACAGGTACAAATAGATCAAGACAAACACTCTTGCACCGAGTGTGGATTCGCAGGTACAAACGGTTAACCCTCGTCCCGATTGTGGATTCGCAGGTTGAAAAAATAATACAGGAATAGCAGTTCAATTATACATACTTGTGGACACGACTCTGTCAAGATACAGGTGACGACACGGTACAACTCAGTCATGACACAGGTAAGGACAACCCTAGTATGATCTATAATGAGGTCAAGCCTGGTATAACTACACTATCAAGTCACGAAAAGATGGTGCTATACAAGCAAGACTAATAAGCTGATAAACATGGTATGGAGAAAACATATAGACAGAAATCAACTAGAGAACTAAATAATGATATATAAAACAAAAGACTATAAGCATGTAAATATACTGTAGAGGGAGGCAAGGTATATTGGCCTGGTGGTAGCACGAAGAACCAACAATATACAGTCAATTGGTAAGCCATAAAGTCCAAATCTCACAACTGTCTCCGAAAGCTGCAATAAATATTGCCAACATTCTCAGAATAGTCAAATTAGCTAGGATTGCCTCTCCATAAGTTCAATTCTGGACATAGGGGCAAAACGATAATTTTGGGTCAAAACGGTATCCGCCGTTGGACCCGCTTTGCAACGAAAAGCGTGCCAGAGTCAATAGTCTCTAAAGTTGTTAAACTATATGTCTACGAATTCATTTTGATGATACAAACTCAACCGTATATCCAAAGTTGGATTCCGGTGGGCCGTGCATAAAATTGCTCGTTGAGTCGGATCGTGGGGCCTACAAAACGACGATTCGATCAACTGTCTCAAAATTGGACCAAACTTGGCATACAGGACCAGAAAAATGATATGGTCCTGTTGGCGTAAGTTTCGTCTCTATCTGGCGAACGTGCACAAAGTAATTGAGCTTTTTGTAAAGTGGCCGATACAGTAAATTTTGACGGATACGTATCAAATTCGTCGCGCACACGCAACCAATTTGAATTCTGTCAAAGCCCACACGTCCGCGAAGTTGATATGCACCTTTTGATGCTTTCGGTTCGTGACCACGTCGCCCGAATTGGCGGAACGCACGTCGTATCGGAGGGTTTTCTTAAACTTTATGGTTTTATAAAACTATTTTTTCATGAACTTTGAAGTCGAATTACTTCCTATATAGGTGATGAAAAATAATTCTATAAGAATGGAACTAATCTCCTACAGGTTGTCTATAAATCTATTCAAACACATTTTCTAATCTGTCGAAGGATTGACCAGATTTGGTCTTCCAAAATGGTGTCAGGACGGTCATATACCCTGTCCTTAAAATAGGTTTTTCTTTGACTTTGAGTCGATTTATCGGCCAACATGGTGCATCTAGATAAGAAGCGTTTGAAAGAAAATAAAGACGTATATGTGAACTTCATACCAGAGAAAGAAGATCGCAAAATGATCGAGTGGTCATCAAGAACCAATCCTTTGAAGTTGACCCCTTCGGCCGATGCTGCTGTTGCTGTGTGGTCGTTCAGTCCGTACGTGGTCGGCCTCCGGCGGCCCATGCGGCAGCGCACGACAGTCCAGGGGTGCACGCCGACGTCGGGGCTAGTGGGGCACGGTGGAGGTGGCGGCGTTCGATCCCAGTCTAGGGTTTTCACGAAAAAACTCTCTCGATTTCGTATATGTATTATACGAGTTCGGTTGAACACTTTGGGGGTCGGCTGAATGTGTGCGGCTGGGCTGGATTGCCTTTGGGCCCTAATCCTTTTTATTCTTTTTCTTTAATAGGTTTTTTTTGTATCTATACATATATACGTGTCTGTGTATATATATATATATATATATATATATATATATATATATATATATATATATATATATATATATATATATATGGTAAGTATCGTGGTGATATTTATTTAGTTTATTTATATTTTTCAGGAGTTCGTGATCATTTGTCTACGGAGGTTGGAGATGGACCGATAGTTTATTTTTTTGTCGATAATTAGGAAAGATACCTTGCTACTTTTCTTGTAATGTTAAATACATGGTTTGTTATTGTGCTAAAAGTAGATGTGCTAGTAGAGTGTGTCCAAGTATGACTTGGGTGTCGTCGATGTGATTATCGATGTTCGTATGCGTGTGTTTGACTTATTTGTATAGGAGACGTACCCGGATTATGTAAAGTTGTTTATAAATAACTTTTATGCCTTGTCATGTATCATACACGCCACAGTGAGTGATATTTACATGGTGTTAGCACAAGCTTACGCAGTTGGCTGATCATCAGTGCGAGCGGTCCGTGTATCGGTACATATAGTGACTAGTTGAGTCTAGTTAGTGACTTGCATAGAGATATAGATTGTCCGAGTCATGGATATGACTTGAGCAAGACATGGGAGGGGAAGACTATTAGTAGGCGTATGGGACAGACAATACACATAATACTCAGTATGCCATGTTATAGGCTATACTAGTGGATATATCCGACAGCGGCCACGGACTAATCTTCGATACGGTCGGAAGGTATGCTAGTATATATTTCAGCATTGGTTGATGTTAATGCTACTCCCTTACCTACCCATATGTCCCAAAGTCGTCTTCGACATGCATACACATAAATGAATAGTTTACCCAGTTTATTTCTTGCATTTATTTCAGTTTATATTGTAGCTTGTTATTTTGTATCTTGTTACGTCCCTCTGAGGACCTGCTAATCTCTTCAGGTTGTTGTTGAGCTTATAGTATAGACAGGTGGATGGTATGATTTTGGGTGCAGGGTTCAGGTATCGCTTATAGTGTTAGTTTATCATTTTTTCGTGCTTTCTATTTCCTTTCCTGTTATATCTTGCTTATTAGCTAGTTTTGTAAACTTATGTTATTCTTGAGTTTGCTTGAACATGTGCATTATAGGCGGCCAACTATATTACATATTGTTTATTATTGTTTTATTTAACTATATGTAGATTGAGACATAGTTGAGACAGAGTAAATTTAGTTTACTTTATCGCGTACTACGATTAGGATAAGTCTATTAAATTGGGATACTTATTCTAGCCGTATAGCTGGCATGCTCATGTCTTGGGTTTCTAAGTATTTTTGGAACTGGGGCATGATAGTTTTCCTCATGCCAAACTTCAACGTGGATCTTGGAATGGACTGGTTGAGCCAGTATTATGATTTCCTTGACTGCCATAGAGGCAGTATTGCATTCAAACCACCAAATGAGCCAAAATTCGAGTTTGTTAGAGGATCGGAAGAAGTGACCCACCTACATTAGGTACTCACATGGAGATGGAGGAAATCTCTCATCCTCCTATCATCACCAAGTTTCAAGATGTATTCCCAGAGGAGCTGCCAGGATTGCCACCCGATAGGGACATGGAGTTCTCTATAGAGCTTATTCCATGTGCCAAACATATCTCATCCCGTGGGTACCGGTTAGCACCAAAGGAGTTAGTAGAAATGAAGACACATAATGAATTACTAGAGAAGGGCTTTATTTGCGCTAGTGTGTCACCATGGGGAGCTTCCATCTTGTCGTGCCAAAGAAGGATGTGACGGCACGCATGTGCATCAATTACAGAGATTTGAACACGGTGACGGTGAAGAACAAGTACCCTTGCCGGCATCGATGATTTATTCGATCAGTTGACTGGAGCAAAATATTTTCTAAAATTGACTTACGATCGGGTTATCATTAGCTGAAGGTTCAGCAGGAAGATATCCCGAAGACTGCATTCAGATCGAGATATGGGCACTACGAGTTTTTGGTCATGCTAATGCTCAAGCTGTCTTCATGAATCTCATGAATAAGATCTTCCATCAATAGTTGGACTAATTTGTGGTTGTCTCTATAGACAATATACTGATATATTCGAAGAGCCGCGAAGAGCACAAGCAGTATTTACGAATAGTCTTGGGAACTTTAATGAAGGAGCAGCTTTATGCCAAGCTTAGCAAATGCGACTTCTTTTTTGAGAAGGTTTCATTCCTTGGACATGTCATCATAGAAGATTATATCGATAGAACCAAAGAAAATCTCAGCAGTAAAGGCATGGCCTATTCCTACCTCAGCCTCCGTGGTGAGAAGTTTCTTTGGACTTACGGGTTATTACCGAAGGTTTGTAGAAGATTTCTCATGGATAGCAGGACCTATGACTCGGTTGACTTGCAAAGACCAAGAGTTCATATAGACGGATGAGTGTCAAGCGACTTTTAATGAGTTGAATAAGCGCTTGACCACTGCACCCATCTTGGTCATTCCATTAGGGCTAGGAGGATTTGTGATATATAACGATGCATCCGGGAAGAGATTGGGATGTGTCTTAATGCAGCATGGCCGAGTAGTAGCGTACGCTTCGAGGCAGTTAAGAGTGCATGAGAAGAATTATCCAAACCATGATCTGGAGCTCACAGCTGTTATCTTCTTCACTCTGAAACTTTGGAGGCATTACTTGTATGGCGAAAAGGCACATATCTATACCGATCATAAAAGCCTAAAGTATATCTTCACACAAAAAGAGCTGAACATGAGGCAACGTCGATTGTTGGAGCTGATGAAGGACTATGAGATCGAGTTGCACTACCATATAGGCAAGGCTAACGTAGTAGCAGATGCGTTAAGCCGTAAGCTAATGGCATATTTTTTGACTACCAAGAAAAAAATATTGAAGGATTTGCAGAACCTTAGGATAGAGGTTTTATTGCCCGGACCTGATGGCGTACTAGCCAATCTTCAAGTGCAATCATCATTAGTAGAAAGAATCAAGGCAACATTTCCCACAGAATGGGACACTATAATATGGAGATCGTCTATATGTTCTAAACGGAGAGCTTCGGCAGAAATTGATGGCTGAAGCACATAGCTCAATATACTCTATACATCCTGAAGGAACCAAGATGTACCAGGATTTTCGATAATACTATTGGTGGAATGGAATAAAGTGAGAGATATCTCGTTTCATGGCCAAGTGTTTGGTGTGTCAACAAGTAAAGGCGGAGCACCAGAGATCAGCTGGATTATTACAACTGTTTCCTATTCCCGAGTGGAAGTGGGAGCACATCACTATGGATTTTATCATAGAATTTCCTCAGAGTCCTAATGGACGAGACATGGTATGGGTGATCATAGATAGGCTTACCAAGTCAGCCCACTTCTTGTCCTTTATGGTGAGCCAGTCCACAGAAGTCTTAGCTGATATATACATGAAGCAAATAATAAAGTTGTACGGTGTTCCAGTCAGCATCGTATCAGACCGAGATTCAAGATTTACATCTCATTTTTGGAGAATCATGCAAGAAAGCTTGGGTACCCATCTGAAGTTTAGTATGGCCTATCATCCTCAGACTGACAGGCAGTCAGAGCGTACTTTTCAGACACGAGAAGATATGTTGAGAGCGTGTATGCATAACTTTGGCGGATCATGGGAAGACCACCTCCATCTTGTGGACTTTTCTTCCAACAATAGCTACCAAACGAGCATTTAGATGGATCTGTTTGAAGCTTTTTATTGTAGGAAGTGTCGGTCTTCGATTTGTTGGAGTGATGTAGGAGAGCGACAGATTTTGGGTCTAGAATTGGTCGTAAGCACAGTAGAGAATGTGAAGAAGATTCAAGGCCACTTGCGAGCAGCGCAGGATAGACAAAAGCAGTGAACAGACCTTCATCATCGTTCTTTAGAGTTTAAGGAAGACGACCATGTCTTTTTGAAGATACCACCCACTAAAGGTTGAAGATATCACCCACTAAAGGTACGATTCGATTCGGAGGACGTGGCAAGTTGAGTCCAAGATACATCGGTCCTTTCGATGTCTTGGAGCAAGTTGGAGATGTTGCCAACAAATTGGCATTCCCACCATCACTAGAGTGAGTAAATGACATATTCCATGTGTCTCAGCTGAGAAAATATGTGGCAAATAGTAGTCGTGTGCTTGATCACTCCAAAATCACGGTTGGACCGAGCTTGTCATATCAAGAGAAGCCAGTAGTAGGGGTGAGCATTATTCGATTTTGGACCAAAAATTGAATCGAACCGAATAATAGATTCGGTTCGGTTTTAAAAAAATTGATTCGGTTTCGGTTTTGAAAATACTAAATTTTCTAATTTGGTTTGGTTTATGTTTTGGACTTCGGTTTCGGTCCAAAACCGAAAACCGAACAAGAAAATTTTATTTATATATATTATATATATATATATATATATATATATATATTTTATATAATATATATATATATATATATATATATATATATATATATATATATAATATATATATATATATATATATATATATATATGTAATATATATAGGTGTATATATATATAGGTATATATATATTAAAAAAATAGGTATACATATAGGTATATACTATAGGTATATACTATAGGTATATGCTAAATATATCTTGGTATATTTAGTTACTATATATATTAACAAAAAAAGCACAAATAAACCCAAAAATCGAATAAACTGAATAAACTGAAAACTGAACCAATTGAATTTGATTCGGTTTGATTCGGTTATTGATCAATTTGGTTTGGTTTCAGTTTTGCTTACTCAGTTTCGGTCCAATCCGGTTTTCGGTTATTCGGTTTGGTTGGAACCGAATGAACTGAATGCTCACCCCTAGCCAGTAGGGATTCTTGATCATCGAGTGAAGGTATTGCGGAATCAGTCTATTCCATTGGTTCATATGGCATGGAAGCATACTTGCCAGGGGAGTCCACTTGGGAGCGTGAGGACTGTTTCGATTAACAAAATGCCTTGGAGGAATTGGCTTTTGAAAACAAAAACAAGAAGAAAAGAAAAGTACAGGGAGTACTAATTTGATTCTGGGAAAGTATTGCTTTGGAAGTCTGATTCGTAAACGATCACTTTGTTCCTTGGACCATATGATGATGATGAAGATCACTGCTTGAAGTAGAACAATTTGGAAGAACTAATGCACCAGAAAGGTATCGACGCACTTGGGCACTGATGGCGAGGCCGAATGCTTTTCTGCTTTTCTTCACTTTGTTCTGGAAGAAAAGTTGAAGAAGAATGCTCTAGAAGATCAAAATCTCGAAGCTCTGATCTCTGTATTCTCTCCTGTCCCTCCCTCTGTGTCTGTCGTATGAGAAAAATGTGTCTATTTATAGACTGGGGCTTTCGTGCGTAAAAGAGTATCAACATCTGTCTTTACGCTAACAACTGCCCTCCACGATCAGAATCATCCTCTGTATGTGCTGACACGTGTCCCATCATTTCAGTAAGAATAGGATACATGTACACACGTTCTTCGAAATAGGTGGCATGAAGACCACGTAGGCACACCACGTTCCAGACTGGCCAGAACGAATCGGGCGTAAAAAGATGAGCGTAAACTAGCTCTGTCATGGGTTTCCAGCGTAAAGCGGTTATCGAATAACCTTGAGCGTAAAATGGCTCAAATAGACTTCACGCACACATTGTTTTTTATGAGCGTAAAGACTCATGTAAAATCCCGTACGTAAAAGAAACCATTCAATGAGCGTAAAGTAGCTCGATCTCTATAAACGACAACAATGGTCTTTGTATGAGACAAATTCCATTGAATTCTGTGGTAAATGCCATCATTGATATCTTCATGTCAAAGTCAGCTTTAAATGCGAGATTTGATGGCTTTTGTCCAGCGTGAAAGAGGCTGCTTCAGTCCTTGGCGTAAAATCACCGGTGTAGACCCAAGCGTAAAAAGATCAATCTGCTTAGGCGTAATACAATTAGCCTTGTCTTGGGCGTAAAGAAATTCCCTGCTCTGTTAGGCGTAAAGCGGGCCACTTATGACTGAGATGACTCCCTCATTGAAACACTTTTTACGCTCCTACAAGACCCCCTTCAAAGTTTTCAAATGTCCCAAAATTTGAAACACTTTGAACAGAAGCGTAAAAGTTGAGATTTGCTGAGTGCAAAATTCGGGATACGCAACAGTCGACCGCGTAAGAGCGGGGATATCCAACAGTCAGCGTAAAGTTCAAGAGAGAAAAATAATGTTGGTCAATACTTTAACCGTCACAATAAATTTTCTTCTTCGTAACTTTCAAATGTATCTTCATCTTCCCGAGTGAGCGGTTTCCAATGAGGAATGTGAAGAGTCTTTTTAATTTGTATAAATAAGGACAAACTCTTTACTCTTAATATTCATCCTCATAGTTGATATGGCGCCAAAGAAAGAGCCAATTGTGGAGAGTGCCTCGGTCACCAGGCTTAACTTCGAGATAGAGAATGAGCGAGCGTAAAATCTTCTAAAGTGCTTTGGGCTGACCCCAGCAGTCTTCAGTCGTGTTGATGGTGGTCCTTCAACTGCATACGAGGGACCGGGTGACGCAGAAGCATTCCTTTGTCTGATGCGTCGCTCTGGGATTCGTAGTATGCGTGAGTTGGGTGCATCCCTTTGTCAATCCAAAGAATAGTAATATTCTGTGTACTACGACTTTTATATGTAGGAATCCGCCCCCATCTTTTATAAATAAAATATTTGGTGTTTTAATCCCATCTATGAACGCACATTTGTTTATGCACTTCTGTTGACTGCTTCCGTGATTGTTGATTCCCGAGAAACAAACCAACACGTGGTGTCTATTTTATGGTTACAAGATCCTTTAAATAAGATCTTCTCCCGAAATAGACTCATCTTAATAACTTCTTCAGTCTTTATAAATAGTCGAGAATGTTTCATGTATTCTCGTACTCATCCTCCTGAAGATAGCTTTCTGCGATGTTGTTCTTCGAATAAGAAATGGCGGAGCTTTTCAACGTTGTTCCTTTGCATGGCCGATTATTAGGCGCAGATTCAGCCATCATTAGAGCCAAACCTTTCGACTCAAATGGCAAGTTCGATCATAAGTAAATATCTGTCTTCGAGCGTAAGGCCTTGCTGAAGTACTGGCGTAAAAGCCGTGCTGAAGCACTTGGCGTAAAAAGCCTTGTTTGAAGCACTGGCGAAAAAAGCCGTGCTGAAGCACTGGCGTAAAAGCCTTGTTTGAAGCACTGGCGTAAAAAGCCTTGTTTGAAGTACTGGCGTAAAAAGCCGTGCTGAAGCACTGGTGTAAAAAGCCTTGTTTGAAGCACTGGCGTAAAAACCTTGCTATCTGTCTTTAGTTAGCGTTCAATACGCATTTGATGACACTTCTTCTTCTTTGTTTTCTGCAGAAACTTGGTTGAAGAGCTTTTTCAGAACTGGCATTGGTGATTTTGACGCTGTGAAGAGCGTTCTTCTGACACCGACATCAGGGAGCTCATGCGCTTTTGACGCGCAAATCAGACAACTCAGAACTCTTCGTGAGATAGAAGGGTCTTCCTCCGTTGGTAGGAAGAGCTTTTATACACGGAGAGTTGGATGGTGGAGTCAACTCTACCCCGAGAAATCGGGTAGTAGAGTTCCTTTCATGGCAGAACTAGGAATCGTATCCCAATGCTGGGTACGTTCCTATCTTCCTTTGAGGTGCTACCCCTAATCCACCAGTTGTATTGGCAGCACCACGCCTTCGGGCTGCCATACTCTGTGGTTCTCCTCTCGTCTGAGAGAGGAGACCAGAGTTTGATTCCTGCTGATCTGGTCGTGACTGAGACCCAGACAGTCAGGAACTGCCACCAACAACGAACCCAACGGAGAAGGTCCGACGGAGAAGATCCAAAGAAGAAGATAGATCTCTATTAGGTTATTGTTGTGGTATAGAATGAAAATCCAAAATTTGTAATAGATTTCCATTATAAAGAAAAGTCTAAGAAATGTAATAGACTTTTATGATAGTATGGGAATGAAATGATGATTCTTCTATGATCAATGATTTGTATCTATCTGGATGTAATATGGACATGATAGATAAATAAAATCTTATTTTCTGTTTTAGAGTATATGATGCTATCAGAGGTAATATGGACATAATAGCATATATGAACTCAAAAGAAAATTCGATTAATATCTATGCAGAGGTCCAAAGTAGAAGTGATAGATAGGAAAAAGGAAGTAGGTTTAATATTTATTCAGAGGTCATGGAAACATGATAAATAGCAAATCCCACCTTCTAATCAATCGATAAAATAGAAGATATATAAAATCTCTTTCCCAGAGACAAGAAATCAGCTTAACCAAATCTTGGTGGCTGGGGGCTAAGGCGGTGGATGAATCAGCGTGTTTCTTGGGAACAGAAAGGACGATTCAAGTTCTATGATTAAATGGATGAACCTAGTAATATGAACGAATGGGTCTTTTCGGAAATGAGAAGTTGTTTTCAATTTCAGAGACCGGTTCATTAATAATCCTCTTCTATAAATAGACGAGAACTCTCTGTAACCTTTCCATTCCCATTTCTGCTCAATTAAGAATGTCTTCTGAGGATGCACAGCAAAAGAATGAAGTCTCTAGGGACATTGAGGACATCACTGAGACATGCCCCGCTGAGCCAATAGTGACGAGCCCGACTGAAGTAAGCAACAGTTCTTCTACGCGCAAGTCGCCCCAGGACATTCTTGCTTTCCTAGTAGAGCTTGGGAAAGCTCCTGAAGAAGAGGCATTGAGGATGGCTGTCTGCCAATTTTTCATGGGTTCAGGAAACGATGCCTTCTCTGCATTGGCTGACTATGTATTCAATAAGGAAGGGAGTGGCCCTCGTCCTTAATCATTTATTTTGAACAAAAATAATAAAAGAAGTTTTATTTTTGTCCTGTCTTTTTTTTTCTTTTTATACATAGTATTTCTTGAGAAATTTGCCATTGATCGGCAGCATGAGTAGATCTCCATTGGGTTTTGATAACCGGTAAGCACCATTAGAGAACACAGACTCAATCACATACGGGTCTTCCCATTTTGCTTGGAACTTCCCTTTGCTCTTGTGAGTCATCACCATTGGCCTTCGGACAGCCAACACAAGTTCGCCAATTTTGAATACCCTCTCTTTGACTTTACGATTGAAAGTTCGAGATATACGGGCTTGATATAGCTCAATATGCTGTTGTGCTTGAAGACGCTTCTCGTCCAATCCTTCAAGTTCTTGGAGGCGTAAGCGATCATTACTCTCTGTAGTTAGCTTATTAGCAATAGCGATTCGGAGAGAAGGGATCTGGATTTCCAATGGGAGGACAGCTTCACAACCATAAACCAGTGAAAATGGTGTAAAGCCAGTAGGAGTCCGGACTGTCGTTCGGTATGCCCATAAACATTCTCCAAGCTTCTCATTCCAATCTCTTTATTAGAAGAGACAAACTTTTTGAGAAGTTTGATGATCATTTTGTTGGCTTCAGCCAAACCATTAGCAGCCGGATTATAAGCCGTAGAAGCTAAATTTTGAATTCGGTTCTTGTCACAGAACCGATAAAATGCCTGGCTGGCAAACTGTGGTCCATTGTCATGAATTATTCGTCGAGGAATCCCGAAACGATAAATGACATGATGTTTAATGAAGCTGACTACATTAGATGTCTTTACTTCAATAAGTGGAACTGCTTCTGCCCACTTTGAAAAGTAATCGGTTATAGCCAGTATAAACCGATGTCCTTTGACAGAAGGGGGGTTAATAGGACCAATAATGTCCATACTACAAGCTTTGAAAGGCCAAGAGGCTGCTGTAGGATGTAGAAATTCAGAAGGTTGATGAATAAAATTTGCGTAAATCTGGTATGCTTTACATCTTCTGGCATAGTCTACAGCATCTGCTATCATGGAGGGCCAATAATACCCCATTCTTCGAATACGATCTTGCAACTTTGGACCCGGTTGATGGGCACCACAGACACCATCATGAGCCTCACGCAATATTTGTTTGGCTTCACTTTCTGAAAGACAACGCAGCAAGAGTCCGTCATATGAACGCCGATATAGCATATGCAAAGACGGATCATAATAGAATCGAAATGATCGTCTTTTAATTGATGCAGCTTCTTTAGGATCTTCAGGCAAAATTCCATGAACTGCATAATCAATGAATGGTGTTCTCCAATCTTTCTGCTGGGAACTTGCCTCTGTAACATAACTTTGTTCGATATGCAGATTATTCTTCACACAGAATAAATCTCGATCTAACAAAGTAATTATATTTTGCCTTCGGATCAGGACAGCCAAATCTGCAGCTAAGCTGGCAAGAGCATCAGCTTCTACATTCTGAGAACGTGGTACAAATTCAATAAAGAATCCTTTGAATGAAAGGACCAACTCGACTACCACTTGATGATAAGGGATGAGATCAGGATTTCTGACTTCATACGTCCCTCTAACTTGATTGACAATCAATTATGAATCTCCATAAGCTTCTAGGAATCCGATATCCAATTGTTTTGCTACTTGGAGACCAATCAATAGAGCATTATATTCTGCTACATTGTTAGAGCACGGCTCATTAAGAGAATAGGCACGGTATATAACCATTTTGTCAGGAGAAACCAGGACAATTCCTACCCCAGAGACAATATTGCCTTTAGGTCCCACTCGTGATGCTCCATCAAAATATAATTGCCATATGTCATTTTTCAAAGCCATGTTGCAATCCACTACTTCGTCTGGAATGTCTTCATATAACTTCGAAGTTTCGGGTACAGGATGAGCAACAAAGAAATCAGCTAATGCTTGGCCCTTTACTGATTTTTGAGGCACATAGACCATGTCATAAGGAGTGAGCAACATCGCCCAGGTAGCTAATCTGGAATTAAGAATGCTCGGTTTCCTCATCAATATCCGAATGGGATTTATTCTGGAGATGACATGAATAGTCTGTCCAGTGACATAGTGCCTTATCTTTTGGACAGCAAAAACCAAAGCTAGACATTCCTTTTCTACAGAAGTATATCTGTGTTCAGCTCCTACCATCGTTCTGCTCAGATAATATATTGCTTGTTCATGACCCATGTCACTTTTTTGTGCCAGAAGAGCGCCAAGTGAATGATCCAAGGCTCGAACGTACAGCAAAAATGGTCTTCCTATTACCGGAGGTACCAAAACAGGTGGGTTTGTAAGATATTGTTTAATGTCATTGAAGGCATTTTGACATGCTTCGTCCCAGACGAAAGATACTCCTTTCTTTAATAGACGGGAGAAAGGTTGACATCTCCCAGAAAGATTAGATATAAATCTTCTGATATAAGCAATACGGCCCTGGAAGCCACGGAGCTCTTTCAGATTACGAGGAGGGCGCATTTCAAGAATTGCTTTAACCTTATCATGATCAACATGGATACCCTGAGAGGTAATGACAAATCCTAAAAACTTGCCACTGGAAACCCCTAAGAAAGATTTAGTAGGGTTCATTTTCAATTGATGTTGGCGCATCAATTCAAATACTGTCTTCAAGTCTTGAATGTGATCATTCTTTGACCGACTTTTAACAGCAATGTCATCTACGTAGCATTCAACTATTTTCCGTAGATATTCTTGAAAGATATTGCTCATAGCCCGTTGATATGTGGCACCGGCGTTTTTAAGACCAAACGGCATAACCGTATAGCAGAAAACCCCAAGAGGTGTTCGAAAAGATGTATGCTTCTTCTGGATGCATCTTGATCTGGTTGTATCCTGAGAATCCGTCCATAAAAGACATACGTTCAAAACCGCATGTATTGTCTATCATAACATCAGTAATGGGAAGTGGAAATTCGTCCTTTGGACAAGCTGTATTAAGATCTCGGTAATCTATACAAACTCGGACTTTTCCGTTCTTCTTCATAACAGGAACGATATTGGCCACCCAATCAGGGTGTTGTTCTTCACGAACGAAACCACAAGTGATCAGCTTTTTGACTTCTGCTTCAATTGCATCCATCATATCTGGTCTAAAGCACCGTTGCTGTTGTTTTACCGGTTTGACATTAGGCAAAATATTAAGTTTATGAGTAGCAACTTTAGGATCTAGTCCTGGCATATCCTCATAACTCCATGCAAAGATGTCAATATAATCTTTGATAAGTTTTGTCAATTCTTCCTTTTCATCTTCAGAAAGATTCTTACTGATGAATATTGGTTTGGGCATAATTCCATTTCCAACATCGATCTGGATAACCTCATCCTCTGTAGGTGGCTGTCGCTGTTCAAAACGAAGTTCCCATTGAGTATCCATCTGTTGAGCCCAAGGATCATTCTTCTGGGACTTGCTGTGGAGGAAAATCCCCAAACTGAAGAGAAACTATATTGGTTGTCACCGTATGGTCATCATTGGTTAAAGCGATGGGGCCACCATTTATCAGCTCTTGGATCTTCTTTTTCAAGACATAGCAAGCACTGGTAGGATGATTAATGTATCTATGATAGATATAATACTTGGGATTGTCAGTCAAATTCACCTCATTAGGCCTTTTTGGCTCTGGAATCTGAAGTTTACTACTTTTGACCAGACATTGGAATATCCCTGGGATATCGCTTTCGTCAAAGGAGTATTCTTTCTTTGGCCTGGAAGATTCTTGATTGCTTGATGTCGTCTTGCTCTTGGAAAGATTGACCATAAGAGTATCTTTTCCTTTCACATTACGATTGCCGGGATTATTGCCAGGATTATTTTTCTTCCCTTTATCTTCTGAAGCGAAAATCATCCCATGTTCGCGAGCCAACCTACCATTGGTCTCGACAGAAATCGCTGCTATAATGAACGAAGCCCAATCTGTGAATTGGGAACCCGTGAAGACAGCGATGGATGGTCGCAGATTCATCTTGCATGTGTCAATCAACGCTGAATCTGGTATACCAGGAGGCATCTTTAGAGTAGCCTGTCGGAAGCGTTCAATGAATGTCCGCGTATCTTCTTTCTCCTTTTATTTGATTTCTATCAAGGAGGACATGTTCATGTCCATATCTCCTTCATAGAAGCGGGAGAGGAACATTGCTTTGAATTCGTCAAAAGACGAAATAGAGTTATCAGGTAAGCTGCGATACCAGTCGTAAGCTGAACCCGTCAGACATCCGATGAACACTCGGATGAGAAGAGCATCATTTTTCTGCAAGTGTACAGTCATAATATCAAAGTAATTGATATATTGACTGGGAGATGCTTTTCCATCGAACAAAACCATGGATTGTGGCTTGAACTTCGGTGGAAAGGGTACGTCATTCCAATGAGGAGGATAAGGTTGCTTAATCCCTAGCCTCTGGAGTTGATCTTTGTGCCTCAAAACTTCAAACTGTGCTTTAAGTTCACGCACTGCTTGAATGGCTTCACTGGTTTGAGGAAGCACATTTGACTGAGTAGTCGTTGGATGCACCATGACCCCCACTGGAGGTGGTACATCTTCTGGAAGAATGGGATCCGGAGATGCAGAATTTTGATTAGCAGCGGGCTCTTGAATATTCAAAGGTATTTCAGCCCCTTGACTATCTTGAGTTTGTGCTGCTACTGGTGCCGGTGTCACTGCTGTCGGTTGAGCAGTTTGCTGATTCAAAATTATTTGATGCATGTTTTGTACCATGTTAAGCATATCCTTCAGTGATTGTTCAACAGCAGTGAGACATTGTTCTGTATTAGCAGATGACGTCTCTGGTTCATCTCCAATAGCGTAGGATTCAACCTCTCTTAAAGATACAGAAAGGTTTGTATAGAAGTACGAATCCACGCTATCGGTATCAGACTCAAAAGATTGAGTACCCCCAGCCTCTGAATCAGAAGTCTGCAATTGTCTTCGTCTTCTTGATTGAGTATTCTGATATACTCCTTCAAAGGAATCAAGAAGCCTGTTGAACTGTTGTTGACTTGGAGTTTGGGACGTGTTTCGTCTTGAACGTCGTCCTCTGTTAGTATGAGATGCCATGTTGACTGACACATATGGCGACTCATGTTCTTGGTCTTCAGCTTGATGTGGAGGTACATTGAAACTCAATCGATCAAAAACTGATCGTCTTGAAGCCGAAGAACAACAGTTGATCACAACCTGGTGGTATTCACAAAGATGTTTTTCTTGGGGGAATGTCGCCGGAGATTGTCTATTCTTACGCTTTTGCATTAGCAATTCGCGTAAGTCAGAAGGAGTGGATGAAGTATTCTTCTTTATTATATTGGGGGTGGAAAAACGTTTAGTCCCTTGTGTATAAAGAAGATTACTGGCTGCATTCGCAGAACCAAATTGTACATTTCTACGTGTTTGGAATTGTGTGCGTAAATCTTGAGATTTAGCACGCAGGACTCCATTTTCCTGGCGTGTGATTTGTAAATTTGGTACCTTGCGTAAAGCAGTATAAGAAGGTTGTTGGTGTAGAACAGAAGTTTTACCAACAATATTTTTATGCTGCACACGTTTAGAAACATTCACATTCGACATGTGAGCATCTTTGTGAATTTCATCTACACTGTCATAGACAGGAGATTTATCTTTACGCATGGAACATAAAATCTTGTTATCTGCCACGTTACCAACGGGAGATTTTGTTTTACGCGAGGAGCGTAATTTATTTGGGCCTACCACGTCACCGACGGGAGACTGATTCTTACACCCAGAAGCACAAGCTTTAGAGTCTGCCCCATTACGAATGGGAGTCTCATTCTTATGAACTGAGCGTAAAATTTGGTTCTTACCCACTGAGCGTAAAACTTGATTTTTACGCGGTGGGTGTGAAACCTGGTTATCTTCACCGTTACAAACGGGAGACAAATCGTCACACTTCGAGTGCAACTTTGAAGTAGGGACTGCCTCGTTATGAATGGGAGCCCCTACGACAGGAGTGGGAAGAACCCCCTTGTCAACAGAAGCAGCAGAGAGATCAGAAATTACTTTGGATTTGGGAATCCAAACTTTTCGTGCTTTACAAGACTTTTGAACATTGGAATGGCGAGAACCACCCCCAGTTCGGAGCATCTCTTCATAGGCAATCTGGTCGAAGTGTACCACCAGAGTCTTCTTGGTCGAACCGACCGAAACATCATCATATTGAGCAATCGCCTCCTCGTCAGAGGAGAAGGTCGTCCCCAGCAGAGTCGCCATTTTTGTTTCGATTAACAAAATGCCTTGGAGGAATTCGTCCCCAGCAGAGTCGCCATTTTTGTTTCGATTAACAAAATGCCTTGGAGGAATTGGCTTTTGAAAACAAAAACAAGAAGAAAAGAAAAGTACAGGGAGTACTAATTTGATTCTGGGAAAGTATTGCTATGGAAGTCTGATTCGTAAATGATCACTTTGTTCCTTGGACCATATGATGATGATGAAGATCACTGCTTGAAGTAGAACAATTTGGAAGAACTAATGCACCAGAAAGGTATCGACGCACTTGGGCACTGATGGCGAGGCCGAATGCTTTCCTGCTTTGCTTCACTTTGTTCTGGAAGAAAAGTTGAACAAGAATGCTCTAGAGGATCAAAATCTCGAAGCTCTGATCTCTGTATTCTCTCCTGTCCCTCCCTCTGTGTCTGTCGTATGAGAAAAATGAGTCTATTTATAGACTGGGGCTTTCGTGCGTAAAAGAGTATCAACATCTGTCTTTATGCTAACAACTGCCCTCCACGATCAGAATCATCCTCTGTATGTGCTGACACGTGTCCCATCATTTCAGTAAGAATAGGATACATGTACACACGTTCTTCGAAATAGGTGGCATGAAGACCACGTAGGCACACCACGTTCCAGACTGGCCAGAACGAATCGGGCGTAAAAAGATGAGCGTAAACTAGCTCTGTCATGGGTTTCCAGCGTAAAGCGGTTATCGAATAACCTTGAGCGTAAAATGGCTCAAATAGACTTCACGCACACATTGTTTTTTATGAGCGTAAAGACTCATGTAAAAACTCGTGCGTAAAAGAAACCATTCAGTGAGCGTAAAGTAGCTCGATCTCTATAAACGACAACAATGGTCTTTGTATGAGACAAATTCCATTGAATTCTGTGGTAAATGCCATCATTGATATCTTCATGTCAAAGTCAGCTTTAAATGCGAGATTTGATGGCTTTTGTCCAGCGTGAAAGAGGCTGCTTCAGTCCTTGGCGTAAAATCACCGGTGTAGACCCAAGCGTAAAAAGATCAATCTGCTTAGGCGTAATACAATTAGCCTTGTCTTGGGCGTAAAGAAATTCCCTGCTCTGTTAGGCGTAAAGCGGGCCACTTATGACTGAGATGACTCCCTCATTGAAACACTTTTTACGCTCCTACAAGGACGACATCCGCAATTACTTTCCCCACTTGTTCGAAAATCAAGGTACGATTTTCATAATTTAAACTTTTTTCCATCCGCATTATATTACATTGCATTCATTGTGCTTTAGTTTTAATTTCGAGGACAAAATTTTATAAGTTGGATCGGATGTAAACCCCCTTAAATCTCCAAATTATTTAATTATTTAATTATTATAATTTTTTTTAATTAATTTATATTAACTAGAAGAATTGATATATGGTTAATAAAGTTTATGACTTATATTAAATTTTTAATATAGTAAATATTTTATATATGAGATGTGGAAATAAGAAATATTTTCACAAAAATAATTATTAGTTTATTTAGAATTTATTATTTTGCTTTTAAGAATTACTATTAGAATTTTAGAGATTATAACTGTTATTTAAATACAGGTAACAAATATTTGTTCGTGCTATAAAAATAGGATAATGTGCTACAAGAATATTTTATAAAGTTTTAGAATACTTTTTAGAATTTATTCATATTTTTTTGATACTTTTATATAGCTAATATATATATATATATATATATATATATATATATATATATATATATATATATATATATATATATATATATATATATAAAATATATATATATATATATATATATATATATATATATATATATATATATATATATATATATATATATATATATATATATATATATATATTAGGTTTTACTCTTTATAAAAAAATTAATTCAACTTATCGCGAGATTCCCAAAATCTCGCAATACCTATTTCTTCTCAGACCCGTGCCCTCTAAGTCGTTTATGGTAGAGGGAAACATATATATCAAAAAAATATCTCTGAGAAACCCTAGCCTTCTCGACCTCCTGTTTGTGCGTACGACCCCCAGCACCTGCCTGACATCCTACGCCGCCGCGAGTCGCCGGAGCACCGCCGCGACTGACCATAGGCCGCCAAGAATGGTGCCTCGGTTCTGTTGTCCGATTGTAAGGTACCCAACTTTGAACTCATTTTTCTTCCTCCACGATTGATAAAAATTCGACGCATAAATTTTTACATAGAGCCTAGTTGACCCTCTACCATAGTTAATAGAATAATTTAGTTTGGCATGTGCATCTCGTGAAAAATACCAAAAGTTTAGGAAAAACTACTGTCATAATAACAGATTCTTGAATCCAAATACCCCTATTTGATGACACTTTGCGACCAACAAATCGCAAGTTTTAAAATTTTGTTAAGACAATATGGTAGACAACATATACCCCTTTAAAACCTATTTTGTAGTTTCTGTTTTCATCGAATATAGCTTAAGAAATTCGTTTTCCAAAATTGAGAAAAATAATGTTTAAAACATTAAAATTTTATGAAAATTTGTCGATACGACATTCTTTCCGACAAACCGGGCAACATGGTCGCTACTCGAGAGCATCGAAAGATATCTATGGATGTTGCCGACGTGTGGGATTCAATAAAACTCGATTTGGTTGAGTGTGTGCGACGAAATTAAGGCGCATCAATCGAGGTACCCCGTATCGGTCCTTTTTCAAACTGACCCACAACTTTGTACACGTTCATCACATCGAGACAAAACTTGTGATACTGGACTCATATTATTTTTTTGGTTCTATGAGCCAAGTTTGGTCTGATTCTGAGAAGGTTGACCGAAACGCTATTTTGGCCGGCCCTCGGCCCGATCCAACTGGCAAAATTGTGCAGGCTCAGTCGAATCTAAATTTGGACATATGATTAAGTTCATATCGTCAAACCAAACCTATAGACATATAACTTGATAACTATATATACCGTATGATTTGGCACGCTTTTCGGTACAAAGCGGGTCCAACGACAGATACCGATTTGATCCAAAATTATAAGTTTGCCTCTGTTTCCAGAATTGGACATGATTAGGCAATCTTAGACATTTCTCTTATTCCAAAAATGTTGGTGATGTCTATTTCAGCATCCAAGGACTTTTGTGGAAGTTCTATATTCATTGCTCCTCTGATCTGACGGTTTGAGTTATTGGATATTGTTATTCTGCACACCACCTCCATGCAAGATACCTTGCCACTATTTACTATTTATTTACTGTCATTCTAGCAGGTTATTTTTCTTTTATTTATTTTATTGTCTATTTATTTTTTGTCAAACTGTGCGTCCAAATCATACTTGGGTACGAGCGACTGAGTTAGTCGTTTTATTGTTTTTACTTATTTTATGCATGATGACTTAGTACTAGAAGACCACCCCATTACTATGAGGTATTGGTATATCTTCTATGGTCTTGACACTTGAGTTCCATGGGTTGTGAATCATATGTAGGATACGGACTCGTATAGTCGGCTGGCCATCGATACATATGAGACGTACGACAGATAGGATGTAACTGCTAATAGAATTTGCAGGATTAGTAGACTTAGTAATTACTAGAGATTTTTATGTGTCACAAATATGACACAAATAGGCATGGGGTGGGGAGGACAGTTCCTTATCATATGGGTCACGTATGCACTTATCCATTGTAACATGTGAGCTCCGTCGGAGACGTAGGTAAGATTACCCCTACTGTTACTGATGCCCTCTGACGTTCACGAAGCATTACGGATGTAGGCCCCTAGTGCCCAGAGAGGGGGACTATGCCAATCCCATTATAGCCATAATGCCTATGTGTTGAAGGTTTGTTCTTAACTTCATATTCACAGTAGAATGGTTAGGAGCCATGTTGCATTCATTCTTTTATATACTCAGTTTATATGGCATGTTTCTCTATATCTTGTTACGTCCCTCTGAGGACTTGGTAATTTCTCCAAGCTTAGATAACCAGGACTACCCGCAGTATTATGGCTTAGCTTTGGATCCTTCGTCCTCTGTTGAGGAGGTTTCACATTCTGAGATTTAGTGATCATTATTTTAGTGGACATGACATTTGCGACATTTTAGTTTGCTATATTTTTCCTTTATTTTATTTCATATTTAGGAGGTCGGACTCCAGTATTCATAGACGCTTTTTCATAGCCGTTTGGTAGAGCTATATATTTTCTCATTTGATATTTTACTCATTATTGAACTATTTCTTTTATTTGTATGTGTGGATGAGATATAGATTTACCTGTGACTGTCTGTGGTTTAGTTATTTACAGCTTATGTGTGTATATGGGGAGTCCATATATTGGAGTATTTTTCACATGCATACATCTGATATGTTATGTATGCATACTCCTACGTATATTGGGACTAGGCATTACACACTAGCTCTAGGAACAAGTTCTCAAACTTGATTTCTCTCGAATTGGTTTAATTTTCCTTGCATCGTAGTAGTCCAAAACTCACCAATAAAAGCTTATGCAACATTCTTATATTCTATTTGCTAAATAAGAGCTACATTCACAATAATATCTTTACTTGCAGAATGAGTGCTTACTCCCTAGGATACATCACCTATGACTAAATCTTCTGGATTCGGGCGTAAATCGCAACCTCTTGGGCAAACTTTCCAGATGCCTTGTACCAGCTGTTATATCTTCAGGGGCCTTGTTAGATGTTGTTATGATATCTTCATCATCATTGTCACTCTGTACTTGATTGTTAAGCTCATCAAAAGTAACATTAATAGGTTCTTCAACAATCAAAGAGTGTTTATTGATAATTCTAAAACGTTTACTCTTGGAAGCATAGTCAAGAAAGATTCCTTCATTATGTAATGCCCCAGTCCCAAAATACTTAGGACTAAGTACGTCGACATGTCAGCTGCATACATACGAAGTAAACTCTAATATATGGAACCATCGTATGTATACAAAAGCTGTAAAATATAGTAATCCACGACACTAATCTCATCTACAAATAAAGAAGGAAAATTTACAAATTAACTCATGAATTGTCATTTACAAATCGTTGGGCGAAGACAAAATCCACTACCAACTAAAAGAGGAAATACATAACAAATGAATTTGTCGAGCGATGCGAAGGCGATCCAAGTACAATCACCTCTGTCAGCCCCTATTTTTCAAATTTAATTTAATTAGTGTTAATTAGTTGCAAATGACCTATTTAGCTTTAAAATAATTTATTATAATTTTTAGGAAATTTTCTAGAATTTTTAAATGATTTTTAAATAGTTTTAAATCAAAATATATCACTTTGTAATTATTTGAAATGTTTTAATATTATTTTGAAATATTTAGATTTGTTTTAATATCAGTTTGTAATTAATAAATTATTTTAAGTTCGGGTTGCAAATTATTATTTGTATTTAGTTATAGTTGGGACCTATCTGTAAATACCTAAATCCTAGGGACCTAACCGCAAAACCTATTGTTACCCACCCCCGACGATCGCCAGCTGCCGACGACCGACCCCGATCTTTTCCGCCATTTCCGATCGCCCCAGTCGACTTCGACCGACCTAAACCCCCTATAAATGACCCCCAGACCCTAAGCCCCAACCCTAACACAACCCCACGACCACCCCGACCCCCTTTCTTTCTCGACGAGCCTAAACCCTAACCCTAACTCCGGCGGACCCCAGCGCCACCCCCCATCGACGATCACCCCCATCCACCACCACCATTCGATTCGCCACGACGAGCCGAGTCGAGCGTCACCCGAGCGCCACCGCTACGACGCCTCTAGCCGTCGTCAGCACCGTCGAAACCCCTCCCCGACGCCGGACACGTGAGTAACAACTTCAAACTGTGTTGTGCGTGTCTCGTGCACACGTGTATATGACTCGCCGTATCCTGACGAACATAATGGTAAGTCTGGACACGAAGGATTCGAACCGTGCATGTCGTGCTTAGCACGGACACGAGACTCGTGTGTCCTTAACTGTCAGGACACAGAGTTTGTTTTATCGGGTTTAAAACCCATTCACTAAAACCTAAATAAATCTAACCCGAACCCGAACCCGAACCCGAACCCTAACACAAAGCTTGGGCTGACCCCCTGGCCAGCCCGACCGCACCCAAGAACTCGACCCCCCCTTCCCTTTTGTTTTGTTTTCTTTTTGCTTTGTTTTGTTTTATTTTATGTTATTATATATATATATATATATATATATATATATATATATATATATATATTATATAAGTATATATATATATATATATATATATACTTATATAAATATATATATATATATATATATATATATATATATATATATATATATATATTTATATAAGTATATATGTATATATATATATATTATATATATATATATATATATATATATATATATATATATATATATATATATTATATATATATATATATATATTGTTATATATGTATATGTACAGTATTTATATATGTATATGTATATATTCTATATTTAGTATTTTGTTATATAAGTGTATATATATATATGTATTTATGTATGTATATATATATGTATATATGTGTATAAAAAAAATATATATGTATATGTGTATATGTGTTTTGTGTATACATTTATATATATATATATATATATATATATATATATATCTATATTATATATATATATATATATATATATATATTTTATGTAAAATTTTAAATTCTACTTATACAAAAAATAGATATATAAAAAAGTATATATATAGATATATAGAATATATAATAGAGATATATAGATATATATATATAGATATAGAAATAAGAGATATATAGATATATATATATATATAGATATATATATATATATATATATATATATATATATATATTTAAATTCTACCTTATACAAAATATTGATTATGTAAATTTCACAAGGTTAATTTATATATTATTTGTGACTTGAGTATTTTTTCACCACTTTAAAAGATATATATATTATTATTATTTAAAATCCTGTATTTTATTACTGCAACTATTTGGTGTCCAAGCCTAGCATGGGTTTTGGGCTCCAATGTGTTTTCACAAATTCAAGACCTGTACAGTCATATAGGACTTGATTCATTGCCTTAGGTCCTGTATTTGAACTCTGGTTCAAATTATGTACATGGACAAAATATGCAGATAATTAATTATTTAATTTCAGATTGTGTACCATGCTGTTTTTGAATTTCTAAAAATACTTTACTTGCTGTTAAAATTCTGGAAAAATAATATTTAGATACTATTTTAATTTAGCTAATTTAGCCTAATTTTTATAATATTTAATTTACAGTTTTGCCACTGCTTTGACATATGAAATCAGAACTCACTTTCTGTGTACTTATGAAAACTGATTTTTGTAAAATACATGTGCTGGTTAATAAATTCCAAAAAATTATAATAAATTTCTATAATTAACAAGGATCATTTTGGTACTTTATTTTATGTAAAATGGAGCTTTTTGTCTATCTCAAAAATTATGGGAACATAGTGTACAGTTGATTTAATTATTGAATAAATACGACTTGCAACTTTTTGTGTTGTTTTGAGTTTTAGTCGTATTGAACCCCACCCCGCACTAGTGTAAAGACCCTAGAAAGTTAGTTTGAGTATTGTGTCACCCCACATTGGTCTCCTATGCTAAAGTCACCATTTGGCTAGGTGTCCAGTTAGAAAGTCGTGTTGCATCACTAGTGTCTTAGTGCTTAACTTAGTATAAAAACTAAGTTTATGTGTTATTTCTACAGTGACGAGTCACCAGGCATCTATAGCATTTTATCGCTGCTTTGCTTTGCTAGAGGCAAGTACTTCTATAAACTTTACATACTGCTATAAACAATAAACTGTGATTTACCAACCATGTTAAATGCTGATCCTTGGGGTAGCAAGTTAAAACTTTGCATGTTGTATTACTTTCAGTCTCTGCCATGTTTAGGACAACTTTCATATCTCTCACATATTTAAATAATGGGTTAAGGGAAAATTATTAGTAATGTACGTGATCATGACCCCCTCCTCCGTATGTATTTACCACGCTCGGTAACATTCTATATGTGACCTTGCCGTATGTTCTGATCCGGCATTTGTGTATGAATATACACCGATGCCGTTCGTGCATGTATGTACATGCCATAAAACTTGATATGTGCCGCTGTACATCCTATTCACCTATTGACCGATTCATGTACATGCTACGGTTTTAAACTTTTAAACTATATGTTGTCATTTCTAAAAAGAACCAATTAAACCATGATATGCCATGATTCTAGTTTATTACATTCCTGTTCATGCTTCGTATATTTAGTTTGCTAGAATCAGTACTTGCTCCCGTCCTGACAGGATAACATTGTAGGTATCCTTACTGAGGGGGAGTTGCTCTGTGACCCATATTATGGAGATACTGCCGAGGACCAGGCTTTGTCTTACGAGGATGTATCTGCGGGAAAACTCGTCTAGTTTGTGTAGTTGCTCGGGATATTTAGTGTAGCCATGTATTAGACTACGTATTTTGTAACTGGACCTGTATCCAGTTTTATATTTCGGACTTGGACTTGGACTCACTATTTCTATGAGACGACTTTTGTGTTTGGGGCATTTATGACTCTTTATTACTTATAGAATTGTTTGCGCATTTAGTCTTATCTTGTTATCTCTAGAACAGCTTACTGCGCTTTATCTCAAGCGCATGCTGGACATGACTCGGCCCGGCCCAACAATTTGGGTAGCGGGTCGTGACAACCTCGGAGGAAGAGAGTAAAACATGGCCTTGGCTAGAGCACCTGTGAAACATTACAAAGGTACACTCCTTGAGAGATCACCAGGTCCTCAGAGGGTCGTAACAAGATACAGAAAGAACATGCCATAATAAACTGAATATAAAATGTCATAAAGTCACAAAGGAAAAGTAAGGTGTTCCAACCATAACACGGCCCCATATCCCATCATCGAAACAGTAGACTACCCCTATAACCGAACAAAGACAAGAGATAGCTCACTATTTCGCGATGTGACATTGCCCCATGCCATGACTAGAACGAGCTTGACATGACATTACTAAGGTCTCCTAACCTTTCTAGTATGCAATTTAGAAGACATCACAATGTATGGGCAGGTAAAGGCTGACTCCTCCATGACAAGCTAACAATTCACAATACGCACACGTAAAGTACCAATACTATCAGCCGGCATAGCTCGAGACTAGCGGCCCACGTGACCCATACACGTCCCCTCGAGGCTAGTGACCGTCGCGACACAACTACCGTAGTATGCAGTTACTATGACTTTTAGATTTGGTTAGCCCATACATTTAACTATTTTCTTCCTTCCAAGGTCACTAACAGAAGGTAGTCCGCTAAGACTAGGTACATATGTATATTAAAGACAAACTGTAAAATAACTGAAAGAAAAATAATGTAAACTATAAACAGCAAGTCATGGATCCAACTAAAAATAAACAGGAAATAAATATGCAGTAACTAAATATAAAAAAATTAACTAATTATAAACAGTAAATAAGGCAAGGTATCTTGCCTGAGATTGTGTGCAAATAGGACAGGATCCAGTAGCTCGAATCGATAGATTAGTGAAGTGAAGAAAGTCAAATCTCACAAACGTCCTTGGATGCTGAAATAAACATCACGAACATTTCCAGAATAAAAAAATAGCTAGGATAACCATAAGTCAAATTCTGGACACAGGGACAAAATTATAATTTTGGATCAAAACGATATTCATCGTTGGACCCGCTTTGTACCAAAAAGCGTGCCAGTATCTATGGTCTCTAAAGTTATCAAACTATATGTTTACAGGTCCTATTTGACGAGACGAACCCAACCGTATGTCCAAAGTTAGATTCTGGTGGGCCGTACAAAATTCGTCCGTTGGATTGGGTCACGGGCCCACCAAAATGGCATTCCGGTCGACCTTCTCAGAATCAAACCAAACTTGGCATACATGACCAAAAAAATGATTCGGTCCTGTTGGCACAAGTTTCTACTCGAATTGACGACTATACACGAAGTTATGGCCTAGTTTGTAAAGTGGTCGATACGGGGTATCTTGACAGATACGTATTGATTTCGTCGCGCACGCACAACGAAATCAAGTTCCGTCAGTTCCCACACGTCCGCAAAGTCGATACACACCTTATGATGCTTTCGATTCACGACCATGTCGCCCGTTTTGTCGGGGCACACGGCGTATCGGAATAAATTTCTAAATTTTTAGTTTTCGAGAACCAGTTTTTCTCGATTTTTAAAATCGAATAACTTTTTATACAATAGTTGAAAAATAATTCTACCATAAGGGATTTAATCTTCTATATGTTATCTCTAACTGTTCTAGGTTGGATTTTCAAATCAGTCGATGGATTGGCAATGAGGTGCCTTCCAATTCAGGCGTATGGACTGTTTTCAATACTATATTTGGAAAGTTTTTTGTCGATCTTTTGACGAACTTCTCTACTAATATAGGGCTCCTAAAATCAAACAAGTTGTCAGGCCTCGTTGCCGTATAGGTTGCATTTACGACGAAATAACCCGTTTGTTGATTAACTACGAGATGAAGAAGTTAGGGGATGACGAAGACGTGTACCTGGACTGAGACTGGGAACAGAGCACGCTCTGTTTCTTGCTTGGGTTCGACGGCTGACGGTGGTCCGATGGCCCTAACAGTCATGACAAGGGGTCAAGATGGAGGAGAAGGTGGCACGGGGTGTTGATGAGTTGACGGAGATGGCTCTGGGATGGTTACGAGCGATGGGGTTCTGTCGATGGATGGATGAGTAGGTTCCGCTAGGTTTTTCTCTAGTTGGAGAATTTAAATCCAAAAATTAGAGATATCTGCTTATTGAATCCATTCTAGATTCGGCCTAATCTGGGAGAATTTTAATTGCCACAATTTTATCTCAGTTTGAGTCAAAATCGATTCAAATTTGAATCGAACGCTCGATTTTTTTCCTTCCGAGCTTTGCTCGGGTTACTAGGGGGTATGGATGGTGAACAGTACTATGCACTGTTTACACATTGTTTCTTTTTTTTCACTTTACTTTAAATAAAAATCTAAATATACAAAAAAAAATAGTCTACAATTATACTAAAATTCAGGAAAAATAATTTGAATAAAAATCATAAATTCTCAAGATGTTTCTAAAAACTTCTTAATAAATAATATAAGTATTAGTTATTTCTTTGTAGCATTTACCTGTTTCTACTAGTATAAAATTAATCATTAATTAAATATAAAGTATTAAAAAATTATTAACACTATAAAATTTCAAATTATTCCTTAAAATCTTTCCAAAAATAGAAATATTTTCTAAAGTATTTAGTACCTAATTTGTATCATTTTTGTCCATGCATACCTTTACTGTAACATTCAACTTGCTACCAAAATATTTATAAACAGCTAAAATTAAAGTCAACTAAAATAAAAAATACTATAAAATATATCAAGTAAAAAAAAGTTTTCAAAATTTAGGGGGTTTACATCCTACCCAACTTATAAAAATTTCGTCCTCAAATAAAAAATAAACTTAATAATAATAAAAACAATGTGGTTTAATACAAGGGATGGCAGGAACGTCAAATTATAACTCGGTTTCATGGGAAAGGAGATGGTTATCACAGGAATCCAATTCGTCATATTCTACAAGGTGGATTCTTCATTCAGGACTCTACCCAACTTATAGAAGTTGGCTAACCGTAAAAGTTGTCCTTACAAACTTTCTGAGAAGGCGATTTCTAAGGGGAGGTACGAGAATATTGGACAATTATGTCCGTAAACTCGAATTCTATGTGAGCCAAAATATTGTCATGGCGTTCTTGGTCAATAACTATATAAAGAAAAGTTTACTGAATTAACATTGCTGAAATATTGTCATGCTATAGCAAGACAGTAGGATTTGTATTAGTCGAAATATAACTGGAATGAAATAGTACAAAAGGATTTCATATTAAATGAATCTTGTGTTTAATCTATATTGACTGGTCAAAATATCATAGTATCAATCTAAATCATTTCTATTAGGTTAAGGTAACCTAGATTAGGTTCCAACTCAAGTAGTTAGGCTAATTTCCCTTCAGGTTGGTAGAATAGGTTCTGTAAGTCATGAAGATGCGCCTTCTGTGAATTTTGTGTTTAAGTAGCACAAGGGGCCTCTATTGAGTGGCACACTAATGGCATGTGCGTAGAGGGCTTCGAGTAGATCACAACCAAATGTTGGGTCGAGAGGTTTGAGTTGAGGCTGGATCTCTAATTGGAGTCAGGAAGTACATCAGTATTTATGGTAAGGTTTATTGTTTAGCCTTTTTACCCCGAAAGTCGCATAAAAAATAGAGTACATGGGGACGTGTTTGAGTGTGACATGATATACCTAAATGAAGGTGGGCTTATCTAGGTCTCGTATATGAAATTGGTTGGAATAAAAAGGCTAATGTTGTGCTCCAAATTTCAAAGTCACGGTAGAAGTATCAATAGTGATACGGATAGAAGTGGACATTGTGAACCACTGGTTTACTTGCTTGATTAGAGGAAATGTGTCAAGGCGATGATCGTGCTTTAAATTTTGAACAATGGAGAAATGACTACGTATGTCATCCTTGCGCTTCCAAGTTGGTGAGGATGCCATGATGACACATGTACCAGGGGTATTGAATGATTCACTCTCCTATAGCACACAAGACGGTTATTGATGGGGTAACAAATTTATAAGGTACGTCATACAAGTTCTCTAACTACTAAGTCATATATATCTATTCGTAATAAGTCTGCCAGTCTAGCGTCAATAGATTTCTAATGGTGTGGAGTAGTGCATATGCCTTACTACTAGTAATTAATTTTTAAGACAAGTGTTAAGCTAAGGAATGTGTTGTTCTAATGCTAAGGCAAGTCTAAAACAAATAAATGGTGTAACTGGGATAATACCTGCTAAATCGCTAACCTCAGGATGAGAGTCTATCACAGCCATGCTAAATGCTTGCCCATGCTTTTGTCCATTCGTCCCCTGTCTAGACTGACTAACTTGTGTCGATTGGTCAGCTAAGTATGATCCTCTAGGATAACCTCCATGCGATGGTTGATTGGGCTCTGCCACTGGTCTGGGTGCTACGGGTCCTTGCATTCGCTGTTGTGCTGCCTTTAGCTGTTTTGTACAGTCCCGAGCCTGTGATGATTGGAGCCACAAATCATGTATTGTCCCAATCTGCGACGACAATCTTTCATAACATGACCCTTCCTATGATAGAAGCGACATGTAAGGAGCTCATCAATTGGATAGGGTGATGCTCTCAGTTGTTGTGGTGTCATAGAATGTCTGATTGGCCCACCCTGGATAAGGTTACTTGGCCCAGTTGCTAAAATAGGGCATCTCGGAGCCTGTTGTGCCTCCTTGTAAAGAAGTTCCTGGATTCTAGCTTCTTCTAATACTGCCGTATGAGAGACTCTAAGCTGCACAGTTGTATGCTTCTTGAGTTCTGGTGACAATCCTTGGTGAAATCTCTTAGCCCTCTCCCGCTCAGTAGGAATCAGTGTCGTACTAAATCTGCTCAGTCGACTAAATTTTGCATCGTATTAGTCTACGGTCATATTTCCTTGCTTGAGGTGAAGGAACTGATCATAAAGGACATCACATACATGGATAGAGAAGAACCTCTCATTGAAGAGTTGGTAAAACTCTTCCCAAGTCTGATTGGTTCCCAAAGTCTTTTTTTGACTTTCCACCAGTGATGGGCATTGTCTTCTAAGAGCAAGTCCACTGCTGTCATCCAATCATTTGTTGGCAACTGGGATGCCCACAGTAGCTTCTTCGTGCTGATAAGCCACGCGGTGACCTCTAGTGGTTCCTCGGTACCTATGAAGGGCTTGGGGTTCATATCCATGAAGTCCTTGATAGAGCCCTCATATGGATGTAGAACTGGTGCTGGTACCGGTGCCGAAGATGGAGGCGGGGGTCTAGTCAGTGCTTCCATTATGCTCTGCCTCATCAGCTCAGCCTGTTGCCACTGAGCATGCATCATAGCATACATGAACTGCGTAGTAAGGTTTCCATCCTCTGGTAATAGAGGCATTTATGGTCTGGACTGAGGTGGATACTGCTGAGTGAATAATGGTGAAGATGGTGGTACATTCCCTTCGGGTGGTACTACGGTAGTCTGCCCCGTCTGGATGACTGGTGGCACTTGGGTTTCCTGTTGCACCATCGACGGGATCATGGTAGTCTGCAGCTGTCCTGGTTGATACGGAGTCACCTGGGTCATTGGAGGATTCTGCTCCTCCTGGGTAGCCGTACCACTAGATGTGAGGGCCAAAGTAGAGGTGCGTCTGCTTTGTAGATTCATACTGCTGGCAGAAAATAGGATAATGTTAGAATATATTCAAACAAGTTACAGGTCAAGCAGTTGCAGGAGAGTTGTCAACGCAGTTGCGGATGAGATCTTGGGAAACAAGTTAACTATATCTCATTAAATAATCTTTAAAGAGCGAACCAAGTGCACTAGGTTGATCAGACCATCATGCACCGGTTCTGATAGACAATATGTTAGTGGGGTACCACCGATAACATATATGTCATGAACAAGCTTGATAAAAGAATAAGCTTGCAAAACTAGGCTATACTAGCAGCATTGGTCAAGATGGTAAAACATAAGTACGCGAGATAATGATAAAAGAATATATAAGTAATTCATGTTTGTCAAACTCTAAGACTCGTTATGTGTTCATCCCTCTACAGTTGTCCTACCATCTCCGTATCTAGGGACTTGGTTGACCATTGGGTTGTGGACCCCTAAAACTCTATAGTCTAGGTAGTCCTCTTAATATCCTCTTTAATAGTTTGCGAGGACAATTAGGGTGAAAGGTTATGAGGCATACTACCCAAATTATAAAAATTCAACTAGTAGGGTGATTAAGCATTATAACACGTATACCTGGTATGAGTCATCTTCCTAACCTACATCAAGCACGAAATAAGGATAATAATTTATGGGAGAATGAATCGAGCAAGAAGCAAATCAAGATAATCACTCTGTAAGTTCGAAAATGGAAGCAAGAAAGGAGGTCAAGTATGCGGATGAGATCCTAGATTCTAATCCTATATGCAGGCTTGTTGGGCACAGTGTAACCCCTCTTCCCAAAATTTTGTTAATATATTTTATTTATTTATTTGGATTTAATGGTAATTTTTAGAAATTTATAGATAACCATTTAGTTAATTATTACGGTAGATGATTTTAGCCATGATGGAGTTTTGGAGTACAGGACGGCTAGGAATCGTGGCACGGATAGTGTGAGGGCGTACTTTGACTAGAGTATTAGCCCTGGTAGGGAAGGCCAAGCCGTAGTGATGTCCTAACTAGGAAAAGCAGGCCAAGTTGTGACTTAACTCTTACCGAAGGTTTATTTATTTATTATTTATATTATTGAATTTTAGGAAAATCAGTTATACCATTCTAGCCCGGACTAGACCCGAACTAAGCCCAAGCCCATGTAGGTCATGCGATACGTCCAATGACATCCGTGTCGATGTATCTTGGTATGATGGTGTCGTATTCTGTTTTAATAATATAATGAATATTTTCTAAGTATTATTATTTAAATATTATTATTAGTGTGATCCAGTGACCATTGTATAAAGTAGGTCCTTGTATATTTTGAGATTTTTAGATTGTACAAAACGGTATATACACCATCATGGATTTATTGAATTACGTTATTTTATTATTATTGATATTATTATTATTTTATTATCAATATAATTGAGGTTATTAATATATAACATTATTTTATTATTGCTGGTTAAATTATTTTGGCAAATAAATGTTATACATATATGCCTAATTATATAAATAGGCTCTACATAGGAATATATATGCTATTGGATTTTATTTAGAATTTTATAGAGTATATTATATTAGTGTATATATATATGACTATATATAAATAGATATGAATATATATAGTATATATTATATATAGTGTATTTTATAGAAGTACTAGTCATAACCCGTTCCCATAGGGCATGGTTCATTTAAGATATTCTCCCTCAAAATCTTGGACCCCCAATTTTAAACGAACAATAATAATTATGAGGCCCCCATCAAAATATTAAATCCCAACCACTGCTGGATGTGAATTTTCTTTTGATTCCCCATAAAACCCCACTCTCAATAATGCTCATCCACAACCATTATGAGTGCAAACCCCACTCTTTGGATTCCCTATAAAACTCCACTCTCAATAATGCTCATTCCCCATAAAACCCCACTCTCAATAATGCTCATCCATAACCATTATGAGTGCAAACCCCACTCTTTGGATTCCCCATAAAATCCCACAACCGTTGATTCACCAAGATTAAATCCCAACCACTCTTTATCTTGGCACAGTCAGCCCTAGGATTCAAAAACCTTTGTGTTTTGTATAATATATATTATATATAGTATATATATATATATAAGAATATATATAGATAGATTAGAATATATATATATATATATATATATATATATATATATATATATATATATATATATATATATATATATATATATATATATATATACATATATATATATATATATATATATATATATATATATATAAAGGTACGTATATATATAGGATTTTCTCATGAGATATGAAAATCTCGTGAGATTTTCATATCTCACGAGTGGGAGAACTCGCCCAGGACCCGACCCTCTCATCGGAATAGCAGTATATTAGTCGGGATAGAGAGAAGAATCTCTCTCGACTACAAACACAAAACCGCTCGAACCCTAAACGACGCAGACACGCGCGCCCCTCCGCCGCGCGCGCGCGCAACCACCCCCCGCCGCCGTGGTGGCCGACCGTCGGCCGAACCGCGCGCACAGGCGCGCGCAACAGAGCCGAGAAACAGCAGCAGTTGTAGGTACGTAGTTTGCAGTCGATTTTCTAATCACCTGGTCGATCATTTTTGATCCCGTAAAATCCTAAGGATAGCCCATATAACCCTCTAGACAACCTACCTAGTAGTACCCCATGGTATTAACCCATCGATTCGAAAGACCGACTCGAAAATCATAGAAAAACTAGTTTCCTGATGACTTGAAGACAGTCGAAACCCTCATGTTTCGAGACGGATTTCGATCAACCTATTAATTATTCTTGAAACTTTTCTGAAAGATATTTTAGACTGCATGTAGCCCTCCAAAACCTTTCTTTTAGTTTAAATTTTCATTCCCTGGATGTAAAGATATTCGAACCCAAAGTTTGTGAAAAACCTGTTTTCAAAAAATATAGAAAATTAGCAAATTCATCCACACGACGTGCGTCCCGCCATTCCGGGCGACGTGGTTACGCACCGAAAGCATCAAAAGCTACGTATCGACTTCGTGGTCGTGTGGGCTTTGGCGGAATTCAAATTGGTCGCGTGTACGCGACGAATTTGATACGTATCCGTCGAAATTCACCGTATAGCCCTTGTACAAATTTCTCAATTACTTTATGCATGCTCGTCAGATCGAGACGAAACTTGTGCCAACAGGACCGTATTATTTTTCTGGTCCTGTATGCCAAATTTGGTCCAATTCTGAGACAGTTGAATCGTACGTCGTTTTGCGGGCCCCACGGTCCCACTCAACGGGCAATTTTGTGCACGACCTGCCGAAATCCAACTTAGGACATACGGTTGGGTTCGTATCCAAAAACTAGATCCGTAGACATGTAGTTTGACGACTTTAGAGACCGTTGACTCTGGCACGCTTTTCGGTGCAAAGCGGGTCCAACGGCGGACACCGTTTTGGCCTTATATTATCGTTTTGCCCCTGTGTCCAGAATTGGACTTAAGGACAGGCAATCTTAGCTAATTTGACTATTCTGAGAATATTGGTAATGTTTATTTCAGCTTTTGGGGACTATTGTACGGGTTTTGACTATTGTGGCACATTGAGTAGTTCAGACTGTCAGTTTCACCATCAGAGGACCACAGGCGAGTACAGTTTATTGTCTGCATTTCGATATTAATTTTTACTATATTTCATTGATTAGCCATTGGTTATGTGATTTTTATACTCTATTATAAATTGTTGAGTCGGAAATGAGAAGTACCAAGGATGTGTGATCCGACCGTAGACCGTGTTTATTTTCATGCAGTAGATCTCGTAGACAGCGTTTATTTTCATGCAGTAGATCTCGTAGACAGTGTTTATTTTCATGCAGTAGATCTCGTAGACAGTGTTTATTTTCTGCAAGTAGACCTCGTAGACAGTGCTTATTTTCTGCAAGTAGACCTCGTAGACAGTGCTTATTTTTCATGCAAGTAGACCTCGTAGACCGTGCGGTGTAGTGTCCCAGACTAATCACATATCAAAGGTACTTCTAACAGTTGGGGAAGTATTTGTGTCTATTTATTTACTATTAGTTTCCTGTATTTTTTGTTTATTTTCAAAACTCATGATTGACGTCTAACCTTTGTTTTATAGTCATTTTCTTTATATGAAATTGCATTCAGTAAATTGTGCTCGTTCCATTCCTGACTGGAAACCAACATTTTTCAGGTTAGCCGTGGATTCACTTAGCGTGGGGAGTTCGGGTGTATGTGTAGACAAAGCCTAGAGACTAGTTAGATAGTCAAGTTATAGTCATTTACTATTGTACAAGTTTATATTTTCCTGCAAATATAAAACTTATGATCTTGTAAATTAAATTAATTATGTGAATGAGCATTATTTGTGAATTTGATCTTCATGGCCGTGACAGCGTTCTACCGCCGACACTGCGGCGTAGGCTGGCTTGGACACGTTTCGTATCCGTTTTAAAAAAAAATAGGTGCGGGTCGTGACAAGTTTTTGTGGTGGCCCATGCAGGTCTGTCTTCGCAAATCATGCGAACTCGTGATAGTACTTAAGTTAGTTGTACTATTGCGAGCCTGCGACTAGAAATGCTCATTCACGAATTAGAAGTTAATTTAATTTACGAGAATGACTAGGACTAGGAGTCCCTTATACAAATTGACCGACAGGTAGTATAGGCCATGCAAATTAGATGAGGACTAGTTATTAATTTTGATCCAATATGGATAGGTTATTCATTTGGTGAGACAGGGCTTCATAGAAGTAATGATCTAACCTTGATAAATTGTGCAATTCCTCATCCTTGTCTGTTAGACATCATCCTCATGTCTTAGCCCCAAATTGCCTATTTAGTTCCTATTTTGGCCAAGAATTATTATATTATATAATTTTTGATTACGTTATCCATACACGAACCTCGGGTTAGTTTCGATTCAGGATTTTTCTCAATGGTTTGAATACACATGAAATAGATATTATAATGTTGTATTTCTTTGTCCTCAGTTAGTTCCTCCATGTTCAATCCTTTATTTAAGGGTTGTGACTGATAGGGCAAATACTTACGCCTTATTTCATAGTCAACTTGTTTAAATCTCTAGCAGATTATGAGTTTTTATAGAGATATAGTTAAAGAAATGTTAGTTAACTCATAATGGCAGGACAACAGCGCACTGTCGCCATTTAATTGAATTATGGAGACTATGGATTCACTGCAGCCAGCAGCGCACTGGCGAGACACGACCCCTAGAGTTGAAATTGGTTTAAGAAAATATAGGTTATAGAATATTATTATGACTAGTGGTCCACTCTTGATCGTAGTTATCCTTGAGCAAATATTGGATAGAGTTAAGAAGTGTTCGATTTTGTATCATGTTGAGTTACGAAACCAAGGGTTTACCACAGCCAAGGTATACGGGCAAGACGTAATCCGCGGTTAAAATGACTTCAAACATGATTACAAGCTTGGGATACCATAGAGGATAGGACAATGCCACGCATGTCCCATAAGATCCGAAGCCAATATTGGTAGAAGTTTTGTAAGTTGGATAGCACGTCTCCCGATCTAGCATTTCGTGGTCCTTGTGACCTATTGACAAGGATATCGACTGACACTAATAGGTTTACCTAGAATATGGAATTTAGAATGTCCATAACCCATTAGTCGACCAAGTCCTTGTAGATCATAAGATAGTAGGAAGATTGTATAAGCAAGAACACCGGGTAAGGTTTGATTCTCATAAAACTCGAACTATTTGTGCCTTCTTTCAAAAATCTCGTATAATCGTATTCGACTATCTTAACAAACGCTGTTGTTACAGCTTAGTTTTGCAAGCTCACTCTGTTCTCGAGCTTGATTCGAGGCATATGTTTAGTGGAGACGCCTGCTAACTTATTGTCTAATCAGAATCAGTGTATTATGGTCTGATCAACCATGATGCATTTGGTTCGCTCTTCATTTAATTACACTACGTGGATGGAGATATATAGGTATCTCAGATCTCATCCGCGACTGCATCGACAATTCCTCTTGAATTATATGTTTGCCCTTGAATCACAAAATTATATTCAGTAACATCTCCATTGAATTCTTTATTATTTTTGGTCTTTCACTGATTTGGAAGGACGAAAGCTCGTGATGGTAGAAAGATACAGAGTATTCCCATGGCTATGATAATGGTAGGCACAAGTGTAGCTACCATCGGCTAGTCATATGACTGAGTTACTCGTTCTCCTCTCGACCCTCAAACTACTATTGAGACCTTCTAGCCATTCGAATTTGAGAATGATTAGGGTTTTACCCTTAGTCAGAACGCCAACCTAGGAGACTATCTATTCTCAAGAAACCAAATGTTGTGAGTCTCTAATTATTTGCTGGAAGCTTGCCTTAACTAGCAACCCTTAAGCCTTGAACCAACCCTGCCTCGACCGAAGCCCATAATTAGACATGAGATGAGTGGACAATAGGGTAATCATTTACCGTGACACTCATCCCGAGATTGGTTTCCAACAAATATTACCCTAGTTATGTAAATTTTATTATTTAAGCCTAACTAGTATGGGAACCCACAGTCACTAGCGTAGCCAATACCATAGCTTAAATACCCTGTCGTATTATGACCTACCAGTTGTCAACAGCAATACATGATCACTACAGCCCATACCAATAGAACCCTTGTGACAATAGTCTGACAGGCTTGACACAAGTAGAAATTCACGACTCAGTTGTTAGAATTCTTTTCATATGTTATGCCTTAGAGTTGGTTACCCCGTCGACAACTCTTGTATACTGTGGACAAGCATGTCATTCTATTTTATCGACCATGTGTCATTGTACACACTCCTTTTCCAATTACTGAGGAACGATCCTTGACTTAACTTATATCTACCATATTCCGTTATGCCGTACCTTATTCTTGATTACCAAGAATCGAGGTGCGATATCCGGGATTGGAAATTCTTCTCACCTCATTATTCCTAAAATCCTGTCCTAGCTTCTAAGGTGGGTAGACTGTAAGCCCTCTAAAATTTTTAGGATATACCAGGATTACCGAGTGATTAGAATAACTTCCTTTAGGATGATGATTAGTGCCCTTGGACTCCCACCTTTCTTTTAGATCATTTTTGTGTCCCCGACCGTGTCATTAATATTCGGAGCACGAGGCCAGCTATTACCTTCCAACAAATTTCACATACAAGATCTAGACGATTCTACCTTCATATAGGTATATCATGTCCCACTCAAATCCGTCCCCTTGTACTCTATTTTTATGGTACGACTTTTAGGACAAAAGGTCTAGCTATAACCCTTACCATAATTCCAGTATACTTCCCGACTACGACTTGGGACTCAACTTCGACTCGAATCTTTCGATCCAATATATGGTTGTGATCGACTCGAAGCCCACTGCGCACATGTCACTAGTGTGCCACTCGATTGTGTCTTCTTGTGCCACTTAAACACATAAGTCACGGAAGATGCATTTTGGGCTTTAGGGACCTAGCTAACCAATCTGCCTGATAAATAGCTCAACCACTTGGGTGAAAACCTATTCTAGGCTATCCTAACCTAGTAGTAATAGGCTTACCTTGGGATCTTGTCCAGTCCATATGAATTAAAATCCTAGGTTCATCCAACCAGCGATTAATGTTCAATCAGAAAACCCATTTAAGACCCAGTAAAGCCGATCCATATGTACCACCATATTTGGACTGTAAAACTGCACTAGTTGAAAAAGGTCCATGTACCTATTATGTAGTCTCCCCTCTTGGAATGTGAAGTCATTCGTGACCATTAATCCATCTACCTGGAAGTCGTAATATGATTTTGTATTACATTTTATATCCCTTGCTCGTGTGTTTAAATAACCACGGAAAAGATCACAATCTTGATTTCTCAAATTCCGTTCTATTATGGAATCTGTTTATAATTTCGAGAATGGAATTTTCATATTGCATGGATTTCAAGACCCTCTGAGAAACGAAGGGTTCGTTGACTTAGCAAGTGATTGGACTAAAGTAGCCCACTCTAGCGAATAAGTCAATGGTTTATAGATTTTTTTCTCATCTGCATCTTGGGATACTCTACCACTCTTGAAACTTCATAATTTTTCTTGATTATCCTTCCTTATCCTCATGTCCCTTCATATTGCAGAGTGACGAATGGTCAAGCTTATTAAAGTTTACTAATATTTCTTAGCCACTTGTGTAATTGTTGCTTGATAGATTTTTGGGTGGTTTAATAGATAGGAGAGGATTATAGTGGCCATAAGCAATAGATAACTATTGGTAGCAATTTTGGCAATTAGTGGATGATTATAAAATTTAGTGACATGAGATTTGAGGGAGTGGTGTGACCAAAGGTGGGTAGAAATTCTCAAGGATTCATAGTACGAAATGACCATGAGAATAGATGATAGCTAATAGAAATCGTCTTCTATCATAGCTGATGGACTCTTCCTTTAAATTTCGAGGAAGAAATTATTTTTAAGGTGGATAGATTTGTAACCCCTCTTCCCAAAATTTTGTTAATATATTTTATTTATTTCTTTGGATTTAATGGTGATTTTTAGAAATTTATAGATAACCATTTAGTTAATTATTATGGTAGATGATTTTAGCCATGATGGAGTTTTGGAGTATAGGACGGCTAGGAATCGTGGCACGGATAGTGTGAGGGCGTACTTTGACTAGAGTATTAGCCCTGGTAGGGAAGGCCAAGCCGTAGTGATGTCCTAACTAGGAAAATCAGGCCAAGTTGCGACTTAACCCTTACCAAAGGTTTATTTATTTATTATTTATATTATTGAATTTTAGGAAAATCAGTTATACCATTCTAGCCCGGACTGGACCCGAACTGAGCCCAAGCCCATGTAGGTCATGCGACACGTCCAATGATATTCGTGTCGATGTATCTTGGTATGATGGTGTCGTATTCTGTTTTAATGATATAATGAATATTTTCTAAGTATTCTTATTTAAATATTATAAATATTATTATTAGTGCGATCCAGTGACCATTGTATAAAGGAGGTCCTTGTATATTTTGAGATTTTTAGATTGTCCAAAACGGTATATACAACATCATAGATTTATTGAATTACGTTATTTTATTATTATTAATATTATTATTATTTTATTATCAATATAATTGAGGTTATTAATATATAACATTATTTTATTGTTGCTGGTTAAATTATTTTGGCAAATAAATGTTATACATATATGTCTAATTATATAAATAGGCTCTACATAGGAATATATATGCTATTGGATTTTATTTAGAATTTTATAGAATATATTATATTAGTGTGTATATAATATATATATATATATATATATATATATATATATATATATATATATATATATATATATATATATATATATATATATATATATATATTATATATATTTTTTTATATATATATATAGTGTATATTATATATAGTGTATTTTATAGAAGTATATTATATATAGTATATATATAAGAATATATATAGATAGATTAGAATATATATATATGTATATTAAGAATATATATGTATATATATATATATATATATATATATATATATATATATATATATATATATATAGGATTTTCTCATGAGATATGAAAATCTCGTGAGATTTTCATATCTCACGAGTGGGAGAACTCGCCCAGGACCCGACCCTCTCATTGGAATAGCAGTATATTAGTCGGGATAGAGAGAAGAATCTCTCTCGACTACAAACACAAAACCGCTCGAACCCTAAACGACGTGCCCCTCCGCTGTGCGCGCACGCGCAACTACCCCCCGCCGCCGTGGTGGCCGACCGTCGGCCGAACCGCACGCACAGGCGCGCGCAACAGAGCCGAGAAACATCAGCAGTTGCAGGTACGTAGTTTGCAGTCGATTTTCTAATCACCTGGTCGATCGTTTTTGATCCCGTAAAATCCTACGGACAGCCCATATAACCTTCTAGACAACCCACCTAGTAGTACCCCATGGTATTAACCCATCGATTCGAAAGACCGACTCGAAAATCATAGAAAAACTAGTTTCTTGATGACTTGAAGACAGTCGAAACCCTCATGTTTCGAGACGAATTTCGATCAACCTATTAATTATTCTTGAAACTTTTCTGAAAGATATTTTAGACTGCATGTTGCCCTCCAAAACCTTTCTTTTAGTTTAAATTTTCATTCCCTGGATGTAAAGATATTCGAACCCAAAGTTTGTGAAAAACCTGTTTTCAAAAAATATAAAAAATTGGAAAATTCATCCACACGACGTGCGTCCCGCCATTCCGGGCGACGTGGTCGCGTACCGAAAGCATCAAAAGCTACGTATCGACTTCATGGTCGTGTGGGCTTTGGCAAAATTCAAATTGGTCCCGTGTGCGCGACGAATTTGATGCGTATCCGTCGAAATTCACTGTATCGGCCCCTGTGCAAATTGCTCAATTACTTTGTGCACGCTCGTCAGATCGAGACAAAACTTACGCCAACAGGACTGTATCATTTTTCTGGTCCTGTATGCCAAATTTGGTCCAATTCTGAGACAGATGAATCGTACGTCGTTTTGCGGGCCCCACGGTCCTACTCAACGGGCGATTTTGTGCACGGCCCGCCGAAATCCAACTTAGGACATACGGTTGGGTTCGTATCGAAAAACTGGATCCGTAGACATGTAGTTTGAGGACTTTAGAGACCGTTGACTCTGGCACGCTTTTTGGTGCAAAGCGGGTCCAACGACGGACACCGTTTTGGCCCTAAATTACCGTTTTGCCCCTGTGTCCAGAATTGGACTTAAGGACAGGCAACCCTAGCTAATTTGACTATTCTGAGAACATTGGTAATGTTTATTTCAGCTTTCGGGGACTATTGTACGAGTTTTGACTATTGTGGCACATTGAGTAGTTCAGACTGTCAGTTTCACCATCAGAGGACCACATGCGAGTACAGTTTATTGTCTGTATTTCGATATTAATTTTTATACTCTATTATAAATTGTTGAGTCGGGAATGAGAAGTACCAAGGATGTGTGATCCGACCGTAGACCGTGTTTATTTTCATACAATAGATCTCGTTGACAGTGTTTATTTTCATGCAGTAGATCTCGTAGACAGTGTTTATTTTCATACAGTAGATCTCATAGACAGTGTTTATTTTCATACAGTAGATCTCGTAGACAGTATTTATTTTCTGCAAGTAGACCTCGTAGACAGTGCTTATTTTCTGCAAGTAGACCTCGTAGACAGTGCTTATTTTTCATGCAAGTAGACCTCGTAGACCGTGCGGTGTAGTGTCCCAGACTGATCACATATCAAAGGTACTTCTAACAGTTGGGAAAGTATTTGTATCTATTTATTTACTATTGGTTTTCTGTATTTCTTGTTTATTTTCAAAACTCATGATTGACGTCTAACCTTTGTTTTATAGTCATTTTCTTTATTTGAAATTGCATTCAGTGAATTGTGCTCGTTCCATTCCTGACTGGAAACCAACATTTTTCAGGTTAGCCGTGGATTCACTTAGCATGGGGAGATCGGGTATATGTACAGACAAAGCCTAGAGACAAGTTAGATAGTCAAGTTATAGTCATTTACTATTGTACAAGTTTATATTTTCCTGCAAATGTAGAACTTATGATCTTGTAAATTAAATTAATTATGTGAATGAGCATTATTTGTGAATTTGATCTTTATGGCCGTGACAGCATTCTACCGCCGACACTGCGACGTAGGCTGGCTTGGACACGTTTCGTATCCGTTTTAAAAAAAAAACGGGTGCGGGTCGTGACACACAGTCATGTAACCCAACAATATTTTTTGACCTGCATTGGCCACCACAAAAACATGTAATGCCCCAGTCCCAAAATACTTAGGACTAAGTACGTCGACATGCCAGATGCATACATACGAAGTAAACTCCAATATATGGAACCATTGTATGTATACATAAGCTGTAAAATGCAGTAATCTACGATACTAATCTCATCCACAAATAAAGAAGGAAGAATTTATAAATCAAGTCATGAATTTTCATTTACAAATCGTTGGGCGGAGACAAATTCACTACCAACTAAAAAGAGAAGAAATACATAACAAATGAATTTGTCGAGCGATGCGAATCGATCCAAGTGCAATCACCTCAGAGGAAGAGAGTAAAACATGGCCTTGGCTAGAGCACCTGCGAAACATCACAAAGGCACATACCTGGAGAGATCACCAGGTCCTCAGAGGTACGTAACAAGATACAGAAAGAACATGCCATAATAAACTGAATATAAAATATGTCATAAAGTCACAAAGGAAAAGTAAGGTGTTCCAACCATAACACGGCCCAATATTCCATCATCGAAACAGTAGACTACCCCTACAACCAAACAAGGACAAGAGGTAGCTTACTATTTTGCGATATTACATTGCCCCATGCCATGACTAGAACGAGTGTAAACGAGTGTGACATGACATTACTAAGGTTTCCTAACCTTTCTAGTATGCAATTTAGAAGATATCACAATGTATGGGCAGGTAAAGGATGACTCCCCCATGACAAGCTAACAACTCACAACACACACGTCAAGTACCAATACTATCAGCCGGCATAGCTAGAGGCTAGCGGCCCACGTGACCCATCAGTCCACATAACTCGAGGCTAGTGACCGTCGCGACACGACTACCGTAGTACGCAGTTATTACGGCTTTTGGATTTGGATAACCCATACATTTAACTGTCTTCTCCCTCCCAAGGCCACTAACAGAAGGTAGTCCGCTAAGACTTGTCCATATACATATTAAAGACAAGCAGTAAAATAACTGAAAGAAAAATAAACTAAACTATAAAACAACAAGTCATGGATCCAACTAAAAATAAATATAAAATAAATATGCAGTAATAAATAAATAAAAATTCAACTAATTATAAACCGTAAATAAGGCAAGGTATCTTGCCTGAGGTTGTGTACAAATAGGGCAGGATCCAGCAGCTCGAATCGACAGATTAGTGCAGCGAAGAAAGTCAAATCTCACAAACGTCCTTGGATGGTGAAATAAACATTACGAACATTTCTAGAACAAGAAAAATAGCTAGGATAGACTACCCATAAGTCCAATTCTAGTCACAGGGGCAAAATCATAATTTCAGATCAAAACGATATCCGCCGTTGGACCCGCTTTGCACCGAAATGCATGCCAGTATCTATGGTCTCTAAAATCATCAAACTATATGTCTACAGGTCCGGTTTGACGAGACGAACCCAACCGTATGTATAAAGTTGGATTTCGGTGGGCCGTACACAAATTCGTCCGTTGGATCGGGTCACGGGCCCACCAAAATGGCGTTTCGGTCGACCTTCTCGGAATTGAACCAAACTTGGCATACAGGACCAAAAAAATGATTTGGTCATGTTGGCGCAAGTTTCGTCTCGAATCGACGATTCTACACGAAGTGATGGCATAGTTTGTAAAGTGGTCGATACGGGATATCTTGACGGATACGTACTGATTTCGTCGCGCACGCACAACGAAATCAAGTTCCGTCAGTTTCCACACGTCTGTGAAGTCGATACGCACTTTTTGATGCTTTCGGTTCACGACCATGTCGCCCGGTTTGTCGGGGCGCACGGCGTATCGGAAGAAATTTCTAAATTTTTAGTTTTCGAGAACCAGTTTTTCTCGATTTTTAGAATCGAATAACTTTTTGGACAATGGTTGAAAAATAATTCTACAGAAGGGATTTAATCTTCTATATGTTATCTCTAACTGTTCTAGGTTGGATTTTCAAATCAATCGATGGATTGGCAATGAGGTGCCTTCCAATTCAGGCGTATGGACTATTTTCAATACTGTATTTGGAAAGTTTTTTCGTCGAACTTTCGATGAACTCCTCTGCTAATAGAGGGCTCCTAAAATCAAACTAGTTGTTAGGCCTCGTAATAGGTTGCGTTTATGATGAAATAACCCGTTCGTTGATTAACTACGAGATGAAGAAGTTAGGGGATGACGAAGGCGTGTACCTAGACTAGACTGGGAACAGAGCACGCTCTGTTTCTTACTCGGGTTCGACGGCTGACGATGGTCCGATGGCCCTGACAGTCACGACAGGGGGTCGAGATGGAGGAGGAGGTGGCGCGGGGTGTTGATGAGTTGACGGAGATGGCTCTGGGATGGTTATGAGCGATGGGGTTCTGTCGATGGATGGATGAGTAGGTTCCGCTAGGTTTTTCTCTAGTTGGAGAATTTAAATCCAAAAATTAGAGATATCTGCTCGTTAAATCCATTCTAGATTCGGCCTAATCTGGAGAATTTTAATTGCCACAATTTTATCTCAGTTTGAATCAAAATCGATTCGAATTTGAAACGAATGCTCGATTTTTTTTCCTTCCGAGCTTTGCTCGGGTTACAGGGGGTATGGATGGTGAATAGTGCTATGCACTGTTCACACAGTGTTTCTTTTTTTCACTTTACGTTAAATAAAAATCTAAATATACAAAAAAATAGTCTACAATTATACTAAAATTCAGGAAAAATAATTTGAATAAAAAATCATAAATTCTCAAGATGTTTCTAAAAACTTCTTAATAAATAATATAAGTACTAGTTATTTCTTTGTAGCATTTACCTGTTTCTACTAGTATAAAATTAATCATTAATTAAATATAAAGTAATAAAAAATTATTAACACTATAAAATTTAAAATTATTCCTTAAAACCTTTCTAAAAATAGAAATATTTTCTAAAGTATTTAGTACCTAATCTGTATCATTTTTGTCCATGCATACATTTTCTGTAGCATTCAACTTGCTACCAGAATATTTATAAACAGCTAAAATTAAATTCAACTAAAATAAAGATACTATAAAATATATTAAGTAAAAAAAATAGTTTCCAAAATTTAGCGGGTTTACACATTAGCCTTGGAATCAAAATTTTCCAAGTTGTCCATATTGTTCAAAATAAAACGTCGACAACCAAATAATTCGAAATAATTGATAGTAGGAACTTTACTAAACCAAAGTTTATAGGGATTCTTCTATGATATAGGTCGAATAAGAACCCTTGTCAAAATATGACACATTGTACCATTTTCTTAAGGAGTTCTAGGACAAGAGAATTCATGCAAAAAATAGTTTGAATCACAAAAACTTTTGAAATTTGCATTTTTGAATTCGCCTCCATTATCACTTCAGATTCGAGTAATCATAAAGCTTTTTGTTTCGAACATTTTTACAGAAAATTACAAATTCAAAAAATTCCTTATTTTTATTCGCAATAAGTGAGAGCGCTTCATGCTGGCCTCCCTGTGGTTGATGCGCTCCTGACGTCGAGCTACTGTCAGGATGGAGAGCACGAAGTAGGAGTGACTGATCCAACCAATCTCTATAGCCCAAATTGCAGGCCGTCATAGAACTTCTCGGCCTCTTTCTCCTCAGTGTCAATCAAATACGGGGCAAAATGGCTCAGGCAAAAGAACTCTGTGTTGTACTCCCCGACCGTAATACTGCCCTGGGCAAGATGCATGAACTGGTCCCGAAGCTCTGCGCGTGCTGTAGCTGGAATGAACATTTCCTTGAAGAGCCTGGAGAATTCCTCACAAATGACCCGGTCGGGTCCTAGTCGATGCTCCTCAGCCAACCACCAGTGGTGTGCATTGCCCGTCAGCTGCATCCTGACGGCCTTCATCCGTCTGTCCCTCGGAAGCTTTGCGGCCTCCAACTGGTGCTCGATACTAGTAAGCCATGCATGAAACTCTGTAGGCTCCTCTGTGCACGAAAACGAAAGAGGTACCATGTGACGAAAGTCCTTGATAGACCCCATTGTTGGCCGTCGCTCTAGTGGTGTCACCTGCACCAGCGCAGTGACGATACTCTCCCTCAGAGTATCTGCCTGATGCTGCTAAGCCTGATACTGAACCTGCTGTTGGGCCTACACCATAGCGTAAATTATCTGATACATCCGTTGCCCGCCCGCCTACTGTCCTGGTGGCGAAAATGGCATGTACGGCATCTGCAGGGGTGGTGGATGCTGCTGTGGCTCTATCCTTTGGGGCTGCTGCTGCCCCGGCTGTGCTTGGTACCGCTGCTCGCTTGGCAGCCCCTTAGTCTGCTGAGAAATCTGACCCTGAGGTGCTGGGGTCAGCATCAGTGACTGCCTCAGAGTCGGCTCGTCCGACGATACGAAGTCCCAGGGGACGCCGTCCTGCTGTACCACTCGTCCACTTCGGAGATTCATACTCTGAAAGCAGACAAGTGAAAACTTTAGCGATTTGAAGTCAAACATAATGTAATTTGATAAAGAAAATTCACTACAAAAACAACCTCATTTCCGAAGGCCAAACTTTCTCGGAATAGGCTATTTGCCGTCGGGAATAATCTTTTCCGAGGGTATATGGTCGTCGTATGCCCTCGAAAATGCTAGCGTCAGAAAAGGTAGATTTTCGACCAACCGTCGGGAATGAGAGTATTAGCGATAGAAACTAACCCCTCGTGTTTGTTTTTCCATTGTCGGAAATGAGCTTTATGAATATATGACGGATGGATATTTCCGATAAGTGTACGCCTTCGCAATTAATGAATTGGTAGTCACAAATGTTTACAAACACGACGAATATTTTATTTTTCGCAATACGTTTCCGACAATTAGTGTTTCTCGAAAATACTATTTGTGATAGAAGAAAAAGAATTTAGTTGCTCGACAAAATGATTGTAAGGTTATTTTCGACAAAAGGAGATCCTCGAAAATGTTTGAGATTATTTTCGATGAAAGAAAATCGTCAAAAATTAAAGTATGTGTAATCAAAATTATTTTTTTGTGATAATTTATCTTGTAAAATTTTTTGTTGGAAATGACGATTAAACATCATTTTCGATGTACGAGGGTTGTCGTAATTTTGTTTTTCCGATAGCAATAGTAATTGGAAATATAAAAAGAATAACATCGGAATTATGTTATTACGATGTCTATATATGTTTGTCCAAAATTTTGTCAAAAATGATACATGTCAGGATAATTAGTAATTCCGATAGAAATAATTGTCGCAAAATAACTAACTTTTCTTATAATTTAAATTAATAGTAAAGCATGAATACATTGACAACTAAAGTAAAAGATAGTCTTCTAATCATTCATTGATATGAAAAAAAGTGTCACAAAGAAAACAATGTATTTTATGTACAATAAACTTGTAATGTCAAATCTAATCTTTTTCCAAGTCTACGTATAGCAATATCAAAATAATTGTATGAAACTGAAGCTTGCTTGAATTATTCTTCAAAGTCGTCGCTAAAATTAGCATCTGAACCATTACTTCCAACATTATCCTGTTACAAAAAATCAATAATAACTCATGTAATTTAAATGAAGTTAAGATTTAAACTCAACTTACAACTTATAAAATCGTAAAGAAGTGTACATACCGCATATGGTGATTGTCTTGCACTATGATCAGAATTTTGGATATTGTTTAATAACATTTGAACTTGTTCTTGCAGAGTGCTTAATTGACCTTTCACATCTTTCAGCTCATCTTTTAATTGCTGGTGATTTTCTTCAAGTTCAACACACCTACGCTTGTTGCAACTTTGGCCAGATGAGTATAAATCTTTACCTTTCAAACCACCCCCCAATCCAAGTACACGACCATGACTAGGTACGATCACCTCTCTCTATATGTCCCAGACATTAACATTAAGATTTTCCTCTATAGTAGTGCTTTTTTTGTTTTCCATCGCTTCGTACACAATAAAAATTACTACAATATTATATAACATCTTGATAGAATATTACAAACACACTAAATTAACATAATATGGTATGCATTTAAAGAACACAATGAAGAATGAAAAAGTTGGCTAACATACATAGATTTCTTTTGCCTTCTCACTTCGCCAAATTTCTCCTTCTTCCTCCTTTTCCTTACTTTTTACATGAAACTTCTTGAAACATTCAATTGGACTAGGTTCAATTCCAGTTTGATCAAGCTGTTAAGAGAAAATATTATTATGTTTTTCTTATTATATTAAGCTAATACCTGAAAAATCTTACCTCCCACATACCGAAGCAACAAAAAATATGCAAAAATATATATAAATATATATAGACATGAAAATATACAATATACAAAAAAAATTTAGGAGCATTCTACTTTTATACCTCATCTTTTTGTATTTGGCAAAGGAAACTGAACCAGTGGTGTGCACAATTGTTGATTTTTCTCTGTTTGTTTTGTTTGAATTACTTTGATCCTGCAAAATAAAATAAATCCTCATTTGAATTAATCTACCACTCAATAAATAATTCATAAATATTCACACACAAATACTAGTCATGCCATGGAAAATTAATCTACCATTCAATATAAGAACTCTACATCTGATATGTCAAAGTCCATGTTATGATATAAGAAATGACTTAAATTGATATGTAAAAGTTCAAGTTCATTTACCTGCCATTGAGGATGCCATGGAAAATTAATCTACCACTCAATAAATAATTCATAAATATTCACACACAAATACTAGTCGTGCAGCGATTCACGTGTCTCGTAGACACGACACGAGCCACGTGGGATCTCGTGGTCATGTCCACGTATAGCCCACATGTTGGGCTACACACTCGTGCAATCACGAGGTGTCCAAGTGTCGTGTCCGCGCGACACGACACGCGCGAAGTTGGCCCCCGCGCGCGTGTGCACTGTCAGTGCACGACCAGTGCACGTATCCTCGTGTCCTCGATACGACACGAGAGTGTCTCAAACTCGAGGGGGGGCTTGTCAGAGGTTGCCCCCTCCTCTGTGCCAAGTGGCACGTGTCCACGCGTCCTACAGTGTCCGCAATCAGTGTCGGATAGCAGGGCATTGTGCGTGCACCTGTCACAGCGTGTCCGTGTCGACTTTCGACACAAAAACGACACTGTGTCGTGCTCAGTCAAGTGGGTACATGTTCTACTAGTCTAGGGCTACAAGAATATGTAATTTTTTTTGCAAAATAACAAAGTTCAATCCTTTGGGGCATTTCATCAAACATGGTTTTGTAACCTAGGATACGTGTCCGATACGGACACCAAACCAACCCTAGATTTCACCAAACTTGTCCCACAGCTAGGGTAGACCTATATGCATGCATTTATGAAGAAAAAACATAATATTAGCTAGGTTTATGGGTATTTACCTATTGATGCAAATTCCAAAGGAAACTCAATAAAGAGGGGGGTGTTTGTCCTTCCACTTGGTGATGCCCAAAGCTTGTGAAATCTGGATTGCTAGCCTCCCTTGGCACCCTTGATGTTGTAGGGTCCCAATGCAAAAGACTAGAGTGAATTTAGATCAAAAATGATCAAGTTATGGTGGTTTGAAGGTAGAGGATTTTCTAGGTTTTTAAAACATGTAGATTGGTGTGTAAAGGGTTGATATGGTTAAATAGGAAGGGGTAGTGCTAGGGGGGTACCCTTTGGCCGGCCATGGCAAGGGGGGGGTGTCCTTGGCCTTTCTTCAAGGTGAAGGCAAGGACTTTGGTGCCAAAAGTGTTGATCTTTTGAGGGTTTTAAGCAAAATATCTATTATGTAAATATCTAGATATTTACACTACTTTAACCAATGACTAATATCTATCCTCAAGCTTCTAGGTTAGTAGCTAACCTCTAGATTAGGGTAAACTAGGCTAGGGACTAACATGGTACTTAACAATAATTAAAATAATATTAAAATCACATAATTCCAAATAAAATCAAGTAAATTACCAAAATATCCTTTTAGGCTAAAATCACTAATTTGATGTTCTAAGCCTATGGCTAAGCTCACATGGTCATGGTAAACTTCTAGGTTAAGGAATAACTAGGGTTTCCTTAGTTTAACCCCCAATTCACAAATCAACCAATTAAATGATTTTACACTAACCAAAATCATCTAAAATCATAACATGTATTAATTATCCTTAATAAATGATTATAAATACAAAACTTAAAATTTTCCTAATTTCAGAAATGTGGGTGTTACAATGCACCCTTCAATTCTTCATTTGAGCATGTATAAGTATAGCCAGATTCCTTAAACCGATCAAACAACACATCCAATTCCTCCTTTGGATATTTAGAAAAGTATACCCATGGCCCTTTAATCTCTTGCTTGAACAATACACAATATTCCTTACAGCTTCAGTTGTATGATCCTAGGTATTAAAATCACATGAGTATGCAATATAAATTTACCAAAATAACTAATTAGAAAAATAACTTGTTCATATTCTGTCATGACCGTGTTCGTAGTGTCGTATCCGTAAATGATATAATACACGATAAAATATGTGGAAGTGGCATTGTTAAACATGACATGATACAAATAAACGAAGGTAAAAATAAAATTACTCAAAAATTGTTACTCCAAGTGGATTTTGTATCCTAGGACTATTGGCCGAGTATCTTGGTTGTATCCTGGGACTATTGACCAAGTGACATTTGATCTATATACTATTTTTATGGTCATTTGTAACCTGGGACTATTGGCCGAGTATCCTGGTTGTATCCTGGGTCTATTGGCCGATTATCCTGGTTGTATCCTGGGTCTATTGGCTGGTTGTATCCTGGGACTATTGACCGAATGGCATTGTTAAACATGACAAGATACAAATACACGAAGGTAAAAATGAAATAACTTAAATTGTTACTCCAAGTGGCATTTGTATCCTGGGACTATTGGCCGAGTATCCTGGTTGTATCTTGGGACTATTAACCGATTGTCATTTGATCTATATAATATTTCATGGTCAATTTTTCAGTTTCACTTGTAGACAGTTTGTAATTGATTGGGATAACAACAGTTATGACTGACTGCTGTCCCACATTTTGTGTAGCAACAACAGTTTGTTATTGGACAGTAGGTTCCAGTTTTAAAGTTTTTGGTAATGTGTATATGGCCAAAGTAATGGTTCCAATTTCACAGTTTCATAGTTTGTTATTGGACTGTAGGTTCCATTTTGACAGTTCCAGTTTCAACTGCTCTTGCATGCATGTACTACTCAATGCTGAGAATGAGTTCCACATTTGAGTTGCTTAGCTAAAACTTTCTTAGTTTCAGTAATCAACATGGGGTGAAATTCATTAACATGAAACAGACTGAAAGAAAGATAAATGATGATGGCATTCGAAGCAAACAACCTCCAACGGGGCTGCCCAAATGCACTAGCTACCCCTAATTAGCACATTTGTGGGTACTCTGAGATATTTTAAATGTATGGGCTATGGCCTGAATAAGTACTCCACTATAAGCAAGGACCTTTCGTTCATATTTCTGACATATACTAACAACCAAGACATTTAATCTACACCAAAATCATGTTCCTCTAGCTAGTATATAACTATATTTACACCAAGGAATCTCAGACACGTGACTTCTAAATATATAGGTAGATGACCTAAAAGAAGAAAGTTGAGCTCATGATTTATACAAGACACACTACAGGATCAACTAAGAGAAATAAGTGATGAGGAGGCTAGTTCCTGACTTGATTACACCTGTAATTGAAAAAGGACAGTAATCTATAATAATAGACCAAAAGATGTTATATGGAAATGTTGCCTTACATGCAACTAAATCAAACATATGAAAAATAGATCACAGAAGAATTGGAAGAAGACCTGAGACCAGAACTGCAGGGAAATAAGCAAACATAGATGAATACTCCCTTCAAAAACAATGCTTCTACATGCAAAAAAAGATACTTCATAACCAATTTATACTCCATAACCAATTTCATGTGTTCTTTTTCTTATGAAATTAAAAGATTACCACGAATCGTCATAAAAAAAAGCCATACAAGTAAGGCTGGTCAAATTATGCTCAACTACCTCAGGGTAAATAGGTAAAAGGGTATGGACCATTGTTTACCCTAGTTGTAATTGAGTAAACCTCTCATTATAATTGCATACATGGCTTACTATTTACTAGCATTTTTGTCAAGAAAGTCGAGTCCTGTAAGGCTATAAGCACCTAATTCTCTACTAGCAGGAGATCCCAACAACATAGAGGGAAAAGACGTCCTTAAATTTTCAGCTTTTGTTTTTGGTCTCCTCCACTATTTATCCCCTGGTATCAAAAGAATTATAGCCACTATTAAAAGAGATTTTGTTTAGATAAAAAAGAGAGTTTGCATCCCGTTCTACTCTTTGCCACCACTGATAAGCTAGGAAGCATAGACACTGCAAAAATTGGTGCCATGCCCATGTCACGTCAGACACGTATCAGACCACACAACACACATTCTGACTACACTAGGACATAACAAAGTCAATATCGTGTTTGTATCATGTCGTATCAATATTCATGCAACATAGCCAACAAGTCTTCCACATAGCCTAGTGTGCAAGCAGCCTGACTGTGAAAAATGTAATGCTATTATTCCTCATCAACCTTACTTTTCCTTTAGTTGCGTCAATTTTTTAATTATTTCTTGGGTAAATATTTGTACTAGATTTTTGCAGTCTAATGTAAATAGAACAATATACCCTCGATTGTCACTTTGATCCTTGACTTATTATATTTTAGTAACTATAAAAATGAATGTACGTATATGGGTGTTTATCCAATTTTTCTAATAATAATACTGCTAATAATTTAGTTGATACTCCTTGTATGAATAGATTAATGTTCCAAACAAGGTTCAAAACCACAGTTTCGATAATAGTTTAAACCCTTTCTATGTGTATCGGACTATCAGTCCTATCAGATAAGGTCGTTGGAGCTACATCTTTCGTACTGGTAGGTTTCAGTAGTTTGGCAGCTTGGGAATCAATTTTGGCGGATTCTTAAAATGTTACTCAGTTAAGAGCGTATGTAATAGAAGAAATGCAATAACTACTTCTCATGGATACCAAAAATCAGAACAAGACGGTATTTTGACACATCTCAAGCTAAGAACAAATATGATGTAGATGTGTTTCCTATAATTACAATTTAGTTAGATTTACTTTTAGCATTTCTTACTCCATTTTTCTTTCATTTTGGGATACTCTTTTTTTCTTTCAATACACAAGATACTCCTTTTTTCTGTAATATGGTGTTTTTCCTGTAATATGATGTAGATGTGTTTCCTGTAATACTCCTTTTTTTTCTTTCAATACACAAGATACTCCTTTTTCTTTCACTTTGATCCTTTTTTTCTTTTTATGATGTAGATTTACTTTTAGCATTTCTTACAATTTAGTTAGATTTACTTGAGCGTATGTAATAAATGTTGTAAACTGCTGGTTTACAGAGCAATTTGATTGGAAATATTATGGATAGTAATAATCATCAACTGTTTCATCCAATGTTTGTAAAGCACTATTGTATATCATTGAATATGGCATTTACAGTATAATCATAATATTTCCATTAAAGTATATAATCATTAACTGTTTCATCCAATGTGTAAATGCCATATTCAATGATATGTGTAAATGCCACACACACACACACACACAAACACACACATATATATAAATCTTGTATCAGAGATTGTAGGATAGAGTTTGTGGTATCAGAAAAATATGGTACACACACACGCACATGAGGACATATTGGGGAGGGGGATTACAGAGATTGTATGCTCCAGTTTGTGGTATGGAACTATAGCCTCTAGTTTGCGGTATAGAACTGTAGGCTCCAGTTTGTAGGCTCCAGTGTGTAGGCTATAGTTTGTACTAATACACGGATGCACTAAGACATAGTATTTGTAGGCTCAAGTTTGTGGTATCAGTATCAATCATATATGACAGTATCAATATCAGTCATATATGAACCAACAGTCAACAGAGCATACAAGCATAGAAAGCAAACCAATAATTTAAACATTTTACCTTCCTTCATATACTTCAATGGCCATGCCTCGTCCTTTGTCACCCTTAGCCTTTCCTCTGCCTCTTTTCTTTCCAACCGTTGAACCTATTCAAATAGAGTAGGACAATTAGCAAAATAGTACATATTGGATCATTAAAGTCAAATAACATAGGCTCTACCTTGTGTATTGGTTAGTTGAGTCTCATGAATCGGCTCTTGATTGTCATATGTTTCTTGAACTGCATTTCGATTAGATGATCGAATGGGATTAAGTTGTTCTGGAGATGATCTAGATGGCTCTCTTTGGTAATTGGTGGATGTTCTATTGGTACTTCTTGTTTTTCTTGTCATGACTGAACAACATGACAATCAATATATAATTGGAAATACAGAAAACAACATAAATCTGAATAAAATTAGATAAAAAATGCAATTTAATTCAAATCAATAACCAAAAAAATCAATCTTCATTCAAGTTTATGATTTACAATCATGGTGTCCTACTATTATTGAAAAGAACATAAATAGGTAAGACTACAAGCATGAAAAAAATCTCATTCCAAATCCATATGACCAGCTGCTTCATCATCTTCCACTTGGTTGGCTTCATCTTCCACTTGGTTGGTTGTCATGATATGCCTTCGAGTCACTTCTTCTTGGTATGGTTCCAGCTCATCATCACCCATTTCATAAACATTTTAGGCTTTGTTTCTATCACCACACTCCAAGCTTTGTTTTTAATGCCTCTAACATAGAAAACTTGCGTTGCTTGGCAAGCTAACACGAATGGTTCCTTAGTATGAAACTTTCGTGTTGTGTTAACACTTACTATCCCATAGCGATCAATCTTGTAACCTCTTCCATTTTGGGTTGTATCGTACCAATTGCAATGAACAATACAACCCTCTTCTTATCAACATAACAAAGTTCAATAATCTCTATCAAGTTTCCGTACCATCCAACATCATCTTTTTCGTTCTCTCCTTGAACCATCACACCACTATTTTGAGTCTTTTTAGTCTCATCACGTTCCAATGTATGAAACCTAAAACCACTCATGTTATAACCAGGGTAATAAGTTGCTCGTCTCTCAGGACCACGAGATAAAACAAGCATTTCCCTACTAGCTTTTCCGTCCTTGTGTAGTTGTTCAACCTATAAGATGAGTTCAAAATATGAGCATATTATCATAGCACAAAAAAAAAGCTAAATTTGAAATTTCGTACTCTTGTTTTGAACCATTTGGCAAAATGAAGTATATGTGACCCATCTATGTCCTGATCACCCAATTCAAGTAGGATTTCCTTATGCTCTCTGAAATATGATTTAAAAAATTAATACAAGATATAGTTATATATAATATGAATTTAAAAATGGTAAATAAGAGTCTTACTGAACAAAAGGCTCCAGCTCATCAGTATTCGTTAAGACATAAAATATGGCAGCCCTGTGTTCTTCAATACTCATCTCTCTTGTTTTGCCTTTTCCGAAAACTTTACCAGCAGGGATAAATACGGATAGGCCTTGTGCAATAGATGCAGTTGGTTGGCCTCCGTCATCATTTCTATCTATGCGGCTAAATCTAGTTTCAACTAAATTTAAATATCGAGAGCAAAAGGTTGTCCATTCATCTGCCAAGCACCCTTCTGCCATAGATCCTTCTGGATGAGCCCTATTACGAACATAGCGCTTTAATTTGTGTAAATATCTACAAATTTATTGTCAAATTATATTTGGTTAGATGACAAACAAGAAACAAATAAATTAAAACAAAATTTATAAGGTACGTAAGACTGAACTACCTCTCGACTGGATACATCCACCTAAACTGTACTGGGCCGGCGACTTTTGCTTCCCATGCTAGGTGATAGGATAGGTGAACCATTATATCAAAAAATGAAGGAGGAAATATTTTCTCCGATTTGCAAAGAGTTAAGACAATCTGAGTCTCCAGAATTTCCAATTCTTCTATTTTCAATACTTTAGCACATAATCCCTTAAAGTAGTAGCTAAGCTCTATCAAAGCTTCACATACATATTTGGGCAATAATTCTCGTGCCACAAGTGGAAGTAGCCTCTCAAAAAATACATGACAGTCATGAGTTTTTATGCCTGAAATACTACATTCTCCCACATTAATACACCGAGATAAATTAGCAGAGTATCCATCCGGAACTTTCAGGTCCAACATCCATAGAAACACAATTTTCTTATCTTCATTTGTTAATTCATAATCTGTATTTCCCAAACAGTCTTTTCCTCGTCTTCTCTAGGATGAAGTGTCGGCCTTATACCCATTTTTTGGAGGTCCCTACGAGCATTCAATGTGTCTTTTGTCTTACCATCAATGTTCATCATCGTGCCAAACACATTATCAAATATATTCTTTTCAATGTGAATGACATCTAAATTATGGCACAACAAAAGTGTTTCCCAATAAGGCAATTTGAAAAAAAAATACTACATTTTTTTCCAATTATGGTTTATACCAAACCCAAGTGTTTTTTGTTTAGGTCCATGCTTACCATAAGCAATTTCTGTGAGCTCACTAAGCTCATTTACAATATCAACACCTGATGGACGAGTGGGAGCCACCCTCCTCTCCTTCGTATTATCAAATAGTCTCTTTTGCATACGCCATGGGTGATCTAACGGTAAAAACCGTCGATGACCCATATAACATCGGTTTTTTCCAGCTCTTAAACTACTCCATACAGTATCTTTGGCACAGCAAGGGCAAGCTAATTTTCCTTGTGTACTCCAACCTGACATATATGCATATGCAAGATAGTCATTTATTGTCCACATTATTGAAGCTCTCATCTAAAAATTCTACTTTGTAGATATGTCACATGTATGAACCCCAACTTCCCAAAACAGAAGCAATTCATCAATCAACGGCCTCATATATACATCAATATCATGACCAGGTCCCTTTCGTCCTGGTATTAGTAATGACAAGAAAATGTAAGGCTCTTTCATTAACAACCATGGAGGAAGGTTGTATGGAAATAAAATAATGGGTCAACTGCTATAACTCAAACTCATATTGCCAAAAGTGTTGAATCCGTCGGTAGCCAAAGCAAGTTTGACATTGCGTGCTTCATTACCGAAAGACTCGTGTCTTCTATCAAAGTCCCTCCAAGCTTCTGAATCTGTTGGATGTCTAAGGACCCCATCTTTCACTCGGTGCTCATGATGCCATCGCATATCTCTGGCTGTCTTAGAAGACATGTATAATCTTTGAAGTCTTGGAGTGATCGAAAAATACCGTAAAACCTTCCACGAAACTTTCTTGCCTTTCTTTTTACCAACTGTACCTTGCGACTTCCATCTAGACAGATGACATATTGGGCATTGTGAAGCATTGGCCAACTCTTTATAATAAATTACACAATCATCCTTGCATGCATCAATCTTCTCGTAATGAAGACCAAGATCTTTAACGATCTTCTTAGCACCATAATTGGATGTAGGCAACTTCTCACAAAAAGGAAATACTTTTTTAAGCACTTCAAGCAACATGTCGAAAGACTTGTTGCTCCATAAATTGATACATTTGATGTGCATCAAGGTGACAATAAAAGATAGGTTAGAAAAAGTTTCAC